>JAJQQW010000002.1:2111452-2263952 GCA_025583905.1 Ia io | reverse complement strand
TGTGGGCCCCCGCCCCTGCCCGGCATTTCCACACGGGCCCACGACACGTTAATCCAACCTCGTGCCCACCCTCCCCTGGGCCCCGTGGCGAAGGCACAGCGGCTCTGAGGGCGGAGAGCCATGGCTCCTGGTGCCCGGGAGGGTGGGCTGGCCACCTGGGCAGAGCCCGCTCCCCTTGGGGGGTGGGGGGGCACGGCGGTCTCCTTGGGGGGCACGCGGCCTGCGGCCCTGCGCGCTGGTATTCGAATCGGCCAGGCCCCTCCTACTGTGTGAAGGCGCGGCCCTCTTTGGAGAGGCCACATCGGCATCCACACGGGATCCCAGCGCCCGCCCTCAGCACCGTCTGTCCGCAGGGCCTCTGGGAATTCACAGCTACCGTGGCACAAGGCCGTGTGGGCCCAGCAGCTGCCACTCCCGAGGCGAGTGCGTGGCAATTAAAGGGAAAGAACCCCGAAGCGGGCTCCGACTCCTCACCCCGCCTGGATGTGCCCCTGCTGTTTGGCCAACAAGGTTGGATTATCAAGTCGCAGCGCGGCCGGCCCTGTCCCCAGGTGAGCCCCCCGCCCACCCGTGTTTAAGGAACAACGTGAGGGACAGACGCAATGGCATGGACCTGGGAGGACCAGTGAGGCACGGCTCCGCCTCTCCCGCAGCCTCAGGGAACCCCGCTGCACTCGATGACAGCTCGGCCAAGGCAGGCCACTCGCCACCCCAAACACCCCGTGGAGCTGCAGCTGCTCACGCCACGGGGCCTGGGGTGATGAGGCTGCATTAAATAGCGGGCAGCCCTGTGCGGGCGGGTGTGGGGGGGAGCGGCTGTCGGGGACGCATGCTGGCTGCCGGGGCGCCAGCTCTGAGAGCTCTCGCCTGGGTGGGTGTGCAGGGCCCGGGGCTCACAGGGTGGGTGGAGTTCGGCTCCAGGAGCCACACCCAGGGCCCCCACCAGGCCGAGGCCACTGAGGGGCCACTGGTCACTTCCAGCATCTTCCTGTGCCTGGGCCCAATGTCACCTGTCGGCGCTGACGGGACATCGGGGAGACAGCCGTCCAGCCCCTCCTGGTGGGAGCCCTGCCTTTCCCGGCAGCCGTACCCCAGCACTGTCTGGCTCCGCCCCGAGCTTCCTGCCTGCGCACCACCCCAGGGAGCAAGGCTCCCAGGCCACCCTACACGTGTGGCTGTGACTCAGCGGCACCAAGCCCACCTGCTTCGATGCCAGAACAGTGAGCGCGGCTCCCCCGGCACCATCCCCGAGCGGCAGGCTCCTGGCAGGGCCTCGGGACCGGGAGGCCTCCCAGGGCTCACTCCCTCTGCCTGGCACCCATGGCCTCACCCCCCACCCACCCCGGCCACAGCCTCACAGGCCACAGGTCTCTGTCCCCGGCGCCCAGCCGCGGGCAGCGTCCTCCCAGGTCACCAGCAGGGCTGTGTGCGGACACTTCTCTAAGGAGTCCCCAGCCTCCGCCCGGTGCTCAGGGGGCCCAAACCCAGGGGCAGCTGGGACACAGCCGTGGCGACCCCGGGCCCACGCCGCCCTCCTCACCTCCGCCATCAGGGGCTTCCACCACCCCGAGACCTTGGTCCCAGCCCGAGACGCCTCTCTGCTCACATCCTCTCCTCCTGGCCCCGCGCCGCCCCCTCCTGCCCGCCTGGAAACCCCTTTCCAATCCTCCCCACGTGTCCACACGCTTCCTGGTCGGGCTCAGGGGCACCGCTTCCCTTCGCCGCCGCTCACAGTGAGTCCACAGTAATGAAACGTGCCAGCCTTGGCTCTGCGAGGCCATGTGCACCGCTGGGCATGCCAGCTGTCGGGACGTCTGCGACAGCCAGCAGGGCGCACACCCCCGTGGCCACCTCCGCCAGAGGGACAGGGCGGAGGGGCCTGGGGAGGCCCTGGTGACGGCTCCGGGACCGGCTTCCTCCGGGCCTCGGCGGTGAAATCCCCAGCTGAAGTCACCACGGACGGCGAGAACCAGAGGGGCCGCCCTGGTGCCGAGGAAGAGGCACAGAGGTCCCTTCGCCAGGCTCGCAGCTCCGAGGGAGGGGGCTCAGGACCAAGGCGGCTTCCGACATCTGCCGGGAGGCTCATCCCTCAGCGAGAAAGAGAAGACGCCAGACGGGGGTCGGGTGGGGGATGGGGGGCGGTGCTTCTAGGGACGGGGAGCCCTGACCTTTGAAAAGTCACCTTCTTTTACTTCAAGCGACGGCAACATCGCGGCAGCAGTGCTCCGTAAACGCCGTGTTTCGTGCATTTCACCCGTTTTTATCTGAAGAGCTTTCCTCCCAGGATCCCCCAGACACACGTCCTGACCCGCCATCCCTCTCCTGGGCCCTTGGCCGCGGCCCTTTCTCAGATTTTCCTTGTCCGTCACCTCGGCTCTGAGTGGCTCAGGTGTCTGCCAAAGGCTGCGGCGGGGTCCTCGGCTGTTTCCTCAGACCAGACGAGGTCATGGCTCTTGGGAGAAGGCTACAGAGGTGCCTTCCCACCCCATCGGGTCCAGGGCACCTGCTGTCACATGACCCGTCACGTGATGTGGACCCGGGTCCCCTGGCCGAGGTCGTGGTGGTGCCCGGTTTCTCCACCGGACGGTTCCTCTCTTCGCCCTGCCACACCGTGCCCCGAGGGACCCGTCACAAAATGCACCATTTCTGGCTTGGCTGCTTTTCAAGAGAGTCAGTGGGTCCAGCAGGGACCACGGTGGCAGGACAGGTGCTCCAGGAGGACGTGGTCCCCGGGACCAGGGGCCTCTTCCCAGGCGACCTGAGAGGCCACGAGAAGCCACGGATTGTGACGAACTAAGAGAAGCAAGGAGCCTGTCTGGTGACCATCAGGTGAAAGGGTAAACCAGCAGAGCCTGCCTCGTCCTGGTCCCCCGAGGGCCAGAGGGCGGAACAGCTCGCTGCTCCTGCTCCTGCTGAGTCTCTGTGGCGTACGAGTCAGCTAGGGCTGCGTAACAAACACCACGGCTGAGGGGCTTAGATAACAGACATCTCCTCCTCCCAGTCTGGAGGCTGGAGGTCAGCAGCAGGTTTGGTTTCTGGTGAGAGCTCCCCTCCTGGCTTGTCAACAGCCCCCGTCTCCACCTGGCCGGTCCTCCGAGCGCATGTGGAGTGGCTGAGAAATCTTGTGGTCTTTCCTCTGCCTACAATACCACCCACCCCACGGGCCTGGGGCCCCACCTGCATGCCCTCGTGAGGCCCTAATAACCTCCTAAAGACCCCTCTCTGAAGCCAGTCACCTGGGGGGTGAGGGCTTCAACATATGGATTCTGGGGGACACAATTCAGTCCATAGCATGTGGGAGAAGAGCTCGGCCATGTTCCTAGTGGGATGGACACACACGCTTCCGTGCAGGGTCTGGCCCTGGGAAGAGGCAGGAGTGGGAGCCACGCAGGGTGTGCGTCCGCCCCAGGCCACTCTGTGCTCTGACTGTGGACACGGCCCTGCACCCTTCAGCCTTAGCCTTTGGGCCTGGCACCCGCCGCTGGCATCCCTATGCCCGTGGAGTGACAGGTGGGGAACAGAAGGAGATGATGTAGGTCCGAGGGCAGGCGATGGCGAGGCCCTAACCTCTGCCTGCAGCTCTCCACCCCTCTCCTCACCGCTCATCCTTCACACGAGCTGCCTACACTCCCCACCCGGGAACATTCACACACGAACGGAAACGGAGCTGGACTCACAAGACACAGCGAGGAGCACAGGCATGAGACACGGGGCTCGGGAAGCCATGCGGCAACACGGACACGACACACACGTGTGGCAAACGCCCTGGGGCACCCGCAGCCGCAGCACTGCGCGCCTTACCTCGGAAGTAGGGGATGTAATGGTGCCTGAACACGGACGTAGGGCTTGGGTGTTGGGACAGGGACAGGCAGCTACTGGTACCAACACTCACAGTACCAGCTGCAGGGCAACAGAGAGCAAGTCAGAGTCCGCCCGGCGTGCCGGCCGCAGAGCCGCAACAGCCCCAGGCCCGCCTGCCAGCAACACCTCGCTTCCTCTCCAAGGACGCAGACCTCGGGGAGGGGCGTCGCCAGAGGTGCCCTCCACCAGTCTGCTCCGGGCCTGGCGTGCGGAGGCCCCGCCCTCTGGGCACAGGAGCCGCTGGCTGCCTGTGCCCTGCCCGTTCCCCTCCTGGGGGCTCCTTGGGATCAAGGACACAGGTGGAGGGCAGCTGGCTAGGCTGGGTGTGCGCGGACTGTCCCCGGCAATCACAAGGCCTCACCAGCCGAGATCCAGGTCTTGGGTCTCTGGGGTTACCACCCGGCTGGGGACAGTCCACCAGCCCAGGTGACCTGAATATAGTGGTCAGGGGTCAGCAGAGGGGCCCTTCACTCCCGGACTCGCTGGCTTGCCCGCTCAATCACTCGCAACTCACTGATTCACTCCCTCCCTCAGTCATTCCCTCACTCATTCATTCTTTCATTCACTGCCTCACTCAGGCATTCATTCATTCCCTCATTCATTCACTTACCCATTCACTCAGTCACTCACTCATTCCCTCACTCACTCATTCATTCCCTCCCTCACTCACTCATTCCCTCACTCACTCATTCACTTAGTCATTCCCTCACTCACTCATTCCCTCATTCACTCACTCACTCATTCACTCACTCATTCCCTCACTCACTCATTCCCCCACTCATTCCCTCATTCACTCATTCCCTCCCTCCCTCCCTTCCTCACTCACTCACTCATTCCCTCACTCACTCATTCCCTCCCTCACTCATTCCTTCACTCACTCACTCACTCATTCCCTCCCTCATTCACTCACTCATTCACTCACTCACTCATTCCCTCCCTCACTCACTCACTCATTCCCTCACTCACTCATTCCCTCACTTATTCCCTCACTCACTCATTCCCTCACTCATTCACTCACTCATTCCCTCCCTCACTCATTCCCTCCCTCACTCATTCCTTCACTCACTCACTCACTCACTCACTCATTCCCTCCCTCATTCACTCACTCATTCACTCACTCACTCATTCCCTCCCTCACTCACTCACTCATTCCCTCACTCATTCACTCACTCATTCCCTCACTCACTCATTCCCTCCCTCACTCACTCATTCACTCATTCATTCCCTCCCTCCCTCACTCACTCACTCACTCACTCATTCCCTCCCTCATTCCCTCACTCACTCACTCATTCCCTCACTCACTCACTCATTCACTTACTCGCTCGCTCGCTCACTCACTCTCTCACGCACTCATTCACTCTCCAAACATCTATTCCTGAGCCGGATGCACCAGCCACACTGCAGGGGGCAATGGAAGTGCTTTGCCAATGAGTGAGCTGTGATTTTTCCACAGAGGCTGGAGGCTGAGAGCTGTTGTCAATGAATGTGAAATGGCGTCATGCGGCAGTGGGCCGAGGAGGAAGCAGTGTGGAAAAATCCCGCAAAAAGGCAGTGCCCTTTTTGTGTGTGGCGTGTCCCTGGGACTTTGACACTCTGAGGGCGACGAGGCGCTGGAAGCTCAGGGTCAGCAGTCCACAGCGGGCACCAAGCAGGGATGGGGTGGGACGGGGTAGGGAGCCTCCTCGGGCTTGCCCTGCTCTGAGCAGCTGGTGGTGGCCTCCGGCCCGTTTCCCACGGGGCTGCTGTCCTTGGGGCCACCGCCAGCTGTGGGTGACGCGCCAACGGGAACTGACTCTATTTTCTGGGCACTGACTCTCCTTCCTCCTCCCAGGCCCACGTGAGCCGGGAACTGACGGGCTCCTTCCGTCTGGGCGACTTTGTCTCCTGGCGTCTGCTCTACTGAGACCTGAGTTCCGAGAGCGAGGGCCCACGTGCTCAGATGTGCCCATGAGCTCCGTGGCACAGCCCCTCTACCCACAGGCGGACCAGCTGCCTCGCGGTCACCCTCCCGCCCGGACACGAGGGGGCCTCCTCCTAATGGACGGGTTCTCCATCGCCCACCGGCAGCCCACACCCGCCCGTGTAGGTAAGAGACTGATTTAGCAGGAAAAGCAACAAGAGACCTGCTTCCCGGAGGGCCACAGAGCCATGGGGCCAAGTACCTGGCCGGCTGTAGTGCTGGGGCGACCGTGAGGTCGGGGTGTAGCGCCCAAGGCTGACCGACCCGGCGGAGCTGGGGCTGGAGGTGCGGCACTGCCTGGATGAGCGGTCGTCCTGGTCTCCCTGGAGGAAAGACACCGGGTGAGCACGGCCGAGCAAGGCCCACCCCCCTCCGCTCAGTGTCCGCTCTCCTGACCTCGGAGCCCACTCAGCAGGGCCCGGAAGTTCCCTGCACCTGTGGGCACAGGGGAGGATGCAGGGGGCTGGCCTTGGTGCTGAACTCCTGCAGGCTGAGCATGGTGCCCGTGCCCTCCCCCCCACCCCCATGTCAGAGGGCAGGGGCCACCCCCTCTACCAGCCCCACTGTGGCTGAGGTGCCCACGATGGAGCTGCAGGCACCCAGTCCTCCCACAGCCTTCAGCTCCCCTCCTGCAGTCCTTCCCAGCACCCAAGGCTTCTCGGAACACAGTTTGAGAACCACTGAGATTCTGTGCTCTCCCCAGCCTCCATAGGGTCCAGGCGTGGGCCCCATTGAGCCAGACCCACAAGCACGGACAATGCGGGCTCCGTTCAAGCAGGATGAGCAGCTGCTCGGAGCGTCAGAGCGGGTGGCAGGCGCGTGAGATGGCGTGGCACGCGGGGCAGGGAAGAGCAGGCTGCAGGCCACTGCGGCTCAGCACGTGGTGGCCCTGAGCCCTGACACCCCAGCCCAGTGTCCGGCCGCCGGTGGATGCAGCTGCTCTGGCCCCCGAGGCCAGAGTGGGGACGAGCAAGGTGAGAGTCTGGGCCTGGCACGCAGGGCTCCCACCCTCCCCAAGCTTACCACCGCTCCTGGGGCTCGCTCTCCAGGCAAACTGCATGAGCCACCGTCCCTGAAGCTTGCCCTGTACCCCCCCGCCCCCCAGCTCAGCCAGGCCTCGTGCAGGTGCTGCACCCCGAGCCCTTCAGCCAGTCCCAGCCCTGGAGATGGCATGCACTGGGCAGCCACAGTCCCGCGGTCCATCTCCGTCTCGGGCATCCTCTGCCGGCCCCAGGGGCCGGTCACAGCCTCAGGCGTCCTGTCCTCGCCGCCCTGCCCATGGGGCTCGCGGGTCCCGGGGTCTGAGGCCCACGCAGCCTGGAGCCTGGCTGGCAGCACTCGCTCTGCTCTCATTAACCCTGGGAAACAGGAAGAGCAGGCTGCCCGTGACCAATGCTGCCGGACAGAGAAATGCCTCCAGAATGTTCAGCTGCGAGGACTTCCCGGACGTCCCCCGCGGAGGCGCAGGAGCGGGGCCCGTGCCGGTGCCTGGAGTGCCTCTAAGGAGCCGTGACCCAGACCGCAGGCCGGGCCCCAGGCGTCCGCACCTGCAGGGCTGCAGGAGCGCCAGGGCGGCATGCAGGGGCGACGCGATCATAAAAATAACCAACGCCAAGGGGGTCCCCGAGCCAGGAGCACATGGCCCCCGGCGCCACGGCCAAGGCCCCCCAGGCCCTCTGGGGCGGCAGGTGGTTATGTTTATAACCTGGGAGCACGCGAGCACGCGTGGGGGCGCGGTTACCTCCATCAGCGTTGGCGAGAGCAACTGGGGCGACTGTGGACACAACACAGGGCAGCCTGTTAGCCCGCGGCGCCGGCCGCTGCTCGTAGGGAGACACGGGCACAGACACTCACCCCGGGGCTCCCAGACCTTCTTTTTGGAGAAATGCGGTCAAGGAATGGCACCCCGAGAAAGAGGCCGGGACAGCAGAGCTGGTCTCCGTCCCGGTCCCCCCAGCGCCCCCTGCTCCCCAAGAAGTTTTTCCAACAGGAAGACGTGGTTCAGGGCGTGGGGAGGCGATGCCCTGGGAGTCCGAGGAAGAGAGGTCCTCCGGGGCTCGGGGCTCGGGCTCAGGGAGGCCTGCACTGCTGGCGGGGGCCTTGGGAGCAGGCAGCCTCCCAGCCAGCCGCCCCCCCTCCCATTAGAGTAGGGAGCACCGTCCGCCCCACAGACATTGGCTCCAGGACGTGGTGGCCAAGTGGCTTGGCCTCCCGACCCTCCCCCAGTGCCTCCAGCAGAGCGGACCAGACAGGAAGGAGGAGGCCCTGCCAGGCTCGGCTCAGGCAGCGGGAGGTGGGAGCAGGTCAGACCCGCCGCTCCGCCCCGCCCACCGCCTCTTCCTGGGACTGACACTCAGACCCTGCATGTCCCCAGGGACAGAGCCAGTGAGGAGGGCCCTGCTGGCCTCACCCTCCCTGCCCTGCCCTGAGCTGCCGGCTGTGCCCAGCCATATGACTGCAGATGTCAGCGGGGCTGGCTGGGCTGGTGCCAACCACCACCTCCACCTTGGCGCCCCGAGCCCCAGCCTCCCCTCCCAGGCAGCCCTGCTGGAGCCTCAGACAGGAGGGCGGGGCCTGTGGAGGGGGGCTCTGCCGCCAGGCCACCCACTCGCCTGGCACACACCGGCTGCTGGCTGGCAGACACTCTTGTTGGCCACAGGCAACAAGGGCACACGGGAATCTCAAAGCCCCCCAAGAAAGCGGGCACCCACGGCGACCCGCAGTACACGGAGGACCGTGACCCCGCAGTAAACGGAGGACGGCTGCGGCTGGAATCAGTCACGGACGCTGCCCAGGGGACCCACGGAATAAGTCCTCCGGGTTGCAGCCGCGCCGGGGAGCGCGGGGACAGGGGCGGCCCGGCTGGTGTCGGGGAGCAGGCTGAAGGCACTGGATAAAGGAAAACTACATCTCGCACGTCATGAAAATCGACCCGAACTCAAGAAGCAGGTGCGACTCTGTTCCCATCATTTCCTAAACACCCGCCCTGCCTGCTCCGGCCACACAGGGCTTCCCGGGCGTGGCCCCAGGCGCTGCGTGCGTCTACCAGGGGCGTCGGGGCAGAGCGCAGCGGGCACTCCTTAGAGGACGCCCACGCGCGTCTCCGGAAGTGAGGCCCCGCGTCGCAGAGCAGCGAGGACAGTGAGGGGCCGCGCTGTGGCTGCCACCCGCCCGCGGGCCGACACGGGCGGCCGTACCTCGAGGCAGCTCTGCCGGTCTCCCGCGTGGCTGACGTAGGGCGAGTAGGAGATCATGTCGGGGCGGTCGATGTTGTAGATGGCCTTGCTCTTGGGCAGGGCAGCCAGGTCTCTGTAGTCCAGGATCTCGTCACCCAGCCTCGCCTGCGGGGGGACAGGGCGGCGGGCAGTCAGGCCGAGCCGAGGCAGTGTGTGAAGGAGCTGAGCCTGCGCCCCGGCCCCGGGAGGGTCAAGCAGCCTTTGGGGCTGGGAGGCCTCATGATCACAGGGGCCTGGTCCCGACACCAGGCCACGAAGGGCCGCCGTGGCCTTGCGGGACGCTTTCTCGGACGGAGCCCACGCCTCTCCACGGAGGGGCGGAGGTGGCCCCATTGGATGGGTTTGGGGGTCAAAGAGCTGCCGCCGGTGTTGGGCCTGACACAGGCAGACAGCGATGCTCATTCCATGGTCTAAAAATACATACAGACACTTCTGTGTGCACATAGACAACGCACAGATACGTGTGCACATGTCAGAACACATATGCATGCATGTATACACACATGCAGACACAGCCATGTGTGCAAACAAGCAAGTATTATAAATACGAATGCATGCCCTAGCTGGTTTGGCTCAGTGGATAGAGCATCAGCCTGTGGACTGAAGGGTCCCAGGTTCGATTCTAGTCGAGGGCACATGCCTGGGTTGCTGCTCGATCCCCAGTGGGGGGTCTGCAGGAGGCAGCCGATCAATGATTCCCATTGCTGTTTCTAACTCTCTCGCTCTCCCTTCCTCTCTGAAATCAATAAAAATATTAAAAAAATAAATATGAATGCACCCACACATGTACTTACAAACACACACACACACACAAATACATATACACTAATACACGTACACTCTTACACGCACGCACACTCATATATACACATACACACATCCTCTTGAATGGAAATGGGATACGTGATATGTGATCGTCAGCATGCTTCCCTAGGCACACATTAGGAGCACTTTCCCGCTGACACGCACAGACGTGCAGGGCATTCACGCCTGCCTGACCCCGTGTGCCGGGCGCTCTATTCAGGAAGCCCTAGTGCGTGCGTGGGCGATGTCACTTCTACGCCATCATCGACAGCAGCTGTGAGCACCTCCTCGCGCCCTTGTCCCCACAGGCCCGGGGAGCGCTGGGGCACTCCGCCCACGGAAGGAGGCTCCGCGTCAGCTTCCTAAGGTCTACCCCAGCCCCGCGCAGGGATGGCAGCGCCGATGCCCAGCGCCTGGCTCCGTGATGCCCCCAGTTCCCTCCCCATAGAAAGAGCCCAACTCACATAGATGACGCGGCTGGGGGACCCCGAGGTGCTGGACGCAGGCACGGAGATGATGCTCTCGGAGGACGTCCTGGTCTCCTGGGAGAGGGGGAGGGGGCGGGGAGGGCACAGGATGGAAAACAGGACGTGTCAGCCAAGACCGTCCAGAGGCAGCCGTCAGTCACGCGGCCACAGAGGGCCAGCTCCTGGCGGTTGCTTTCGTGGTCAGGGTGAAGAATTCTTACAGCAACAGGCAGCTGAACGGACAGCCGGAGACTATCAGACAGACCGTGGTGACGGCTACAAGCCAGCAGGGCTGGCAACGCCGACGAGTGCCGAGCTTTCATGGTGCAGAGAGGACCAGCTCCAGGGTGACAGGAGCAGGCAAGGGCTCTGAGCGCCGGGGCAAGGCCGCCTCCGACCCAGAACCATGCCACTCGGGGACGTTTTCCACCCAGATTACGGGGACGTGGGGCAGCACATGCCAGCAGCGGCTCTGCTGTCAGACTTGGGGACGGTCCCCTGAACCTAAAGACCAGTCTCAGCCCCACGCCACAGCTTCGCCCTCTGGCGCCTGACTCCGCCCCTCGCCTCTCTCAGCCCCGGCAGCCCCTGAGGAGCCGTGTTTGGTCCTGCACCCCAGCGAGGTCTCAGAGACAGCCCCTAGAGGTCACTGCTGGCCACGCTCACGCTGAGCCCTCGTCTTGGCCCGGCACCTCCATCACACGTGGAACCTGCCCCCGAGTGCCCACTGCGGTGTGAAACCCGTCCTGCCCCCCGCCTCCCCGAGCACAGCTCCTACTTCCCCCGAGGTGACAGCACCTGGACCGCTGTCTCCTCTGCTCCCCACGGCCAGCCTGCCTCGTGTCCACGTGGACGCTCGCTCCTGCCCGATCACCACGCCTGCGTCCATCCGACCTGCAGCGCGTGACGTGGCCGCTCCCCTCACCTGGCCCAGCATGGCCCTGTCTGGCCCAGCCCCACTACCTCTCCCTCTCGCCCGTCTAAATGGAACTCTCTCTGCGAAGGGCCTCCCAGCCAATAGCGCGAACCCCTCTTCCCACCCCCTGCCCCCTCCCCTCTCCTCTCCTAAGCAGACCCCTTCCCCCCCCATTCTGCCCGGCCCCCCTCAGCACCCACACCCGCTGCAGTGCCAGCAGCCTGGACGGGGCCTCATTAAGGGCTGAGTGGTGTCCCCGACTCATATGCGGAAGTCCTCGCCGCAGGGCCCCAGAGCGGGGCTGTGTTTAGAGACGGCCTTTAAAGCCCTCATGAGGTTACGTGGGGCCGTTAGGGTGGGCCTTGACTTAACGTGACTGGAGTCCTTGCAAGGAGAGAGTACGCCCTAGCTTAAGCATGTCAAACCGTGGCCCGGCCGCGCGTGGCCCCCAGCAGATGCTCATTAACGATGACTCATTTATCTCGGCCCTTTGAATTCAGCCTGTCTCTATCGAAATAAACCTGCGTTTCTATGAAAATTGAAGCTTTTGGTTTTTTGCGGCCCACATACACTTACACCTTGTTTATTTGGCCCGTGTTAGCCTTTGAGTTTGACAGGCTTGCCCTAGCTGGATAGAGCATCGGCCTGCAGACTGAAGGGTCCCAGATTCGGTTCCGGTCAAGGGCACATGCCCGGTTGTGGGCTCGGTCCCCAGTAGGGGTGTGCAGGAGGCAGCTGGTCAATGAATCTCTCTCATCACTGATGTTTCTATCTCTCACTCTCCCTCTCCCTTCCTCTCTGAGGTCAATAAAACATATTTAAAAAGAAGAGACTAGGACACAGACACACACAGAGGGACAGCCCTGTGAGGACACGGGGAGGAGACGGCCGTCTACACGCCACGGAGGGGCCTCGGGAGCCGCCGCCCTGCCCGCACGGAGTTCTCGGGCCTCCGGCCTCCGGGGGGACAAAGGGGTGTCTGGTGTTAAGGCCCCTGGAGCACTGTCAGCCCAGGACTCTAACTCACACAGACTGGGGGGCCCCCCACCCGGCGGAGCACACCCCGCTCCCCTACACACAGCGCGACAGCAGCGAGGACGGGACAACACCAGGGCCAGCCGTCAGGCACAAACCTGGAAGGCACAGGGGGTGGCACCCGGGCAAACCTGCTTCTGCATCTGGAAGGGAGAGAGGGGACAGGGCGTGATGCTCGCTGCTCACCTCTGCACGGCCCACTCGTCAGCCTGGCCCACCCCTTCCATGCCCCTGGCATCCTCTGGGACCAAGCTGGGGGCCGCCTCCTCCGGGAGGCCTGCCTTGCTTTCCCCGGCCCCTGGACTGGGCTCTGCTTGCTGCATGGGCGTAGTCTTGGGACTGCCTGTCCCCACAGACCACAGGCTTCTGAAGGCCGGCGAGGGCAGGGGTCTCCCTCAAGCTCAGCCTGAACCCACAGTGCAGTCCCAGGTCCACAGCCCCTGCCCCCCCACCAGGTACGATGGCCACTCCGAGGCAGGTAACTCGGGTCTGTTCTTCTCGCCATCCCTGCGGCCAGGTGGCCTGTTTTACTGGCCACAGGTGATGTCCGCACACATTTCACACGTCTGAACCCTCTGCACCTTGCTTCCTCCCCGAGGAGCCCCGAGATGCTCCCGGGGGCTCCGTGTCTGACGGTGCGAGGAGCTGGGCTCCGAGGTCACCTCACTTTCACCTCAGGTCCAGCTGGGCCACGACAGGAAGCCCCTAGACCCACCCTGGGTGCAGCAGGGGTGGCCCTGCGCTCCCCACGCCTGGGGAGTGTCTCCGCACAGGAGGGGCCCACAGGTCCCCGGGCACGGCCCTGACCCGTGCGCTGGGCCTGGGTCGGCAGCAGCCCCGGGGTCTGTTTGCACCCACAGTCGGAAGGGGCCGCAGCTCCCCGCCTCCCCGCCCCCCACTCAGCCTCCTCCAAGAAGCACTGTCTACAGGGTCACAGCGTGCGGGGGTCTGACACCCACCCGTCTCCAGGTTAAAGCTGAGGGCCCGAGGCTCAGAGAGGGCTAGGGATTCGCCCGATGTCACACAGCCGGGCAGAGGCACAGCTGGACTCCGAGGGCAGGAAAGGAGCCTCCTCCCAGGGCCCAGCACAGAGGGGCCGTGGGTAAAAGGCTGCTGAGCACACCCAAGACGGGCGGTAGCTCTCCTACGACCACCAGGTCACTGGCGCCACCCTGACTGGGGAGGTTTCAGGAGTTCACGAGGCCATGACCGCTGAGCTGGCAGGGCTGGCAGGCTGGCTGGTCCATGGTCATTAACTGGCTCTCTCTTCCTGCCTCCCAGGCCAGAGTGGCCAGCTGGCCGGAGAATAGTCCCTGGGACCTGTCCCCAGGGAGAGCCAGCTGACCCACCCTGCCCGCCTGGCCACCCAGGCCCCGGACACTACCCTCATTTCCTGGGCGAGACAGAGAGGCTCTGAGGGCTGGGAGGGGAAACAAGGGACAAGCAGGGCATGACTGGGGCCTGGATCCCGTCCCGGGGCACTGAGGGGCAGGCGCCAGCCCCAGGGCACCACGCCGAGGGGGCAGCCGCTGTCTGGCTGCAGCCTCCCCCTAAATGTCCCCAAAGCATCTTGGGAACAGCCCAGGAAGCCATGGATGCGCAGCCGCGGGCGTGACCCTCCCTCCCTGTCCCTCCGGAGTGCAGAGCCTCCCTCCGCCGGGCCGTGGCCACGGGCAGCACGGGTGGCCTCTGGCGGAGAGCAGAGGCCGGCGCTGGGCTCCTGCGGGTCCAGGAGCCGCTGTGGCCACCCTGGCTGTCCCTGCGTGGTCTCTGTGGTCTCCGTCCCCTTCCCACCCCTGGTCGGTCTCCCCGTGCACACGCCATGCACGCGTGAGGTCTGGAGGCCTCTTGGCGGGGGGTCCCCTTTGGCAGGCCTGGGCTTGGCCTCCGGGCTGGAGGTGTCCGCGGACAAAGGTCGGGCCCTGGAGGTCACCGCAGGGTCACGGCGGTGCACGTGACACAGTGACGGTCAGTTCTGTCACCGCGGGAGGCCAGGCAGTGTCCCCACAGGCTCAGGCCCTAACGCCCACACCTGCAGCTGCTGTCTCCTGTGGCCACGGGGACTCTGCAGACGGACTAAGGGCCTGGGGGGGGGGCTGCTGTCCTGGATTCTTGGGGGTCCAGGGTGACCGCAGGGTTCCTATGAGGTGAGGGGGTCAGGGCCCGGCCCCGGGGAGGTGGCAGCAAGGAGGAGGAAGGAGGTGGGGGGTTAGGGGGGCTGCTCTCGTGCCAAACCCCACGGCCTGCCCTTCTAGTGACCGTTGTGGGAATTGAGCCAAAATGGCGGTGACTGCTTGGGGACTCCCTAACTTCAAAGTTGTCCCCAAAGGTATGTGGCCATCAGCATCCCCTGAGCAAATGAGGAGGTCAGAGGGCAGGGCAGGGAGCCCCGGGAGCTACCTTGCACCAACCCCAGAACCCACTGTTTACATCTGACACCCGCCCCCCCCCGCCCCGCGTGCCGTCCACGCCCCTCAGCCCATGGACGCTGCCGGCGGCCCATCCGCTGCATGACAATCCCACCCGAGCGCGGAGATGCGGCAGGAGAAATCGGGAACCCACCAACCTTGCTCTTGTCCTCAGTCCTGGCTGCTTGTCGGCAGGCCGGGTGCCAGATGGAGGAGCCTGGGGGCAGATTCCAGGGGGTTAGTGCCCCTTCCCCGAGGCAGGGCCTTGGGGGAGTCGGGGTGGGGGGGGCTCACACACGACGGACGTCCACTCGGCCATCACCTCCGAGGAGCCCCCGGGCACACTCTGTGCTGGGCCTGGACAGGCCGGTGGCAGCCCTGCCCCAGGGAACTCATGCCCAGCTCGGGGACGTGACACGGCAGACCCCACCGAGAGCTCGCGGCTGCCACAGGCTCATCTCTAGGCAACGGGCGGGGTGCATGAGCCACCGCCTCTCCCAGGACCTCAGGGGCTCCCTGCCGTGGCGTTTGTAAGGCCCTTGAGGCCTGTTGGCCACTCCCCACTTCGCCCCCACCCGCCAGGCCAGAGGCCCGCTGCCTCGAATGCTAGGACGTGGGGACGTGGGGACGTGCCCTTGGTCAACCCAGTGGGCACAAAGGAACATCTGCTCCTTATTTTAACCTGATGATCATGAGCGTCACATCCCGGCCCGGCTTCACTGGGAAGTCTGTGCTGGGAAGCCGCCCAGAGGAAGGGGTGGTCGGGGGACCCCTGCTCGTCAGAGCTTTACTGCCTGAGTCACCTGCAGGTTACACCTGCGTGGAGCCCCGCACCTGGCAGACCAGGCAAAGGGTCTGGGGGTCCAGGCGGGGCGGGGGGGGGGGCCCCTGGGGTCCATGGCTTGGAGCTCGGAAACCTCGGCCTGGTCAGACCTCATCTAACCCACCGGAGACCCGAGACCGGCGCGGGGCGGGCCTGGGGAGTTCCCGCAGGAATCAGTTTCCGCACGGGCGCCGGCCTCAGCCCAGGGCCGGGACGAGTGTCTTTGTCCTGACACGGGGCCCCCATGTGGCGAGCTCATGTCCCCATGCTGCGGTCCTGACCACAGGGCTTGGCAGCAGGAAGGGACTGAAAGCGCGGATCGCGGTGGGGGTGGGCACCCCTCCCGCCAGACAGCCCAGCCCTGCTGTTGGAGCACAAAGGACCTCTTGCACGGGCTCTGCAGCGGGGACTGGAGGGACAGGACGGGACGCTGGGGACGCGGCCATCCTGGCTGACATCACCCGGTGAGGCTCGGCCGCAGCAGGGAGGCCTGTGTGACACACACTGGCCCAGATGTCGCCACATGATGCCATTACACAGCCCGTCTGCGGGGCAGAGTGCGGCCTGCCCCTGCCCGGCTCCGCCCCGCCCCGCCCGGCCCGGCGGCCCCCAACGCTGGGGGACAGAGAGATCATTGAAAAGAACTTGCAGCTAAAGAGATGGGTCTCGCCCGGCCCTGTGGCTCCGTGGTTGAGCTCTGACTCACGAACCAGGAGGTCACAGTTTGATTCCCGGTCAGGGCACAGGCCCAGGTTGCAGGCTCGATCCCCAGTGGAGGCGTGCAGGAGGCAGCCGATCCATGATTCTCTCTCATCATTGATGTTTCTCTCTCTCCCTCTCCCTTCCTCTCTGACATCAATACAAATCTATTTTAAAGAGATGGGTCTCAATACCGACCATCCTCCCCGAGGCCTCTCGGGAAGGTCCCAGCAGCTCCTGCCCCCCCTCCAGGTAGACCAGGGCCCGTGGGCTCTGCCTCCCACCACCGCCCGCCGTCCCACCACCGCCCGCCGTCCTGCCAAGCCCGCTCAGGAAAGCCTGCTTGGCCCTGTCCCCGCTCCCCGCTGCATCGTGGGGCCCCCTAACTAGCGGAACACACACATGACCCCCAGTTCACAGAGCTCATGCAAAGGGCCTGGGAGATGTCGGTCCCCTGCCCCGGGGAAGGCTGTGTGCTCATGCTTACCTTGGAGGTACATCTCCTCGCCCTCGGCGAACATCCGGCCGCACCTGACGCAGAGCGCGCACAGCGGGTGGTAGTGCTTCTCGCCTGCCTGTGGGGACAGAGCAAGGGTCCTGCGGGCTGCAGCCAGTGCCGGGGATGTGGGCAGGCATGCTGCCAGCAGGGAGTCCACAGAGCCCGATTGGGTGAGTGCCCGGTGCTGTGTGTGCCAGCTGGCTCTGCCCTCTGGGAACCACTTCTGGGCGCAGAGGCCCGGCCATGCCATTGGCGTCAGCAGCTCCAGCTCAGCAGTTGAAGGGCATTCCCCCCCCACTCCCCTTCCCGCCACGAGGCAGAGGGCCAGCTGGTCACCTCCGTACCAGGGCCCCAGGAGGAGGAGGAATGGGGCGGGGCAAAGCTGGCATTATTTCCTGGGGGGAGGGGGGAGTTGGGGGCGGGGGAGGGACTGGGGAGCTGAGGGGAGAATGATTAGTGATTTTCTTAGGCATCTCTGTATTGCTTGATTTTCTCGCTTAGCATTTATGACTTTTATAATTCTTAAAACCCATTAAATTAGGTTTAAATGTTAATACTGAAATAACCTAAACCAGTGGTCAGCAAACTGATTAGTCAACAGAGCCAAATATCAACAGTACAACGATTGAAATTTCTTTTGAGAGCCAGATTTTTTAAACTTAAACTAAATAGGTAGGTACATTGTTATTAACTTAGGGTACCCCTAAGCTGGCCTTTGCTAAAAACTCAAGGGGCCAAAGAGCCGCATGTGGCTCGCAAGCCGCAGTTTGCCGATCACTGACCTAAACAAATTACATTCACTGGTTCGGCTTAGTTCTACATGGTGCCAAAAAACAAACAAAATAAAACCCAAATCACCCCAAAGTATTGTGTTCAAAATATTGTCTTACTTTATAGTGAGTATTTCTTACCCCTACAGTAAAGGGAGGGGGCACTGCAGCCTGCGGCTAAGAGTGGATGCTGGCCCTGGCCGGTGTGGCTCAGTGGATAGAGCATCGGCCTGTGGACCCAAGGGTCCCGGGTTCGATTCCTGGTCAAGGGCATGTACCTCAGTAGCAAGGTGCCCAGTCCCCGCCGGGGCAGGAGGCAACCCATCGATGTGTCTCTCTCACATCGACGTTTCTCTCTCTCTCTCCTGCTCCTCCCTCCCTTCCACTCTCTCTAGAAACCAACGGAAAGAATATCCTGAGGTGAGGATTTAAAAAAAGTGGGTGCTGACCCCATGGTTCACTCTCTCCGGAAACGGGAAGAACCCCACAACCTCTCCCGGGACTCGCCTGAGTCAGAGTCACTTTCCTCGCAAGCGAGTGACAGGGTGAGCTTCATCCCGAGCCGCTCGCTTCCCCCCCCCCCCGCCCCCTGTCGGCGGGGACCAGGCCCAAGGTGACCCCGTGTGCGGCGAGAAGACCCAGACGGGCTTGGAACAGCCAGACACTGAGGAGGGTCCTGTCTTCACAGACTCAAGCACTCTCAGTCGGGGTGGTGGCTGCCCGGGGGGTGGGGGCCCGGGTATTGGGGTTGCTGACACACTCCTGTCCGAGGGCCGGTGGCACGGGGTCCAGTTTGTGAACATGTATGAAGCTGTGTGTCCAGTGCGTGCGCCGCTGGGGATGAAACACGCCCGGCGAAGCTTGCCCCCACGCGGCCCAATGTGCGAGCTCAATGTACGAACTCTTAGAAGGAAACATGGGGTGTGGGTGCCAGCTCTTCACGACCCCCTGGGCAGTGGGTCCCTGGACAGGGCACCAAACGCATGAGCAGCAACAACTTCACCAGGAAAGAGGGACGACGGCTGAGACAGGAGGAGATATTTGAGATCACAGATCGGAGAGGCTCAGGACCCAGAATGGGCCAGGAACTCTTCCAGCCCAGGAACAGAGCGCCCACAGCCCTGCTGACGGGCGGGCGAAGGTGCGGGCATTGCCAAAGAGGACGTCCACGTGGCCAAGAAGCAACGGATGTGCCGACCCCAGGGTCACGAAGGAGCTGGCACCCACACCCCGGGAGGCACCCGTGCAGGCCCCAGGGTCACGAAGGAGCTGGCACCCACACCCCGCGAGGCACCTGTGCCGACCCCGGGGTCATGAAGGAGCTGGCACCCACACCCCGGGAGGCACCTGTGGCGACCCCGGGGTCATGAAGGAGCTGGCACCCACACCCCGGGAGGCACCCGTGCAGGCCCCGGGGTCACGAAGGAGCTGGCACCCACACCCCAGGAGGCACCCGTGCAGGCCCCGGGGTCACGAAGGAGCTGGCACCCACACCCCAGGAGGCACCCGTGCAGGCCCCGGGGTCACGAAGGAGCTGGCACCCACACCCCAGGAGGCACCCGAGCAGGCCCCGGGGCGACGCTAGAGCAGAGCGAACCGGAAAGCAGCACGCGTCGGCGAGCACGTGGAGAAACGGGAGCCCTGGGCTCTGTGGGAAGGAAGCGGTGCAGCCGCCGTGCAACAGTCTGTCCCTGAGAAAGCAGAGCATCACCACGTGACCCAGCGGCCCCACGCCCAGGGACGCAAAAAGGATGAAGAGGCCAGAACAAGAGAAACGAAGACACTGGCCACTCAGCACTCGCTCATGGATGCTCACAGCGGCATCAACCCGTGTCCATCGGCGCGTGAGCAGAGAAACGGATGACAAGGCGGGCGTGGGCTGGGCGTGGGCTGGGCGTGCCCCTCTCCCATGGGGTCTCCTGCCAGGCAGGCAGGGACCCTGTCTCCACCTTCTCAGGAAGGCAGCCCCAACCCGCTGGGGCCTGTAAGGTGAGTGGTGGGCTGAGGAGGGAGAGGAAGGGAGGGAAGCGGGAAGGCGCTAGGACAGAGGGAGGAGAGTGGGGAGGAGGGGATAAAGGGAGGAGGAAGGGAGGGAGGCAGGGAGGCAGGGAGGAATTGGTGGTCCCAGAGGAAACTTGCTTTCTCGTTGCCATGGGGACAGCTAGGCTGCTGACACAGGTGGGGCTCAGACAGCAGCACCCCATCCTTGCCCGCCCCCCAACCTGCGCAGGGAAGCCTGGCAGCTAATTCTGAGAATAAAATCGGGAGTGAAGTGGGTGTGCGGGGAGGGGACAGCAGGGTCTGACTCCCCCTCACTCAGCTGGTCTGGAGGATCTGGCTGCACTGCTGTCCCGGCCACTCCCCAGCACCTCCCAGCGCTCTCCCTGGGCGACTCCATCCCCGGAGCCCAACATTGTCGCGGGAGCTGCTCCAGGTACCCACCTCTGCCCCCAGGTACCTCGGCCCCTCCCAGGACCCCCCGCCCGCCATCAGCACCTCCCAGGCCCTGCAGGACCCACCAGGCTCCTCCCCTGGGGTCCAGCATGGAGCAGGCCCATCAAGATAGACACCCGACATGCAGGACTCGGGAACCGGGGTACAGGATGGCCTCATTGTGAGAGACTGAGGCGGGGGAGGGAGCGCCCACTGCCGCCGACGCACACGCATGGCTGGCGGCAGCACTAAGATGGCACTCTGCGTGGGCACGCAGACCAGATGCGGGCAGTCCGAGGGCTCCTAAGGGCAGCGAGGACAGGGCCTGGCTGCTCTCCCGCTCTGGCTCTGGGTGACAAACATCTTGGGGGCCAAATGGGGGGCAGGGGGTGACAGGTGCCCCTGCTCCCTGCAAGCCCCCACCTGCAGCCCCGCACGGTGCCTTTGGCCTCCCCACCAGCCCTCGGGGGCACCTGGCCAGGCTGCCTACCTGCCGGGGTCCTGGCACCAAAGCCCAGTCCGATCACCGACCCCACGGTGCCTCTCCAGGGCCTGTTCCCAGGACGGGCCTGGACGGGCAGAGTGACCGCGGGGACGGCTGCTTGCCTCACCCTGCGTCCAACGGTCCGGGTCCTTCCCCTTCTCTTCCAGGTCCTGCACCTGCCACCTGCTGCCCCCGGGAGCCCACTGCCCGCCCAGCCGCACGGCACGCTCTGGCGGGCT
This sequence comes from Ia io, assembly GCA_025583905.1. NCBI lineage: Eukaryota > Metazoa > Chordata > Mammalia > Chiroptera > Vespertilionidae > Ia > Ia io. Next base: position 2,243,318 of record JAJQQW010000002.1, on the reverse strand, counting down.
CAGGTGGAGCCACCGTGGCGGCTGCTCTCCCGCTGCCAAGCCGGCTCGCCTCCGCCCAGGTTCGACTCTGCCCGCCCTCGCTGCCGCCTCTCCTCTCCAGGAGGGAGCTCAGAGCGTGCAGAGACCATGGCGCAGCCAGCCCGGCTCCGGCAGAGAAAACAGAGCATCCATCTTCCCGGAGCTTCAGCCTCCGCGGGCCGGGAGTGCAGCCCAGCTGTGCCTCCTGACGCACAGAAGCATTGGGGGGGGGGGGACAGGGGGGCGGGGGCACGCGGACACCGCACCCCATGCTGTGCTCGGCTGCAATCCAACACCGTCAGCTCACTCTGCAGACTGGTCAACTTCCCCTTGCCTCTGGGTCCACCCAGGGAGGCCTGCTGGTTGCCCCCCTCCCCCCTATCAGGCACCCCTGGCCAGCACTGAGCTGGGGACAGCTCCCAGGCCCTGTCCCTGGCGTCCCTGAGGACATTTCTGGAGCCTTCTATGGGGCCAAGAAGCAGGGCAGACAGTGGGGCTGGGTCAGGTCTGCCGCTCCCCGGCGCAGGGGCAGGGCCCACAGCTGTCGGGGAGCCGCCAGGGTCACACGCCTGCAGCACCAACACACACATACAGGTGCCGGGTGGGTTCGTCTCTCTGTTACAAGATCTGTATGTGACACCGTGTGCCCACCACCCAGTCACATCTCCTCCCGGCACCAGATACTAGGGCCCTCTCTGCCCCCACCCCTCCCGCCGGCAACCCCCACTCCGCTGTGTGTGTTCACGAGTCCCAGTTTTATGTCCCACGTGAGTGAAGCCACAGCTTTCTGACTGGCTTGTTTCACTCAGCATCCTGCTCTCTGGGTGGAGGCAGCTCGTTAAAATACAAGTCAGTCCCAGGGGTTCCCTTGGGGGTGTGGGGAGCTCTGCAGCCTCAGCCCCAACCGGTCCTCCCCGCAGAGGCCGCTTCTGGGACCTGGGCTGGGTCCGCCCCCCCCCCCCCCCCCCCCCCCCCCCCCCCCCCCCGCCGACCCCTGCCCGCTCTGCCGTGCTCAGCTGCTTGCCTTTCCCTGAGGTCCTGTCACCCTGCCTCCCGCAGGGACCACGGCAGCCCCGATGGCAGCCAGCCAGCCCAGAGCCGAGGAGGGGCCGTGGGGTGGGTGAGGACGGCAGCCTGGGCATCGAGCGCGCGGGCTTTGGTCCCAGTCGTCCCGGATTCATCTTCCTGCGCAGACGTGGGCAAGCGCACAGCACGTGCTCTTCTCGCAGGGGACGCCGTGCGGCTGCCGCCGGATCTAGACGCGCACAGCCGGCCCCGGGAGGACCAGGCCTGCAAGTGCTCCGTGACCTGGCCTGCCGGGCGGCCAGTCCCCTCTGCCCTCCCCGGGCACACAGTCCTGCCTGCCGCGCTCGCTTTAAACCCTCCGGGCCTCAGGCTCCCCATCGAGGCGAAGGGCTGGACCAGGATCTCCAGGCCTTCCCACCTCTCCAGCTCGAACAGCTCGTCAAGGGCACAGGGGAGAGGCCCTGGCGCGCTTCCTGAAGGAGGTGGCTCACTCCCAGGGGTCCCCAGGCAGAGCGGGGAGGACGAGGTGGCAAAGGCTCTGGTGCAGATGCTTGCACAAACACACAGGGCTGTGGGTCATGGAGGCCCCTCTGGTCCTCACGCGGGCAGCCGGCGCCCTGGCGGGCCTTACCTCCAGCACGTGCCCCGTGATGTACTTCCCGCAGCCATCGCAGCGGATGCCGAACTCGGCGTGGTAGTCGGCCTCGCAGTAGGGCAGCCCGTCCCTGCAACGAGCCAGGCAGTCAGGACGGGCAGGGTCACCCCAGCACCCCAAGACCCACAACCCTCGCCTGTGAGAGGGACAGAGGGACAAGCCCACTTCCTCTTCCTCCAAGTGACAGGGCCACCCCCCGCGCTCCGCAGGCGGGAGCACGGCCTCCGTCATCACACCAGCCCCACGAGAGACCGCAAAGATGGTCCCATTTCATGGATGGAGAAAGTGAGGTGCACAGCATGGGGGCCACCTGCCCAGCGGCCGAGTGAGGGGCTGGCGGCGCCCCCAGAGGTTGACAGTGGGCCTATTCCGCGCCAGGCGCTGGTGGTGGTGGTGGGATTAGTGACGAATGACACACCATTTGGGGCCCTGCCCCTGGGATCTGGGCAGCCTGGGGCAGGTCGCCTAACCACGGAGCCCCCACTGAGGGAGCCGTAAGGAAAAGGACCTGCGTGCTCACGGACGGGAGATCACGCAGGCACAGCGCTGGGCCCAGCATCTGCCAACCGGGAGCTCATTTCTTTTTTTTTTTTTTAAATTTCAGAGAGGAAAAGAGGGAGAGCAAGATAGGAACATCAATGATGAGAGAGAATCTCTGATCGGCTGCCTCCTGCACGCCCCACACTGGGGATCAAGCCCGCAACCCAGGCATGTGCCCTTGACCGGGAATCGAACCGTGACCTCCTGGTTCATAGGTTGTCACTCAACCACTGAGCCATGCCAGCTGGCTGGGAGCTCGTTTGAAAGTCACTGCAATAAAGATGATGATCAACCTCCTCTAGTCGCAGGGTGCCTGCCGGAGGGGCGGGGCCTGCTGGGGGGACAGGCCCTGGGCTGCAGGGCCGCCTCTGCCCGCACAGCCTCCCCGAGGGGGAAGCCTCGGCTCACAGGACAGGAGGCAGAAATGGGGCCCGAGGAGCCACTTTCAAAGGCCGCCGACCTCGGGGCCCTGCGATTCCCCACAAATGGGTGGATGTGCAGCAAACCCCAGAGGTTCAAAGATGATGTCTCTATGGCAACGCCAAGGCGCCCTCCTCCTCATTCTGGGACAGTCGGAGGCTGCTAAGTAACGGCGCAGTGTGGGCCGCTGCCACGGCCGCTGCGCTCCGGGGGCTGGGCGGCTGGCTTCCTTCTCACACGCGCGGGCCGCCAGGCCGCCTCTGAGTCCCTCCCTTTACCTCGACAGGAGCCGCCGGCGGGCGAGGGGCTGCCCCGCACAGAGGGGCTTCTACTGAAACCGCTTATTCTGAGATAAGTAGAGGCACATGCAGTTGAAAGAAAGAAAACAGAGACCCAGCAAGGCCTCCCTGCAGAATCAGAGGAAGTCACCAGAAGTGATGTGGGTCCACCTCCTGTGCGTGTGTGCATGTGTGTGTACATGTGCCAGCATGTGTGTGCATGTGCCAGTTTGTGTGCATGTGCCAATATATGTGTGTGTATGTGCCAGCATATGTAATTGCCAGCATGTGCCAACATATGTGTGTGCCAACATGTGCATGTGTATGCATGTGCCCGTATATGTGTGCCAGCATGTGCATGTGTATGCATGTGCCCATATGTGTGTGTGCCAGCACGTGCATATGTGTGCGTGTGCCAGTATATGTGTGTGTGCCAGCATGTGTGTGTGCGTGTGTGTGTGTGCTGCATTCGGTGCTGTTTTATCGCGGGCCTTCTTTTAACCGGCTCAGTCCCTGCGATGCTCTGTCCCCTGGGGCATCAGGACTAGCGGAGGCTCCAGGAGAGCTGCGCAGAGAGCCCTGCTGCGCTGAGCCGAGGCCGCGCGCTGCACCCGCCCCCTCCTGTGCTGGGGGCTCGCCTGTCTCTGTCTGAGCCCTGGATGAACATGCACGCCCTCGGCACACGAGGTGCCCGCGCAGGGCCAAGGTCTCCCAGAAGCTCCCTCCCCCACACCAGCCATCGGCCTCTGGAGCAAACGCGGGGAGCGCTGCGTGGGCCCGCTGCGGGAGCTGCCCTGTGGGGCCTGTGCTGGAGAGGTCTGAGCACGGGGCTGAGGTGTCACGCAGGGCTGGCGTCGGCTGCCGGCCACTTTGCGTTGTGCAGGGAGAGCCGGTGCCAGCAGGGGGCGAATTCCCAGGGGGGGGCGACCTCAGGCATGGGCGCGGGAGGCGTGTGACTGTCCGAGATGGGAGCGCGACATCGGCTCCGTCAGCAAAATGAATGGCGGTGGCGTCTCTGCAGAGACGTTAGGGAAGCCAGGCTGCACCGGCTGTGGGGACAGACGCCAGGGTTCCCGCCTCACAGTGGAGACGGGAGGAAGGAGCGCGGGTGGAAGGCAGGGGACAGGCGGAGGCCCACACCCGAGGCTCCGGTCCGACGCCCGCCCACTCACTTGCTGATGTACTCGGCATTCAGCTCCTTCCCGCAGGTCTTGCACTTAAAGCAGCCCAGATGCCAGTGCTTGTCCAGGGCCACCAGGGACTGGCCATTTTTGATTTCTGTGCCGCAGCCCCCACAGCCTGCAGAAGAGGAGAACACAGACGTCACCGCTGGGGGCCCAGAGGAGGGGGAGCCTCACCGCTGGGTCTCGGGACACCCCTAAAGCAGTTAGTGCCCTGGGGAGCAGAAAGAGGGGACAGTCTGGCTGGTGTGCTTTGGGGACCCGGCTACAAGGCAGGGGGGCAAACATGTAGAAAACAAGTCACAAAGTTTGTTCCCACATGGCTGAGCTGACTGCAGGCACTGGGACGTGGCTGAGCTGACTGCATGCACTGGGCCATGGCTGGGCGCTGACCGCATGCACTGGGTCATGGCATGCACTGGGTCGTGGCTGAGTGCTGACTGCAGGCACTGGGCCGTGGCTGAGCTGACTGCATGCACTGGGCCATGGCTGAGCTGACTGCATGCACTGGGCCATGGCTGAGCTGACTGCATGCACTGGGCCGTGGCTGAGTGCTGACTGCATGTACTGGGCCATGGCTGAGTGCTGACTGCATGCACTGGGCCGTGGCTGAGCTCTGGCTGCATGCACTGGGCCGTGGCTGAGCTGACTGCATGCACTGGAGTGGAGCATTGGGGCCTGGGCAGGTGCACCCTCCAGCCAGAGCCAGCACGGTCCCAGGCTGCTGGCAAGCTCTGGCTTTCCCAAATTATTACACGTTCAAACCACATGCAATTTTGGAAAACGACTTTAAGACAGACTCCAGCTCCAAGATCCAGCGCCCAAGGGAAGGGGCTTTCCTCCACTCGCTGCCCAGGCGGGAGGGTGGGGGACCAAGTGGATGAATGTGTGCACGTGTGAATGAATGAATGAATGAATGGGAACCATGTGGGCGGGAAGAATCAACACTGGGCAAGGGCCTGGCTCCGGAAATCAGTAGGAGCCCCCACTCTGTCCCAGGACATGTGGCCCTGGTGCTGGGACCCCACAGCGACCCCACACGCAGGGTGGGCTCCAAAAACGCCACCTCTGTAATGGGATTGTGGCAGCAGCAGGGCCCGGAACGCTGGGGCCCCCGCCCAGTCCCCGCATCCCTCTTGGTCCCAAAGAGTCACCCACGCTGGAAAAGGCCAGCACATGCCTGCGCCTGCCCCGCTCTCACTCTGCCCACACCCACAGGCCAACTGGCGCTCCTGCTTTTAGAGGAACATCTCCAGCTTCTACATGCAAGAAGCACATATTGAGCACCTACTACATACACACCCTGGCCAGGTTCCTGTAGTGTGCAGCCCCTGACCACAGGAGCCCAGAGTTCAATGCTCTTTTAAGGGCTCTCCCCAGGGGCTTCTAGATGGCCTGGAATTAACGGTGGGGAGCTGAGTGAGCTGGAAGGAGAGGACAAGAAGCAGGCCAGGAGGGCTTCCTGGAGGAGGCAGGCCAGAGCTGGGCCAAACGCAGGAAGGGAGGTGGGTGAAAAGCAGGAGTGGCACACGGGGCAGCGGGCACAGCCCGTGCAAAGGTTGGACGACACGAACATACCAGAGATTTCTATCCTGGTTCCCTTCCTCATAATCCCCCCACCCCCCACGCCACTCAGTGCCCACTCACTCCAGAGGCCCTGGGACAGGTGCGCGCTGCCACCCGCGGACTTGGGCAGGGAACACTTCTGGCACATGCATTCCTTCCCGTTGAAGGTCACTCGGTCCCCGGGTGGGAAGGGCAACCTGAAACAAGAGAAGGAATGACAAGCCAGGGACCCACGACACACACCATCCCCTCCCCCTGGGCCCTCACAGGTCGGGGACGCCCAGTCCCTTCACCCAGTGCTGCCACATCCCTGCGGTGTGACCTCAGGCCAGTCCATGACACCGGAGCCGCAGCGCCCTCATGCACACCAGCAGACAGAGTGCCGGCGAACCCCGAGGAGAAGTGCTGGGTCACACGCCAACTGTGTGTCTGGCCAACTGCCTTCCACGGAGGTGGCACCCTTCTGCGTTCCCACCAGGAGTGTCTGAGAGCTCCTTTTGCTGCGGTCCTCACCGACGCCCCACACCCTCCATCTCAGTTTCGGTCATTCTGGTGGCTCTAGGACGGTATTTCATCCTAAGTCCAAGCTGCCTCCCCTGGCGACAGACGATGCTCAGCTTGTTTCTCACATATGTATTTTGTGGAGTACATGTTAAACGAGTTTTTAATAGGGTTTTTGTTTTTTTGTCTTCTAATATTGACTTGCAGAAGCTCTTTATATATTTCAGACACCCGTGCTTCATGACATACGTGTTATCTACCAGCCGATGGCTTGCTTTTGCTTCTTCTCGGTGTCTTTTGGCATTTTCCTTCAGCTTGAAAATTTTCCTTTAACTGTGTTGCAGGTGCAGGACTTCTGGCGGCAAATTCTCTTAGCATCTGTGTGTCTACAAAAGTCTTCATTTCTTGACTGACTGCTTTACTGACTTTTATTCGTGTACACTCTAACAGTCACATCCCACTCAAAGGTTGTTAGGTTATTCAACGCTGTGCGACCATCCCCACAATCAATTTGAGGACATTTTTTATCACCCCCCCCAAAAAAAGAATGCCATACCCTTTACCGGTCTTGCCTTCATTTTTGAAGGGTTGTGTGTTTTTTTTTATATATATATATATATATTTTTTTCCCAGCTCTTTAAAGATGCTGTTCTATTGTCTTCTGGTGCACATAGTTTCAGATAAGAAGTCAGCAGTCATTCTTTTCCTAGAGGCCCAGTGCATGAAATTTTTGCACAGGTAGGGTCCCTAGGCCTGGCTGGTGATCAGGGCCGATTGGGGCCTCCCGGCTGCCAGCCGGGGCCTCCCTTCCCTGGCTGGGGCCTTCCTTCATTCCATGCCACCCCGTGGTGATCAGCACTCGTCATAGTGAGTGTTAGAACTCCCAGTCTCCTGGTCAAACTCCCGTGGGGACACTTCGCATTTTAGCCTTATATATATACTAGAGGCCTGGTGCATGAATTTGTGCACGGGTGGGGTCCCTCTGGGTGGCCTGCAGGGATCGGGCTGAAACCCGCAGTCCCAACGCCGCCTGCAGCTCCTACCTGCCGCTCCCGCTCATTCCAGCCCCACTGTGCCTGCTGCGGGCTTGCGCCCAATAAGTCCCGATTGGGAGAGGCTCACGCTGCTGCAGCAGCGCTCACCAGCCGTGAGCCCTGCATCTGGCACCTTCCCAAGGGGAGTGGCCTGCGGGACCGGGCTGAAACTGGCTCTCTGACATCCCCTGAGGGGTCCCGGATTGCGAGAGGACACAGGCCAGGCTGAGGGACCCCACTGGTGCACGAATGGGCCGGGGAGGGACTGCGGGAGGGCTCCAGGGCATGTCTGGCTCATCTTGCTCAGTCCTGATTGGCCGGACCCCAGCAGCAAGCTAACCTACCAGTCAGAGCATCTGCCCCCTGGTGGTCAATGCACGTCATAGCAAGCGGTTGAGCAGCCTTAGCATATCATTAGCATATTACGCTTTGATTGGTTGTTCAGTTGTTCTGCCGTTCAGTCTATTTGCATGTTACTCTTATTATATAGGATAGATTCCACTGTACATATGTGGTGGTGTTTTTTCTCTTGCTGCCTCTAAGATTTTCTTCTTATTATTGTTTCTCAGAAATTTGATTGTGCTCGAGTTGGCAGGTTTTTGTTGCTTATTCCGCGTGGGGTTCACTGAGATTCTTGGAACCATGCGTTTCCAGTTTTCATCAAATTTGGACATTTTCCAACCTTTATTTCTTCGAATTTTTTTCAGTCTTCTCGCATCCCCTGGGTCTCCCCATCCCAACCTAGAGGGACAGACAGATAGATCAATATCCACAGACCACCCGGTCTCTCTTCACATTTTCAGTCTTTTTTTGTTTGTTTTTGGTCTCTTTGCTTTAGATAAATAGTTTCTATAGTCATGTCAAGTTCACTAATCTTTTCCTCAGCAAAAGCTACTGCTCATTCCTCCCAAGGAATGTCTCCTTTCAGACACTGTAATGTTCATTTCTAGAAGCTCCACGTGGTTTCTTTCAGCATCTTCTGTGACTTTTTTATGTTTCAGCTTTCCTTCACACGCCTAGACACACGACAGGAGGTGTCTCCGAGTCCCTGTCTGTGCGTCCCGCCGTGGCTCTCCTTCCTGGGCCCCTGCCACGGGCTAGTTTCTCTCCTGGCTCCATGGTGCTTTTGTTCCTGTTTATGAACAGTGGCATTTGATTGGAAGTTGGACATTGTCAATTTCACGTTGCCGAGGGCGCGACTTTCTTTTCTTCCGATAGGGAGGGTTGCACTGCGCTTTGGCGGGCGGCGGCCGGGTTTGCGGATCAGCCTGACCTTTCTGAGGCTTGTCCTGCACTTTGTTGGCTCCGTCCCACCGTTAATGCGTGGATGGTCCTTGTGGTGTCCCTGCTGCGTGCTGGGTATTCAGCACAGACTGTCCGACTGGCCAGAACCCAAGGCCTCCCAGGCCTGGGAACTGCTTAGCTTACAGCCAGCTGGTCCTTCTCTGCCTCACCCTGTGAGATGCCCGCCGGGTCCACAGAGCTCTGTATTGGTCAGGACTCGACGGCCCCTCCACAGCTCCCGGAGCTCTGGTCCCGCAGCTCTCTCCCCTCCGCGTGCTGCTCCGTCTCTCAGAGCACCGCCTCCCAACTTCAGCGAGAATCCCAGGCCCCGGGGTCCCTCCGGGGACCGGGCAGCAGGCCAGGCCGGTCACAGGGCTCCATTCCTTTGCCCTCCTTCTCTCCGACCTCAGCTGCCTGGGCCTGACATCTGCAAACAGGTGTTTTGTGTCTTTTGTCCGGTTTTCTCGTTGTTTATGGTGAATGGGGGGTCCACGCTCAGCAGGACTGAGCCGTCGGCTGTTATCCTCAACACAGCAGATTACCCAGAGCTGGTCTCTCAGCCCCACTGTGACGACGTCAGCCCTGGTCTCCAAGCAACTCGCCCAGAAATCACTGAGACAGCCTGGGGGACACTGGCCCTCGCATGCTGGGTAAGACACAGGGACTCCTTAGAAACACTCCAGCATTGTTCTGGCCTCTCCACATCCCGACAAAGCCCCCTTCTGCTGGTGCACATGCCACGGTACAGACACGGCTTTGGGGACAACACTCAAAAGGCTCCGTTGAACTGGGCGTGAGGAGACAGGGAAGAGAGCAGCATACACGCCTTTTGTTTAGTTTTCCCAGAGAGAGGAAGGAAGGGGGAGAGAGAGAAACATCAACGATGAGAGCATCATGGACTGGTGGCCTCCTGCACACCCACACTGGGGATCAGCCCGGGCACGTGCCCTGACTGGAAACTGAACTGTGACCTCCTGGTTCATGGGTCGACACTCAACCACTGAGCCACACTGGCCAGGCCACACTAGGGTTTTCGTTCTTTGTTTTCCAGAAATGAGACATTCCCCTGGGAGCAGTGTATCGGTGGCGGTAGAAGGAGGGGGGGAGGGAGGCGGTCTTCCTGCTGCTGAGGGTCGGGACCTGGGTCTGCCCCCCGCATCCGTCACTGCACCCTGCACGGTGCTGGGCAGCCCGGCCAGAGGGGACTCAGCCCGGCCCCGCCCACACGGGGCTCACATCAAGCTGCTCCAGGGACGCGATGCTAGGGAGGCTGGCCCAGGAGAGCGTCAGGACAGGATGCAATGGGGGGGAGAGGGGCTGCTCCGGGGGAGAGGCTCTGGAGGCACCTTCCTGCACTGCAGTGTCTGGGTCTGAGCCCTGGGGGTGTCCGCTGATGCGCGCCCAGGTGACCAGGCCTGGCCCGCGAGGCGCGTGGAAAGCCCGGCGGAGTGAATGACGGGAGCTGACTGGAGGCCCAGCTGGGCTGAGGCATGTGGAGACCCAGAGGCCCTGTGGGCAGCGCCAGGCAGAGGGGAGGGGACCCAGCAGGGGGACCATGGCGGGGCCCCTGAGCGGGACGGTGGCGGGGGGGGGGGGTCTGGAGAGGGAGGGATCCTGGAAGCTGCCCATGCTGGGGCTCACGCGCCAGTGGCTGGGTATGGTGTCCTGGGGGTGAGAGGCAGGGAGTCAGGGGGACACATGCCTGGTGGCTGGGTGTGGTGTCACAGGGTGAGAGGCAGGGGGACATGCCAGGCAGCCGAGGAGCGGCAGAGGCAGGGCAGGGCAGGAGGGGCTGAAGCAGGTGCCCTGGGAGATAGACAGAGTGCGTGGAGGACGCGGACAGGAGGAGACGGAGTGTGTGGAGGACGCGGACAGGAGGAGACGGAGTGTGTGGAGGACGCGGACAGGAGGAGACGGAGTGTGTGGAGGGCGCGGACAGGAGGAGCTGGCTGCGGGGGCCGAGGAGGGTCGGGGACAGAGCACCTTCCCAGAAGCCAAAGGAGGCCATGCGCCAGCAGCCTCAGTGGCCCAGCCTCTGCACCCCCAGGAAAGGGGGCTCGGTCCTGGGCGACGGGCAGGGCAGGAGGCCGCAGGGTCTGGGCTGTGAGGCTGTGCTCTGGTGTGCGGCTGCCCAGTGTCCACCTGCTGTCCCAGGCTGGGCCCTGCCTCCCTCTGTAGCTGTGACCCACCGGGCAGCAGGGAGGGAGCCCGGCCGGCCCCAGGGTGGGCGCAGGGCCCGGGGTGGATGCAGGGGCCCGGGGTGGGCACGGGGCCCGGGGGGGGGGCGCAGGGGCCCGGGGTGGGCACAGGGGCCCCAGGGTGGGCGCAGGGGCCCGGGGTGGGCGCAGGGCCGCGGGGGTGGGGTGGGGGGTGGGCGCAGGACCCAGGGCTCACTCACCGGCAGGTGGCGCACACGAAGCAGTCGGGGTGGTAGGTCCTGCCCAGCGCCGACACCACCTCGCCCTCGATGAAGCGGTCGCAGGCGAAGCAGCGGGTGCCGTACAGACGCTGGTAGTCCCGTGTGCAGATGTGCTGGCCCTGGCGCACGAAGAAGCCGCCCTCAGCCAGGTCGCAGCCGCACACTGGGGAGAGCGCGAGGCAGCGTCAGGCGGGACCCTCTCCCACGGGAGGGACCCCACAGACACCCGCACCTGATGCAGGCTCTGCGGTTCCCTGAGAAACCTCGGGTGGGGCCTGGGCCAGCACCGCTCCATGAACCCTTCTGTCCCCTGGCCCCCAACACACAGCTGCTGCCCCAGGGACTGAGGGGCTGGGGGACTCTGCTGGGTGGAGACCGGGCACCCAGCCTTGGGGCAGCCGGTCACTCAACCACCAGGACACCTGAGCCTTCACCCCACACATGCCCCTCCTGCCCCAGGGACATGTGGGAGCCAGGCAGGGTTTCAGAGGGAGCACTGCCCGGAGTCCCCCTCCCTGCTGGAGGCCCCAGACTGCCCCGGGCAGCCCAAGCACCTCGGCCAAGCCAGTCCGTACAGGTCATGGCCTATAGAGGCGTGAAAAACCACGTGGCCCTCATACGGTTTTGAATCGATCCCTCGGAATTTTCCTTAAAATATTAACTGACGGCAAAGGGTGTTGTTTCCGCGAGTTCCCAGTACTGGGTCTTTGTGGGGTTTTGTTTGTTTGGTTTTTAATCCTCATCCTGCCGGGAACCAATTCCAGCATGTAATAATTACAAGAGTTTCACCAAAAGGTTGGTGAAAGTTTGGGCGGCTCAACAAGGGTGAGTCAAATGTCGTTTACCTGTTGGAAACGGCTAAAGGGCACTTCCCCCAAACCTGAATAGGGTAATTGTTTGCTGCCAGACAGCTCAGGGCATCTTAAATCTGCATGTTATTGCTTCCTGTTGGCCAAACACCTGAACAGCTGTAGGCTATAACCCAAACTGACAATACCCTTTGATACCCTACTCTGTGAAGTGTATGTCTCCACCTTGCCTTAGGACAAATTGTGTTAAATAAATAGCACGGGGTCCTCAGACAAGGTGAGTCTTCAGTTCCTTTAGGTGAAGCTCCTCTGACCCCCAATGCCTTTCAAAATTATCTTTCGTCTCCAGACTCTTTTAATCATCTACGCATCAGCCCCTTTCCCCAGAATGCTGAACCCTTTGTAAGGCTGGGAAAAGAACCCCGGCATCATCCCAGGATGCTTTTCCATTGATTTTTAGGGAGAGTGGGAGAGAGAGGGAGAGACAGAGAGAAACATCGATGTGAGAGAAACACACCGATTGGTTGCCTCCTGCATGCCCCCTACCAGGGACCTCACCTGCAACCCGGGCATGTGCCCTTGCCTGGAATCAAAACTCGGGACCCTTCGGTCCACAGGCCAAACTGAGCCCAACGGCCAGGGCAGGACTGGCATCTCTGAACTTGAGCACCTCCGGTGGGAGGCAGGTGCCAGGGTGAGACCACTGACAGCCGCTCACAACCCGCCTCCAGGCTCCCAGCACAGCGGCCTCTCCCCCGCCCTTCCTGCGGGAGAGCTGCAGGCACGCAGGCATTTGACACCGCACGTGCCGCACGCTCTCCACGCCACCTCGGACGCCGGCCGGGACACCGGCTCCTGGGAGCCCCTGTGGTCACGAGGCTCTAGGGGTTCCGCGAGGCCCGGGCTGGGTTACCCTGACGACAATGAGTACAGAGCTATTGGAACACGTATGGCACACACTCCCCGCTGAGTGCTACATGCATGGAGCACAGCGCTGATGGCTGGGCGGTGACGGAGTGCTGGGTCTCACCAAGGGAGCCCCACTGCTGACCAGAGCCTCGCGTGGTGCCCGGGGGTCGGGACAAGGCCAGCCACCTCCCTCCACCACAGCCAACTTCCCAGGGAGGCCACGTGCCGAGAGCACTGGGAGTGTGGAGCGTGGAAACTGATTCCACAGAGTCTCCGTCTGGCCAGCTGTTCCCTCAGGTCACGCTCCATCCGTGTACCGCCGCCCACGTCAGGTGGGCCCCCAGGCCAGCCCTTCACCCACAGGGGGAGGGGGCTCTCCTGTGTCTCCCTGCCCCCCGCCCGGCACGAGGGCTGCCTGTGCTGGGGGCTGGGGACGGCCACGAGGGCCTCGCACAGTCCTTCCTTCCTCTTCTCCAGGGGAGGCCAGCTCCCCGGACAGGCCACGCGCAGGCTGAGCGCTGAGGGCCCGGCCCTGGGAGCCGCCTGGATTTGGGCCCCGGCTCCAGGCTCCACCGTGTGCTGTGCTGTGTGCCCCTGGGCAAGTTCCTGACCTCTCTGGGCCTCCTCAGAGGTGAAAGTGCAGTGCAGAGGAGCTGGGGTGACGTGAGTGCTGCAAGGGGACCTGCCAGGCCGGCTGTGCTGACGTCACTCACGCAGAGCCCGGGGCTGAATCCGGCTCACGCCCACGGGAGTGGGACCCTTTGTTGAGTCTCGCATCACGACAGGCCGGACAGCGGTGCCAGGAACAGGCTCTCTGGGCCTGCCAGGAGATCTATGGTCTTTTTCTGCAACACCCGCCCCCCCCATACCAATTAGGCCCTGGACACCCGGGCCTCTGCATCCGGCTGTTTTCCTATTCTTCCTAAGGGCGTGGGGCCAGACTGCCCCCTGGAGGGCGAAGTGTGTAACGGGCCTCGTGCCCCATGGAAACTTGAGCCTCCGCCATGCCAGCGCCAGGACAGGGACCGAGGCCGCCTTGGCCTTCCCGTCACGCCCGCCCAGGGCAGCTGCCACTTCCTCCGGGTCACGTGGCTGCCGATCGAACCTCGGCTGCTGTGCTCACCAGGGTTGGTACGAACAGGCCTGCTATAAATCCGAGTCCAAGTCCAAGTTCACGAATAATTGGAAAAATCCTAATTAAGATAGTTGCTCGTACAGCCTCTCTTGCCCACTGGACCCGTCGAGACTGCCCGGGGTCGCGGAGCAGCGGGATGACCCTGAGCTCAGCCCCTGGCACTCACTGTGGTCCTTTACGAGAAGAGGTCAGGAGGGCGCCGTGGGGGGGAAGGCACTTTCTGGAACTCCATTTGGCACTGACTCTAAAGAATGTGAGAGTCGCCCCCGCGCTCTGACCCAGCGACCTCCTGACCCCGGGAGGAAGTGACCAGGCTCCCCCGCGGACGGTCAGCCCTGGCACTGGCTGCAGCGTCACACAGCTCCTGTGGCCAATGGTCCCTGGGGGCAGCCTGGGCTGGAGTCCTCCCTCCTGCTCTCCCCGCTGTGTGACCTGGGGCAAGTCACTTCACCTCTCTGAACCTCCAGGTCCTCATTTGTAAAACAGGGTTCGCGGTGCCCCCCTGGCATGGTGTCGGAAGGACTCAGAGATGAGGTCTGGGGGACCGACTGGCCGGGTGCCCGGGTGGCATCGACGCAAATGCCCGACAGGGGGGCTGGCCTGGTCTGCGTGGGCCCCGTGCTCAGAGGATCCGGGCGGATGTGGGGAGGCACGGTGAGGAGCGTATCTCATGGGGGCGCTCCTCCGCCCTCAACGTGAATGTTCCCGAGACAGACGTGTGTGTGCAGCATGATTCCACATGTGAACGTGGTGCCCAGGCCAGCTGGCCAGAGCCCGGACAGCAGCCCCGGTGGTCGGGCCTCTGCTGGGGCAGGAGGAGGGCAGGACAGAGCAGAGCAGAGGACCTGTGGGTCCCCCCGAGCGGGAGCGAGCTGGCCGGGCTGGTGGGCTGTGCTGCCCCGTCTATCCTGACCTCGGCCTTGGCCTCGCCACCTGGAATAACAGGCGTGTCATCGGAGGTCCCTCCCGCGGTGACTTTCCCCGGTTCTCCCGCGGGACTCGGGTCCTGGCGCGCCCTGCCGGGGTCACCTGCGGACAAGCTGTGCCCGACGGATGCCGCACTCTGCACAGCTTCCCAGGGCTATAAGCTCCGGGGGGTGGAGGGGAGCAGCGGGGGGGGTCTCCCACAAAGGCCTGGAACGTCCCAAAGGCGAGGGCGCAGGCACTGGGCACCCTCCACTAGCCGGCCCGGGCAGCTCTCGGCCTGGCTCCTGTGGTCCTCAGGGGCGGCAAGCTCAGGGGGCAGCGCCATCTGCCCTGTGACACGCGGGGCGGGGGGCGGGGGGCACTGGGCAGTTCCCACCTCCCACCAAACCCGCGGGTCAAGCCCGGAGGCTCAGTCCTCGGAGCCTGCGCCGTCCACGTGCCGCTGAGGTTCACGCTAAGGACAACAACCCTTCCAACACGGCGCACTCCCTCTCCGGCTTTGAGCCGCTTTCAACACGCGGCCCAGCGGGTTCTGCTTCTCGGCAACGTGGCCAATGGTCGCTATGGAGAGGAGGGAGACTGAACCAGACACACGCCCAGCAGCCAGGGCTCCGAGGGAGGGAAGGGACGCCTCGGGCGGGCGGGCCCGACGGGCAGGTCACCTCCTCCAGGGAAGACCTCCCGGCTGCGGTCCCCTTCACTCGGCCCCGCGGAGGCAGCTGGACTGCGCTCCTGCCACGGAAATGCTGCGGCTCCGCCCCGCCCCGCCCCATCCTCTCCTGGAAAACAAGCTCCCAGGCTGCCCGGCCCTCACCTCAACTCCCAACAGCCCGGGCACCTTCCTGAGGGCGGGGAGCGGGGCCTGGGGGGACAGCTGCGGGGGATGCACCAGGGAGCCCGGCTGGACCCAGGAAATTCAGGGGCCTCATGACCCTCAGCACCGTCCCTGACAGCCACCAGGCCCCAGACGAGGGGCAGCACCTGCAAGGGGTGGGTGGGTGGGTGGGGTGGGTGGGGTCCCAGGGTCCCAGGGTGGGGCTGCTGTGGGGGTGCCCATCCTCTCTGAGTCACTGGCCCCCCAGCCGATCCAGGGTCCGCCCATTGACTGTGACCCTCCAGGGACAGGAGGCTCCAGACTAGCTCAGGACCCTTCCTGGGGAGGGAGGGGGGTCGTGACTGGGGTCTCAAGTTTCCTCTCCAAAAGGCGGCCACACACAGCTCCACACCGAGCCCGGGACAGCGGGTGGCGGCACAGGCAGAGGCCCTCCGGGGCGCGGGCTCACTGCTGCTCGCTCACTCCCAGGAGGCGCCGCCCCAGTGGACCCCCAGGAGGAGGTGCGCTGGCTGTCTCGGGCAGGCCTGGAATCCGGCCCAGACCAGTGCAGGCTGCGGGCTCGGGCCCAGTGTGGGGCCTGCAGGAGGCAGCCGACCCATGACTCTCTCTCCTCATTGCTGTTCCTCTCTCTCTCCCTCTCCCTCCTCTCTGAAATCAATAAAAATATATTTTAAAAAAGAGAGAGAGAAGCAGGTGGGCCCAGCTTCCTGGCGGGCCTCCTCACAATGCTTTGCTTTGGTTTCATCTCATCGCGGGTGTTCACGCCGTCTTTACCGTCCGACCACGGAGGCCATTTTCACTGGAATGAACAGTGATGCTCTCTTCCTATGCCCGGCGGGGGCCCGCGCCCCCACACAGCTGACGGCAGGGCCCCAGACCCACCCTGGGCCCCCATGGCCACTGCTCGGCCCTGGGTCTGAGTCCTCGACGGGGGTGCAGCTGCGTGAGGAGACCGTGGGACCCCTGTCACACCCGTGGGTGACAGCCGCACGGATAAGACGGCACTGTGGTAGGAAGGCTCTGGACTCGCACCTCCAGGCTCCCGGTCTGCCCGGTGCCCGGAGACGCCCTGCGGGCCGATGGCAGCCGGCAGCCTGGTTCAGAGGCGCCGCCGCCGGGCGGGCCGACACCCACCTTTGCAGACGAAGCACTTGAGGTGGAAGTACTTGCTCTGCACCCGCAGCACCTCGCCCCTGCACACGCTCCCGCACGTGGTGCACAGGATGGCCGAGCCGGGCGGCTTCTCCAGGGCGCCCAGGGCCGCCGGGGGCTCCGACACTGTTGGGGAAAAGGAGCCGCGTAACGGGGGCGGACAGGCGCAGGGCGAGCAGCCGGCAAGGGGGCAAGGACTCGGGCCACCCCCAGAGCCCCACCTCGGACAGCCCCCACCCGGCCAGGGCAGGGCTCCTCCCTCCCCCGTCACTGCCCTGGCCGGCGGCACAGAGGGCCGGGCCACGCTGCGGACAGCAGGCCTTCCGAGGAGGAGGCTCTGAGTGCCCCACGGGGAGCGGGGTGCCAGCTGTCTGGGACGGGCACCACGCTGGCCGGGGAGGCGGTGCAGGGAGGGAGACCGGTGGCACCCGGGCCGGCGTCCGTGCCCACCTGGCGCTTCCAGAGGAGCGGAGACCGCACAGCAGCTCGGCCCGAGGTCCGGGAGCCATGGCGCAGGTCCGCTCTGGGTCAGCGCCAGCAGCATCCCATGCCCACCTCCCCTTCCCATAGAATCACTGCAGAGCCGCCTCCTCGGTGATCAATAACATCGATGGGTTTCCTGGGCCTGAATCTAAGACGCCCGTGGGGAACGAGCCATGGCCAGCGAGGTTTGAAGCCTCAGACAGAGCCAGCTCCCGCCACGCACAGCCGGCTGCCCAGGGCTCGGGGGCTGACAGCCGTCAAGTCCAGGTCGGAGGTCAAATCGACATTGTGGGGGCGGGGGGGGGGGGGGGGACAAGGATTGTCCACTGTTATCTTCTCATCCAGGCACACAAAGGACAATACGGTCATCTCCACAGGAACACAGGCACGTGTTGATGCTGCTGGAGATTGCCCAAGGCGCACGAGGGAAACATCACCCCCCCGCCCCCCCCGCCCCTCCCCTACCCCCCACCCCCACACCTTTCCCTCCCCCCCGCACCTCCCCCATCAGTGTCAGAGCCTGGGACCTGGAGGCACGGCCGGCTGTGGTTCAGACGCTGGGGTGCAGTCCTAGCCCCACCTCCTACGTGCTGGGACCCAGAACTCCCAGACTTCCATCTGTCTGTCCATCCACCCTCCACCCACATCCCCTGCCCAGGAGATGCCAGGGCCACGGACAAAAAGTGCCAGCCCAGGGTGCAGCAACCCCTGTGCTCAGTACCCAACAGCCACTGTCCTTTCCAAGGCCCCACGGCCTGAACCACCCGTTTCCGGGCTCCTGGAGCTGTATTTGGGTTGCGGGGGGCGGGGGGGGGGGGGGGGGGCAGGGTATAGCTTTAAGACATGGTTTCCTGGGAGGACCTGAGGCCTGTGAGGGTGAGAGCAGGGTGCTTCCCCCTGGTGGTGGGACACAGACACTGCGTTGTGGCGACAGACACCTGTCCCCATGCAGGTACAAGGGGTGCAGGCAGGTGACCCCGCCAGCCCGCACCTGCCCGTCTGCCCGCTTGGTCTGTGCCTCGTTTGGACCGGTGGCCTGGGCCTTTTACCCCAAAGATGGGCTCCACCCTCCTGGCGAGGTCAGCCGTGCACCCGGGGCTTCGCAGAGGGCCTGCCCCTTACAGCAGCCGGCGGAGTAGGCGCTGCCGCTGCCACTGCCGCTGCCTCCGAGCCAGCCGAGGCCCAGAGAGGTGGCCCCGCTGGCACAGGGCCGCGGCAAGAATGCCCGGGACCGCGCACGGCACGGTTCTCTCCACGCGGCTCCCAGACAGGGATGGGCAGTTCTGGCCACGGTTCCTGTCTGGTGTGTGAAGGTCACAAAAAATCTCTACCCTTAAAGCCGTGAGGACAGAGGACCCAGTGCACCTCCCTCCCCCGCCCCCCGCCCCCTGCCCCGTCCCACCCCAAGCACGTGACCATCAGCTTCCTCACCCCGAGCTCCCAGGGCCCTCCCAGGGACTCATCGATTGGTTGCCTCCTGCACGCGCCCCGACCTGGGCCAGGGGTGGAGCCTGCAACTGCGTACGCGCCCTTGACTGGAATCAAACCCGGGACCCTTCAGTCCTCGGGCCGACACTCTATCCACTGAGCCACACCAGCTAGGGCTGTTCAAGTTTTCTACAACCTAAAAACTGCTCTAAGAAATAGTCTGTAAAAAATTTTCAGAGGGAGGGAGGGAGAGGGAGGAAGGGGAGGGGGGGGGGAGGGGAGAGGGAGAGGGGAGGGGAGGGGAGGGAAAGGGGAAGGGAACGGGGGGGGGGAGGGAGAGGGGGGGGGGGGGGGGGGGGAGGGGAGAGGGAGAGGGAGGGAGAAGGAGGGGAATGGGGAGGGGGGGGGAGAGGGAGAGGGGGGAGGGGAGAGGGGGAGGGGGAAGGGAACGGGGAGGGGGAGGGGAGGGGGGGAGGGGGGAGGGGGGAGGGGAAGGGAAGGGGGGGAGGGGAGGGGGGGGGAAAGATGGAGGGGGGGGAGAGGGAGAGGGAGAGGGGGAGGGAGGGAGGGGGAGGGGGGGGAATGGGGAGGGGAGGGAGGGGGGGGGAGAGGGAGAGGGAGGGGGAGGGAGGGGAGGGGAGGGAGGAGGGGAACGGGGGGTGAACAGGGAGGGGGAAAAGGGAGGGGGAGGGGGGGGGGGAGAGGGGGAAGGAAGGGGGAGGGGAGGGGGGGGGGGGAGGGGGGGGGGGGAGGGGAGGGAGGGGGGGGGGAGGGGGGGGAGGGGGAGGGGAGGGGGGGGAGGGGGGGGGGGGGGAGAGGGGGAGGGGAGAAGGGGAGGAAGGGGAAGGGGAGAGGGGAGGGGGAGGGAGGGGGAGGGGGAGGGGAGGGAGAGGGGAGGGGGAGGGGAAGGGGGAGGGGGGGGGAATGGGGAGGGGGGGGGGGGGGGGGGGGGAGGGGGGGGGAGGGGAGGGGGGGGAGGGGAGGGGAGGGGGGAGGGAGGGGGAGGGGAGGGGGGGGAGGGGGGAGGGGAGGGGAGGGGGGGGGGGGGGGGGGAGGGGAGGGAGGGAGGGGGGGGAGGGGGGGGAGGGAGGGGGAGGGAGGGGGGGGGGAGGGGGAGGGGGAGGGGAAGGGGAGGGGGAGGGGGAGGGGAGGGGAGGGGGAGGGAGGAAGGGGAGGGGGGGGGGGGGGGGGGAGGGGGAGGGGAGGGGAGGGGGGGGGGGGGGGGGGGGAGGGGGGGGGGGAGGGGGGGGGGGGGGAGGGGGGGGGAGGGGGGGGGGGGGGGAGGGAGGGGGGGGGAGGGGAGGGGGGGGAACGGGGAGGGGAAGGGGGGAGGGGGGGAGGGGGAGGGGGAGGGGGGAGAGGGAGAGGGGGGGGAGGGAGGGGGAGGGGGAGGGGGGGAGGGGAGGGGGGAGGGGGGGGGGAGGGGGGGGAGGGGGAGGGGGAGGGGGGGGGGAGGGGGAGGGGAGGAGGGGGGAGGGGGGAGGAAACCACATTTGAGACCTACACACCAAGGCGGCAGGGGGAGGGGTTTGTTTCACCGTAATTTCGAGATCGGCTCTAACCTGTGGTTGCCAAGTGCCTGACTGTGCTGATAGCACGAAACACACACTCAGGCGGTTGGATCAATCCCCGAGGCCGTGGCTGCGTAATCGGTGATAATGAACCCCAGGACCGGCCTCTGGGATGGAGAGGCCGGGGCTGGGGAATGCCTGCCCTCGAGGCTCCCGCTCGATGGAGGCTGGAGGCACAGGCTGGCGGGGGCTGAGGGCAGAGGCCCGGATCGCTGTGGCCCCTCCCCGTGGCCCGCCGGGTGCGGTGGGTCCTCTGCCACCAGGGCCGGGGCCTGGCAGCGCGTGCTGTGCCCTGCCCTCCCCGTCTGTCTGCACCGGTCCCTGTGTTTCGAGGGCGGTGACGGGGCAGGTTGGCACGTGGTGGGGCTCAGCAGGGGTGCTAGGGGGCGGGGGCTCCCTCCAGAGGCAGGAGCTGGGAGAGACACGGCCAGTGAGCTCCCACGGGCTCCAGCCCCGGCTTCCGGCAATTCCTGGGACAACTCCAGCTTCAAGCAGCTGGTCCGGCGCCTGCGCCACCCACACCCCAGGGTGATATTTCATCCCCGGAAGAGCAGGCCTTCCTGACTGGGGAGGCGTCTGAGGATCCCATGGTGGCATTCCGGAAGGTCATGCTTAGCGGGCATCTGGGCCCATCACCGCCCCCCCCCCCCCCCCCCACACACACACACGGGGAGATGCCAGGCCCAGCCGTCTGGGCCGGGACTCGGGTCTCTGGGCTCCCAGGCCCGTGCTTGTGCTTGGGTCACATGCCATTGGCCAGGCGGCCCAGCGCCCAGCGCCCAGCGCCCAGCCGACGCCCAGTAAACGTCCCTTCAGCCTAATGAGAAGCAGGCAGTGCGCTGGGTGGCGGAGCCCCACGCAGGTCCCGGCAGGGGTTAGGCACAGCCTCTGGGCGTCCTCCTCTCCCAGGGCCTGTGCCTGGGTGTCCGGGCACTGCGCTCGGCGACCTCCACCACCAGCCCAGGCCGCCAGCTGGCGATGGGCAAAGAGCACAGCCAGGATCTGCACCGCGGCCGCAGGCTCCCACCCTACCGTCAGCTCCCACCCAGAGGGTGTGTGAGGCCACCTAGGCCTCTGCCGGCCACGGGACACCCCAGTGAGGGAGCTCGTGGGGCTCGGGGACCTGTCCGCGCGCCCCCAGGCAGGCTCTGGCCAGCACAGAGTCACCAGCCGCCCGTTCCTGCCCAGGCCTCTGCGGAGGGGGCCGCAGCCTTGACCTCCAGATGGTACTCGTGATTCGCTGGTTCTGAATCACAGGAAGGAGCACAGGGGAGAGCAGACACCAGCGGCATGTCATCTGGCAGCCGCACAGGAAGCTGCGGCGTCACACTCCCCGGGGAACCCGGCCCGTTCCCGCAGGTCACTGGGCGGGGGGGGGGGGGGGGGGGGGGTCCAATGAAGGGGGATAGGCGCATGCGCAGTGAAGGTGGGGTGCCCAGGGAAGGTGCCTGTCAGTCACACCTGGGAACCGAGGTCAGGGGCCGGAATGGGCGTGGCCACTGCAAGGTCACGGAAATTTGGGAATAATAATCCCCTCAACCAGTGGTCGGCAAACCGCGGCTCGCGAGCCACATGCGGCTCTTTGGCCCCTTGAGTGTGGCTCTTCCACAAAATACCACGTGCAGGCACGCACGTACAGTGCGATTGAAACTTCGTGGCTCATGCGCAGAAGTCGGTTTTTGGCCTGGGCGAGTCTATTTTGAAGAAGTGGCCTTAGAACACTCAAGGGGCCAAAGAGCCGCATGTGGCTCGCGAGCCGCGGTTTGCCGACCCCTACCCTAAACCAAGGCGCTCGCTCTCCTGGCTCGTGGCTCACTCTTGGCTCAGCACCCACCCGTGCTTCCCCCACAGCTCCCCACAGGCCCCGGGCTGACGGACTGCAGCTGGGCGCGCACTGAGCCAGCCCGACACAGACTGGACTCCACCAGCGCGTGGAGCAGAGACGCTGGACACTGGCTTTTCCGTCAGCCCCACTGAGGCCACAGTGACCCGCCCTCCTCGTGGGACGCAGGGAAGCGGGGCCCATCTGCGTCTTCTTTGGGGTCCTTGGTCCATTTAATTTGAACGTCTTTTCTATGACCGGTTTATACATTGTTTTTATATTGCAGGTACAAGTTCCCTCATCAAATACAGGATGTGCAAATACTATCGCCCATCCTGTGAGGTATGTTTACATTCTCTTCGTAAGGTTGTTTGCAGCAAAAAAGTGTAATTTTGATGAAATCAAACTCATGTATATTTTCTTTTTTTTTTAATATTTTTTTATTTTTATTGATTTCAGAGAGGAAGGGAGAGGGAGAGAGAGAGAGAGAAATATCAATGAGAGAGAATCATTGACTGGCTGCCTCCCGCACGCCTCCTACTGGGGATCGAGCCCCGACCCAGGCCTGTGCCCTTTGACCGGAATCGAACCCAGGGCCCTTCAGTCCGCAGGCTGACACTCTATCCACGGAGCCAAACCAGCCAGGGCTCATGTACATTTTCTGTGCTGCTTATGTTCTTGGTGCCATGCTGAAGAATCCACTGCGGCCAGCTGGTGATGCTCGGTTGATTGAGCGTCGTCCCGTGCACCAAGAGGCTGTCAGTGTGATTCTCACTCAGGACACCTGCCCGGGGTGTGGGCTCCATCCCCAGTGTGGGGCGCGCAGGAGGCAGCCGATCGGTGGTTTTCTCTCATCGTTGATGCTTCTCTCTCTCTCCCTTCCTCTCTGAAATCAATAAAAACATCTTCCTTTTGAAAAGAAGAGAAGCCGTTGCCTAATCTGCGATCACACAGACCTCTCCCTGTTTTCTCCTGCGAGGTCTATGGTTTTTCGGTTTCTGCTCTCTCAGAGCTGTACGTGGGCAGCAGCTCACTTCCTTTGCTGCTGCTTTTGTCCCCAGATGCCGCGGCTTCGCTTGCTCATCGGGAACAGGAGTGTCTGTTTGCACCCCAGCCCTGTCTCCTCTTTGCCGTCGGCGCTCCGGGCCGTCACCCGGGGAAACAACAGGGCGTGAGGGACACAGTGTCCTGGGCGGGCGGGGGCCCGCCCCACCCCCGGCATGGAAATTCCATTTGAGAAACGGACACCGTCACGTGTCGCGGCTCCGGGAGCCCACGGGTATTTTCAGAACAAGCAGCACCCCAGCCAGGCCCGGGGACGTCACCTGAGCCCCAGCCAACTGGAGCTCAAAGGCCGGTCCGCACGGGGCGAGGCAGGCTCCCTGGCGGGGAACCCCGGCCGCCGGCTTCGGGAAACAAATCCGAGTGTCTGCTCTGCTCACGCGGGGCACCTGGAGGGAGGATCAGTCACCCCTTTACAGACGGGGCCCCGACTAAACAGGCTAGGAAGCCTGGACAAGCAGAATAGGGAAACTGAGGCAGAGCTAAAGGGCCAAGCAGTTTACAGCCACCTAGTAAATCGCAAAATCCGCTCTTCTGTAACCAGGAACACCTGCTCAGGGACACAGACGGCGGCACTCCAATCAGTGCCTCTGTGCCAACCACGCAGGACAGGTGAAGTTAGGCAACGAGCCTCATCCTGGCACATCAGCGTGAACGGGTGCATATTCCACTGGGACCCTCCCCTAAGGCTTCTTCTAAACCCCAGCCCGCCCTGACCGGTGTGGCTCAGTGGATAGAGCGTCGGCCTGTGGACTGAGGGGTCCCGGGTTCGATTCCGGTCAAGGGCATGTACCTTGGCTGCGGGCACATCCCCAGTGGGGGGTGTGCAGGAGGCAGCTGATCGATGCTTCTCTCTCATCGATGTTTCTAACTCTCTATCCCTCTCCCTTCCTCTCTGTAAAAAATCAATAAAATATATATTTTTAAAATAAATAAAATAAACCCCCAGCCTTCAACACCCTTAAAACGAAGGTCCTGGTGCGCTTCCTCCCAGGAGCAGGCGGGTGGCATCTCCCCTCCTCCCCGACAGGCGTACCCTCGAAGGGACCCCAGGAGACTTGCAGCCAGGGGAGCACTGGCAGCGGCAGCTCATCCTGGGCTCACCCCCCCGACCCTGTCCCCAAGGCCCCCTTCCTCGGACTCCTCAGTGAGCCGGAGCAGCCGCCTGAGCCCATTCCCCACCGAGTCCCTCTCCCGTGGCTCCTTCTACCCCAAGCCCCTCCTGCTTCACTGTCCCCTTTAACACACCTCCTCTGAACATCCCCAGGCCCCCGGGGCAGCCCAGCAGTTAAGCATCGACCCAGGAACCAAGAGGCCACCGGTTTGATTCCCGCCCGCCCCCCCACCCCGTCAGGGCTCAGATTGCAGGCTCGATCCCCTGTGGGGGGTGCAGGAGGCAGCCGATCCATGATGATTATCTCTCATCGATGTTTTCCTCTCTCTCTCCTTCTCCCTTCCTCCCTGAAATCTTTCCTGCACGAAGTCAAGAACCCACATGCCACTGGCCGGCCCCGGGCAGCCCCGCTCTGGGCCAGGCCCCTTTCCGGTGACATGACCCGGGCGCGGTGGGGTCAGGCCAGAGGGAGGGCACTGCCCCAGCCCAGAGCTGCCCCGGCAATACAAACCCTGGAGTGCACGGCGCCGACCGGAGGTGTACGCCAGGCCTGGCCCTGCGTCTGGACAGACCCGCGGCCTGAGGAGCGTGCCATTGAGGGGAAGGCTCTGACCGAGGCCCCGAGAGGGGGCGCCCGCTGCACACAGAGCCTGCTGCTAGGACAGAGGCTCCGGACCAGGGCGGAGCATTCCGGGATCGAGACGAGGTTGGACCCCACCCCTGCACACCCCGGGCTCACAGAGGCGCTCCCTCTGCACCCCAATCTCTGCCTCTGGGGTCCAGGCTCCGTCCCCCACCCTCCTCCATCTCGTCTGGAGCCTTCCCCCCCAGGCACCCTCACTGCGGGCCTGGAGAAGATGAGAAGTTACTGATGGTTTCATCTAAGTTGCAGATGGCCCGTTTCTCGTGTCAACACCAGGAGGACGGGCGTCTTTATGATGTTCCTTAGAGCAGGCCTCAGCCTCAGCTCAGCTGACATTTTAGGCCGGGCAACCCTTAGCTGGGGCCTCCGGCACCGCGGGGAGCTGAGCAGCGTCCCTGCCCGCCCCCCATGCCTGGAGCACCCCTGCCCCTCAAGCTGTGACAACCAGCAATGCAGCCAGACATTCCCTGGAAGCAAACAGCCTGACTGAGAGCCCTGCCTTCAAGGACAAGAAGGGAGGGAAGGAGGAGGGAGGGGCTGGAGCAGGGGCTGTGGGTCCCATGACTCCGCCCAGTGGGGGTCAAAGGGCGCTGGAGCCAGATCCCGCTCCGGTGCCCCCACCTCACCTTCCCTGGGTCTCAGCTTATTCACCTGTAGAATGGGGCCACTCCACCAAGTTCCAAAGCCTGGCATACAGTTGGTGCTCATAAGTGCTGCCCCCTTGTTCATAACCAGTGGAGCTCAGCTGGACGGCCTCCTTCCCTGTCGGGCGCCCAAAGCTTATTCCTGGGGCCCAAGACTTTTCCTTAGAAAAACAGCCTTCCTATCGCTTCTCGGCCTTTTGGCTAAAGATCAAGTGTGAAAAACAGCCTTCCTCCCGGCCATGGTCCCATGCAGAGGGCGGTGTGGGGCCTTACCCGTCTCCCCTCCGGGCATCCCCATGGAGCGTGGCCTCCTCCGGAGGGGGCACCGTGGAGGCTTCGGGCAGCAGCTGGGCTGGTGCAGGCGCCTCTGCGGCCAGCACAGCTCGGACGGACACCCGGAAGGTCACGTGGCCGCTGCCACCCTGGTGCCCACACCCCGAAATAGACGCCAGGCTCTGGGTGCACCTGTTCCCAGGCTCCGGGAAAGGGGCTGTGGTGGGCGGGGGAGGGGCGGAGGGCTGGGACACTCGCTGCCAGCATGCCAGGGCAGCGGAGCGGCCCCCACGCCCTCCCACCCGCTCGTCTCTGCCAGGGGCTGGGCTGCCCAACGAGCCCACACGCGGGGCTTCAACACGGACACGTCGCTCTTGGTCCTGGAGGCCGGAGGCTGACGTCCCCGTGGGGGCAGGCTGTGCTCCCTCCTGAGGCTGCGGGGAAGGTCCTCCCGCCTCTTCCAGAGTCTGCGTGCCGCCCCCCCCTTCCCCGTGGCTCCAGCCGTCCTGGGCCCGTGGCCACATCGCTCCGATCTCCGCCACTGTCCTTCGGAGGCCTCGCCCTGTGCCCGTGTCCTTCCTGTCTCTAATGAGGATCCGGGGCACTGGGCTTAGGACCACCCTAAACCCCGATGATGCCACCTCCATCCTCACTCATTGCATCTGCAAGGACCTCATTCCACCTCGGGCCCACGGCAGGGCTCTGAGCAGACATGAATTTAGAGGGACTACTCCCCACTCATTTATCCTACACAGCCCCGTGCACCGGGGGAAACTGAGGCCGGGACGCTCAGTGACTAATGGGAGACCCTTGGGCATGAAAGACAGCGCTGGGCCCCGCCGGCGTGGCTCAGTGGTTGAGCGTCGACCTATGAACCGGGAGGTCCCGGTTCAATTCCCGGTCAGGGCACAGGCCCGGGTTGTGGGCTCGATCCCCAGTAGGGGGCATGCAGGAGGCAGCCGATCAATGATTCTCTCTCATCAGTGATGTTTCTATCTCTCTCTCCCTCCCCCTTCCTCTCTGAAGTCAATAAAAACATTACATATATCTACATATGTTTAAAGAATTCCTGTGCTGGGCCCCTGCCTGTGTCTGGCTGATGCCACAGTCCCCGAGGTGTCCCCCGTCCTCTGCAGTTTCGGCGTTAAGATCTTGGGAGGTGGCCATGTTTCTGACCCGCCCGCAGTGTTTCTGGCCTGGTCCGCTCCAGAATGGGTTTGCACACGCCACACGTACCAGGAGCCATGATGATGCTGGGTTTGCACACGCCACACGCACCAGGAGCCGCGATGATGCTGGGTGTGCACACATGGCCACCTCCCAGGAGCCGCGATGATGCGGGTCAGAAACATGGCCACCTCCCTGGACCCGGCACGTGGCCGCAGAGAGCAAGCCCCGGCATCATCGTGGCTCCCGGTGCATGTGGCGTGTGCACACCCAGCATCATCGTGGCTCCTGGTGCGTGTGGCGTGTGCACACCCAGCATCATCATGGCTCCTGGTGCGTGTGGCGTGTGCACACCCAGCATCATCGTGGCTCCCGGTGCATGTGGCGTGTGCACACCCAGCATCATCGCGGCTCCTGGTGCGTGTGGCATGTGCAAACCCATCCTGGAGCGGACCAGGCCAGGACCCCCCCGCGGAGGCGCTGGTGCATCGCGGTCACAGTTCCCACCCAGACGGATGGATGAGGAGCAGCTCGGAGGTGTGAGGCTTACCTCAGTGGTGCCCCGCAGGCACCCTCCCCGTCAGCGCTCGGAGTGGGGGCGGGGCCCTGGCTGCCCAATGGGAGCTCCAGGAGCCACGCCCAGTGGACGGGGCGGGACCGCAGTCCCTGCACAGCCCCGAGCCCACGAATGGTACAGATTACGCACCCAAGGCAGAGAGTGCCATCCTTTGGTATAAATGAGACATTTCCCTATTTACTCTGCTGTCCGCCCTGCGGCCCCGCGCCCCGCTCAGGGCAGGAACGACGCGGTGACAGGGACAAGAGTCCACGTGCCGCCTCGTCCCCAGGCGGGACTCCCACCCCTCCTTCCCCGTGAGGGCACTGAGCAGGGACGCGGATGACCCGGTGCTGTGACCATGACGGGTCGCAGGCTTTGAGCCCGAGAGTCCGGCGGGGGGCGCGGGTCCGCTGTGTGTGACCTGTGTCCGACTGCAGCTCCCCTCCTGCCCCATGCACCTTCCAGCTGCAGGTCGGGGTGGGGTCACAGGGAAGTGGAGCCAGGGCCCTGAAACCCGTGAACTTCGGGGTCCCAGGTCCTAAGAACAGGCACTGGGAGCTGGGCTCCGTGGCTTCCACACGGCTCTGGCATCAGCACAGAAAGGGCCACGCCATCGGAGGGGGCCAGCACATGGATGTGCGTCCTGCGGGTGCATGGGGTCCCACTCTCCCTGCACCCTCCCCCTCGCTGGCATCTGGGGCACAGGCAGCGTCGGATCCCAGAACCGTGTGCTGCCCACGGGCTGGTTTGGCCAATGGCACGTGGGTGGTGACAGTGCACCAGGCAGGGTCCAGGCCGCAGACCTTGCACCCGCTTGGCGGGGAGAACGCTCCGGCCCGCGGGTCCCCGGAGGAAGGTGCAAGAGGGGCCGGGCCACCCACCGGGCAGCCTGGCCAGCTGAGCCCAGCCAGCCACAGGCCACAGCGAGGACGCTGATGGCCAATCCCTCTGGGGCTCAGTTCGCTGGGGCCGCTGTGAGGAATCAGCACAAACGGGGACCTCAAAGCGACACACGTTCATTCTCTCCCCTTCTGGGGCCAGATACCCAAACGGGTCTCCTGGGTGAAAACCAGGCGTGGGCAGCCACCTCCCTTCAGAGGCTGGGGAGGGCCTGCCCCTGTTGCCAGCTTCAGGGGCCACCGGCATCTGTGGCTCGTGGCCACCAGCATCTGTGGCTCGTGGCCACCGGCACCCGTGGCTCATGGCTGCACCTCCCATCTCTGCCTCTGGTCTGTGTGTCTGTCTGCAGCCTCCCTCTGCCTCTCCTCTGATGACACCGTGGCTGCATTCAGGGCTCACCCGGGCCCCCTTGCATCTCAGCACCTGAGCTCACTCCCAGTGCGAAGACTGTTCTCCGAACGTGGCGCACAGGGGCAGGATGAGGATGTGCCGGGGGAGGGCCACTTTTCAGCCTGGTCTGGGCGGTGCGTAAGTATGTACCAGCCCTCGCTCCTGCACTGGGCTCTGCCGCTTCTCTATGCAATTCAGCTTACGTAACCGACGTGGCCCACTAATCTGATTCTGGCCCCTAAGTGGGTCGCCACCTGCCGCGTAGGAAGCTCTATCCTAACCCCACACCTGTGCATCCCTGCAGGGCGGGCCCAGGGAAAACTATGGTGCTCCAGGCAGGGGGGGCAGGGCTGACAGCGCCCGGAAGGACTCCCCAACCCGAGGAGGGTGTCCTGGCAGCTGGGCATCATGGATGGCCTCCCCCTGTGGCCCACCTGCCACGAGCAGTCTGGCTCACGGGGGGCTGGGGAAGGGACTCTGACCAGAAAGGCCCCGGTGCTTCCCCCACGTTCTAACAGGATCTTCGCCCCCTGACAGCCCACGCTGCCCTCTGATCACTGCGGCCGCCCCTGGCGCTCACTTGCTCATTTTCCACTTCTTCGGACATTTTGAAGTGCTGCTCAGAAAGTGTGTGTGCCATCGATCGGAACAAGTGGTCATCTGAAGGAGCAAGGTCTGGTGAACACGGCGGGTGGGTTAATACTTCCCAGGCAAGATCTTTTAACGTGTCTTTAACTGGTGTTGAATGTGTGATGGTGCGTCATCATGAAGCAAAATTACTTTGCCGTGTCTTCTGGCACATTCTGGTCATTTCATGATCAAAGCGTGGTTCATATTGATTATTTGTTGTCGGTAGCAATCAGTATTAACGGTTTCACCTGGTTTTAGAAGCCCATAATACACCACACCTTCCTGATCCCACCAAACGCAGAGCATCGTCTTCTTTCCGAAGCGATTTGGCCTTGCAGTCGATGTTGATGGTTGACCTGGATCAACCCATGATTTTGTGCATCTGGGATTCTCAAAATAAATCCACTTTTCATCACCAATCACAATTCGATGCAAAAAAGCCTTTCGTGCCGTTGAAGCAACATTTTACTGATGACTTTACAGTTTTCCATTTGTCTTTCGTTCAGATGATGTGGCACCCATTTTCCTTCCTTTAAAATCTTTCCCATTGCTTGTAAATGATCGGAAATTGTTTACTGAGCAACGTTTAATCTTTCTGTAAGTTGTTTTTGAGTTTGACACGCACCTTCATCCAATAATGCTTGTAATTGTTGGTCTTCAAACTTTTTCGGTTGACCTGAACATTCTTTGTCTTTCACATCGAAATCATCGCTCTTAAAGCGTTTAAACCAGCGTTCACAAGTATCTTGAGATGGAGCATGTTCACCATAAGCTTCCCGAAGTATTCAGCAGCACTTTTCTTCAAAATAAAGTAATGAATTAAAACTTCCCGCAAATGCTCCTTTTTTGGCACGAAATTCGACATTTTTAAGCGTAAAAATATCTATGATGTTAACACCTTCAGCAAATTTGACATATGAAGTTTAGAAGCTTGTTGTCAATACAACAAAACAGCATACATATCAAATCGCATATATATCGTCATATGTGTAACTCCAGCTAGTGAAAAAAGTCCGCGTTATTAACCGGTGCACCTGTACACATGCACACACTGGCACACACACCCCTGTGGACCCGTGCAGGCCCGGACAGGGGCTTGCCTATTCTGTGCCTGTGCGTGCGTCAGGTTCCCGTCCTGCCAGCTCCGGGAGGTGGCACCAGCCTGGCGCGCCTCGCTCAGCCCAGGGCAAGCGCAGAGTGGTCCCGTGCCATGTTTGAGCGCTTGACTGAGGACGGGCAGATGCACAGGGCAATGGAACCCCCTGCAAGAAGTGATGACGTGGGTTCCACCGAGCACCCCGCACCCAGCCCCGAAGCTGGCATCGCAGGCAAGTCATGCCACTGTGCTGGCCTCAGTTTCCCCCTCTGTACATTGGAGACACGGGAGCGCCCACCTCACAGGGCTGTGGTGAGGGGTACGTGCAGTTCCACATGTCAAGTGCTCTGCTGGGCCAGACACCTGGTCCCTGCTGGGGGCGGGTCCACAGGACAGTTGAGGGCACCTGTCACGGGGCGCGGACGGACCATTAAAATCAAAGCCATGGGTTTGCACCCCCGGGGTCACACGGCATTGTTCTCAGCGGCCAGAGTGGGGGACACCCAGTGTCCACAGAGAAACACGTCACCCAGCCGCAGAGAGGAAGCGCCTGTCCCGCTGCGTGGTGAGCTGGGCTGAGTGAGAGGAGCAGCCACGGGGCAAACGCTGTGGCCCCGCTGATGGGACGTCCCAGAGGCAGGCCCACGGGCAGCTGCCGACGGGGGGGTGTGGGCGGGGGAGGGGTCTGAGTTTGGGAAGACGGAAAGTCCTGGAGGTGGTGGTGGTGATGGCCGCACAGCATGACTGTGCCTAACACCACCAACCTGGGCACTTAGCGACCGTGAAGGTGGCAAATTCCACGTTGTGTGTATTTTACCACAACTTTATAAACGGTGCCAAGCGCTGTCTGCGCCTTGGGCAGAGAAACTCCGGAGCAGAGCAGGGAGGGCCCGCTGTGTGGGTCAGGGGTCCATCGCCCATGGAATCCCCGGGTCACCGGCCGCGGGGGCCGCGGGGGCCTGACAACAATGCCTCCTCTGACTCACGCTCCCGGGCAGAGGGAAGCACAGGAAGGAAGGTGCGCACATTTCCCAGCCCCGAGGCTAAATTTACCCGCGGCCTGGGCGGCCGGTGCTGCCGGCGGAGGGTCGGCTCAGGCCTCGGGGCCCCAGGCTGCTGGCTCTCCGCTCTCCGCTCTCCGGGGCCACTAGCCCGGAGGGGCCGGTGGGCGCTGGGTGCTTCAGAGGCCTGAGCCTGGGACCCCACGGCCCTTCTAGAGTCGCCGCTGGAGGGAGTGAGGGAAAGGGCACCGATGGCCAGACAAGTGGCCGAGCACGTGGCTCAGGGGGCAGGGGCAGGGGAGCCAGCAGGACGGCCACTCAGGGCAGCGCCGGCCCAGCAGGGGTCTGTGCCCAGCATCGCTCACAACAGCCAAAGGGAGGGCAGCCCAGGGCCCATCGACGGAGGGAAGGACAAACCGACCGTGGTCCCTCCACACCACAGAGCACGTGCACCTGCTGCAGCGCAGAGGGAGGGGCTCGGAGCGCATTGTGCTGACAGATAAGCCAGTCACACGGACACACGCCCCAGGGGGCATGCATAGGAGGCCCCTGGGAGTCAGATCATAGACAGGAAGTAGATGGCGGTGCCGGGGGTGGGGCGGGGGGGAAGTTATTTAATGGGGACAGAGTGTCACCTGGGAAGATGGAAATTTCTGGAGGTCGAAGGGAGGCGGCCGCACAGCAGTGCAAATGTGCCTCATGCCCCGGACCTGGACTCCCTCGCTGAGGTAGTTTTAGGCTGTGAATATTTTACCACAATAAGACATAACTAGAATAAACTGAAAGAGCACTCCCCCCTCACCCCCCAGTGAGGGAGAGAGAACGTGGAAACCAGCTGCCCGACAGAATCGCACGCGGGGCTGATGCCTGTGCCGCGAAGCTGAGGCGCTGCAGGGAGACGCCACGCAGGGGGAGGGGGGGGGGGCAGTGGGGGGGGGGCGGGGGGGGGGGCAGGGAGCATGCACTGAGCCTGGGAAGGCCGGGTCCAGCACAGGGAGAGGGCCCGGGCCTGGGTCTGTGTGCGGGAGCCGCAGACATTTCTTCGTCCACACGCTCCCGCGGGACCCAGCTTCCCGGACCCTGAACCTGTGGTCGGCGGTGACCCCAGCTTCCCAGACCCTGAACCTGTGGTGGCGGTGGCCCCAGCTTCCCGGACCCTGAACCTGTGGTCGGCGGTGGCCCCAGCTTCCCGGACCCTGAACCTGTGGTGGCGGTGGCCCCAGCTTCCCGGACCCTGAACCTGTGGTCGGCGGTGGCCCCAGCTTCCCGGACCCTGAACCTGTGGTCGGCGGTGGCCCCAGCTTCCCGGACCCTGAACCTGTGGTGGCGGTGGCCCCAGCTTCCCGGACCCTGAACCTGTGGTGGCGGCGGCCCCATCGTCGGGGACACAGACTGCAGAGCGGCTCCTGGGCCTCAGGGCACCGGCCATTCTCCCTGAAGCCAGATCCCGGCCACGAGGCCCCGGCAGGCGGAGCCGGGGGAATAGCAGGTTCTATTCCTGGCGCAGCCTCTTTCCCGGAACTGGGACAGCCAGGCCGCGCTGGGGGGTCTCGGTGCGCCCCGGAGCCTCCCTGAGCCTGCGTCTGGCTGGTCCACGTGACCCAGAGGCCCAGCCTATGGCCGCTCCCGGCCAGCTCCCCGCCGGCTGCACTATGGGCACAGGGGCCCTGGGCCTCATCTCACCGCCCCAGCATCGCCCCCTCCCCCCACCCCCACCCCCACCCCTGGGCAGGGCTGGCACAGAGGGCCCAGCATCCAGGTGGGCACCGCAGCCAGGTGCCAGGGCTCTCCCCCTCAGAGGCAGCGGGCACGTGTCCCGACACCGGCTTCACGGATCGCCCTCACCTCCTAGGACCCGAGGGGCCACCAGGTGTAACAAGATGGTGAGTCCGAGGCCAGTGCTGTCCCAAACTGTCTGCTCTTCTCCAATGAAATGACAGGCCGGGCCCAGCTGGCTGCCGAGTGGGGGTGGTGGGCGTGCCTGCTGCGTGGGCGGGAGGGGCCCCGGCTTCCACACCAGGCCTCGCCTGGGGCCCTGCTTGGCTACAGGCCGGATGGTGCCGCTGCCCCTCAGGCCCTGCCCTTCTGATCACGGGGCCCCGTAAGGCAGCTTGGCAGCCCTGGCCGGTGGCTCGGTTGGTTGAGCGTCATCCCCGGCACCAAAAGGTCGCAGTTTGATTCCCGGTCAGCCCAGTTTTGGGCTCAATCCCTGGTGGGGGGCAAGCAGGAGGCAGCGGATGGATGTTTCGCTCTCACATCGATGCTTCTCTCTCTCTCTCTCCCTTCCTCTTTCTCTAAAAATCCTATATAATAAAAGCCTAATATGCTAAGTGTCCAGTCCTCGGATCGGCCGTTCAACCAATTGAAGTGTAATATGTGAATGATATACTATTGCCATTCAACTGCTCACTAGGACATGCACTGACCACCAGGGGGCAGACAGTGGACCCGTCAACCAGTCGCTATGATGTGCACTGACCACCAGGGGGAAGATGCTCTGACCAGTAGGTTAGTTTGCTGCTGGAGTCCGGCTGATCAGGACTGAGCGAGACAGGCCGGACACGCCCTGGAGCCCTCCTGAGGCCCCTCCCCGGCTGGCCAACCTCCCTTGTCCCTCCCTGGCCCTGATTGTGCACCAGTGGGATCCCTCAGCCTGAGGGACACCCCCTTCCCCAAGTGCACGAATTTCATGCACCGGGCCTCTAGTCAATAAATAAAATAAAGCAGCTCCGCAGACAGTAGGGGACAGGGATGGGCCTTAGCACCCGTCTCCCCTCCAGGTGGGCACCGCCCGCCTCCCCCACCTATGGGGACAGACATTAAGCCGGG
The DNA here is from genome assembly GCA_025583905.1 of Ia io. NCBI lineage: Eukaryota > Metazoa > Chordata > Mammalia > Chiroptera > Vespertilionidae > Ia > Ia io. Next base: position 2,209,017 of record JAJQQW010000002.1, on the reverse strand, counting down.
CTGGCCACATGGTGACACCTACACCCCCACACCTGGCTCAGCCTGGAATCGTGCTCCTGGGCCCCGCCACGTCCAGCAGAGTGCCCAGGAGTCTGTGCCCTGCAGAGCCAGGCTCCATGCTCCCCTCCCCCGCTCGCCGGTACAGACGCCAAGATTCGTCGGCTCCTCACATGGGCACTGAGCTCCTACCGTGAGCAAGGCGCCATGCAAGGTGCAGAAGACCCCGTGCACGAGAGGCAGTGGGCTGTGGGGCCCTGCCGCACCCAGCACCTCGCCCAGGGCCACGCCTGGGGCAGGGGCACAGAGGATGCTTCTCAAACCCTCCCTCCACTCTCATTTCTGGGGCCCTGCGCCTGCTGCTGGCTGTCCTTCTCCCACTGCGTTGTCTGGCCAGCACTTACATAGTTGATGTCACCTCCTTCAGGAAGCCTGCCAGGATTTCTCTCTCTTGGCAGGTTCACTGACCACTTCCTCTGTCCCCACAGCCTCCTGAGAAGTGCTTTCTCATGGTGTGTATTCATCACGTACTGTCTGCCTTTCCCGTTAGTCTGGGAGCTGCTGGAGGGGAGAGCTGCATGTGGGGGGTCCCTCCCAGCACCTGGCCCTGGGTGAGCACACTCACATGAAACCACCGCCTCTGCCCCTGCCCGCCCCCCCGTGGGTGCTGGGCTGGTCGCTCCCATGTTAGAGGAGTGACTGTCCCTGAGACCCAGGATGGGGCCCCGCCTTTGGGGCCAGGGGAGGGTCTTCTGCGAAGGGGGTGTCCTTTCTGGTGTCAGACGCCGCGGGAGAGGCAGCTCCTTGGCGGGGGGGGGACCAGGAACTTGGAGGGGGAGGTCCAGGGAGAAGCGTCCGTCCTGCAGGGTGGTGGCTAGCAGGCAGGCTGAGGCCCCGGCGGCCCCCCAAATCCAGACCAAAGCCGCTAAGCTCTCCTACTGGGCCACGGGGAACCCCGGGTCAGGGGAAAGCACCGAAGTTCCGAGCTGCACCCCGGGGGTGGGGTGGGGGGGGGGGAGGCCCTCAGCCCCCCGTTTCCAGCAAGATGTTCTGTGCGAGGGGCCCACCTGGGCAGCGGCGGGGCCTCTTTTAAGTAAGAAAAGGGAGGTTTTCTGACGAGTCCCCTCAGAATGCTGCCCCTCCACAGCTCCCGGGTGGTGACAGGGTCCTAGCCGCCCAAGCTGGCCGGCTGGGGAGCAGGAGGCAGGCTCCCTGCAGGCCGAGGGGTGGGGGAGACTCCGTACGAAGAACCAGGTCGGGTGGCAGACAGCTGGGCCGGGGCTGACCCACATCAGATGCAGGTTACAGAGGGAGGGAGGGGAGAGGGAAGGAGGGAGGGAGCTCAGCACCAGGAAACGAGGCTGCCTGAGCTCACCTGCTCCACCGCCCGCCCACCACCCCCCCCCCCCCCCCCGCTGGATCCTCAGGCAGGTTCCTGGGCATCACCGCCTTCGTGACGCCACCTGCACATGGGCAGTCACGGGAAGCACCCCGCACGCTGAGAGGCGGCATGAGGGACGCTCCCCAGTGCCCACTCCTACTGCAGCGCCAGAACCCCCGGGGGCACCGTCATCAGGAAAGGGGGAGCAATGCTCCTCGATTCGGAAGAACCAGCGGGGAGACATGTGCTCTCGGGGGAGGCGGCACGGGGAGCTCCCAGAGCAGGGCAGGCTGGCGGAACCCCACCCGCCCCCTCACCAGCCAAGACATCTTGAGCAAGGCACGCCTCCCCCCGTCTTCGTCCGAGCACCCTGGTCTGCACACTGGAAGCAGCGGTCCCCACCCCACAGGGATGGGTGGCACCGGAGCCCGAGCCGGCACAGCCTCTCTGCTGCAGACACGGCCTTGGATGAGGCCCATCAGTCACTGCCCGGGGTGCTGGTCAGCCGCGTGGGGGCTGGGCTCCGGCTGCCAGCCCCCGCCCAGGGTATATTTAGCTCTGCCGGGGCCCGGCCGGGCGCAGGCCTTCCAGCTGAGGGCACGTGAGCCATCTCAGACCAGCTCCGAATTCCCCACCGGTGACCCCGGAACCTGCTCCAGAGCAGAACGTCCTCCTGTTTATAACCACAGGTTCATTCCCACACGAGGACACACACGGTGCACGCTAACGCCCCTACTGGCTGCATGGCAGCGCCGCCCACAGCCCTCGCTCCACGGAGAGTCCACGTCCCCGAACAGGGAACTGTGACCTCAGCACAGGCCGTGGGGGCCAGTGCGGCAGACAGCTGCTCTGGGACGGAGCCTCCTGAAAAGCACCTGTCCCTTCACGTGCGAATGAGTCAGCAGGAAAGAGTAAAACAGCGGGTGTGGGTCCGGGTTAGGCTGCTGGGATCCCCTCTAGGTTCCCTCCCACCCCCACCCCCGCATTGCGCTGCGTTTTCTTCTAGTGTGTTTTCTCTGCATGTTTTGTAGAGAAGAAACTCTCTAAAATTCTAGATTCCGTATCTTCCCTTGCCACCAGCATCGACACATTTTACCAATGCCAGTGACCACATAATATTCCGTCTCCCATCCGCAGTTCTCAAAGTGTGGTCCAGGGACCCCAGGGATCCCCGAGACCGAATCAGGGGTCAGCCAAGCCAAAACCATTGTAAGAAGAAGATGAAGGTGTCACGTTCCTTGTTCGCTCCCACTCTCTCTCGAGTGTCCGGCGGAGCTGTCCAGGGGCCACGGACCGGACACGAGGTCCCAGCTGCCGCATTGAGCCAGAGAGGAAGGAGATTTACAAAACCGCATGGCTGTGCCCGTCTGGTCACTGACAACACGCCCAGGGCAGCACACAGAGGGCTGTCATTCTGATTCACGGATGAACACGCACCTTAGACCTTTTTCCATTTAACTTGCATGCCGTGAGTACCAACAGCGTCCGTTAGACAGAAGCTCTGTGGGGTCCTCAGTCCCTCTGCGTGGGGGGCACAGGCCCTGGAGTTTGAGAACCTCTGCCCTGGGTGGTGGTGCCTCACTGTGGCGGACGCTGGGTGCGGAGTGGCAGCCCCCACCCCGAGCGGCTTCTGGGCGTAAATCCCGCCCATGCTCCGAGCCTTCCCCCCGGATCCCACCACAGCGCGGGGTCCTCCCGAGGGCTCCCGGCCCCGGTGCTCCCTCACGCACACACACGGCCACCCCACGGGCAGCCTGCGGCCGCGTCCAGCTTGCAGGTTTGGGAGGTTTGCACTGAGCGGAGAGTGATGTCTTTATCGCACGATAAGGAGTGCTCTCAGACCCGCAGCCATTTGAGACCGGTCCCAGGGGAGAGAGCTGTGGGTCTGGGAAGAGAAGGCTCAAGAGGCGCCTGCGGTGCCCGGATAAGGCCCTCAAAGATGACCCCAACCTAATCCCTGTGACTGGGACCTCAGGCCATTTTTTAAAGGGGGGTGGTCTTTGCAGATGGGGTTAATTAAGGAGCTGGAGGCGGGTGCTTGCGGGTTATCCGGCGGGGCCCTAAATGCCACCTGAGCGTCTTTCTGGGAGGGAGGCGGGGACTGGCCACGCACCGAGGGGCAGGCACCGTGCAGACAGCACCGAGGTTTGGAGGTGCTGGCCTTACAGGTGGGAGGGGCAGCGCGTGGTGCCCACACCTGACTTCAACATCCTCCATGGTGCAGCACCTCCAGGGACGGGCGACGCCCTTCTCCCCCGCCCCCGCCCCCCTCCGAGGGCATCAACAGTTAGAACACCTTCCTGCGCTGGCTGCAACGTGCCTCCTCCAGAACCCCACTGCCCCCCCACAAGGGCTCAGATATGCTCACTCCTCTTAGTGCCCTCACAGGTGCCCGGGCGGGAGGGAGGTGGGTGCGGGAGGGGCAGAGGGGGGGGAAGAGGCAGCATGGAGCAGAGCCAAGCTCTCCTGTGGCAGCTCCAGGCCCTGCGGCCCGCCTGGCCGGAGAGGGAACTAGAGGGCGGCTGAGAGAGCTGGCAGGGAGACCTCTCAGCACAGAGTCCGGGGGTCCTCCCCGGGAGACTGCAGAGACGGCTGGGAGCACTGGCAGCACCATCCTCCCTTGGACCCTCAGCACCCACCAGCACTGCACCCCACACCTGCACCCAGGGAGGCGGGCGGGCCCCGGCTGGACGCTGGGCCCCATGCACACAGATCGCATTTCCTGATTTCTGAGCTCGGCGGGACGCGTGGCGGCGGCTGTAACTCTGCACCCACAGCTGCTCCCCAGCACCGGGCAGGCCAGGCTCAGTTTCAGATCAGAACCGCAGGGGAGCCCTGTCCGAGGCCCTGGAGGCCCGTGAGCCTCTGGGCTTAAGCACGGAGCATGGGGCTCCCTCAGAACCGGGGAACACCACACTGTGCTGGCCCGGCTCCCACGCCTGGGGGACACTGTGCTGGCCCGGCTCCCACGCCTGGGGGACACTGTGCTGGCCCGCTCCCCACACCCAGGGAGCAGGGGGAGACTGCGCCCCAGAGCTAGCGTGGACATGGCTCCGGACCCTGCACATGTGGCTGATTCACAACTGCACAGACTTTTGGGGTTCGGGGCACCCTGAGTTAGAGTCCATGACTTGGCGAGAGGTGTGGACGATGCCTCTGCAGGGGCCGCTGCCTCAGGCAGGGAACCGGGGCTCCCAGCTACAGCATCCGGGTCTCACAGGCAGCAGCCGCCCACCCTGCCACGCCCCCTGGGGTCACCTCCAGGGAGACCCCCTGCGCCCAAGGGCCTGTCGCCCGGGAACTAAAGTGAAGCAGCTGCGGGCAGAGGCGGGTTGTCTTCATTCATCTGAAACTCGCCGCCAAGGACGTGGGCCATGAGGGGGTCCTTGCAAGTCTCCCCTCTCGGAACCCCATGCCCACGGCAGCCACGGGGCATCAGGTCCGGGGACACTGAGGTCGGGGCACAGGCCTGGGTGCGGGCTCGATCCCCAGGGTGGGCCGTGCAGGAGGCAGCGATGAATGATTCTCTCATCACTGATGTTTCTATCTCTCTCCCTCCCCTTCCTCTCTGAGATCAATAAAAATATACCTTACAAAAATAGGAAGATGAGCTGTGGACCCCCTCACTAAGAAGCATCGTCATGATGCCCAAACGGATCAAGCCTTACCCACCCCAAACTCGCAGCCACACACCATGAGGAGCCAGGAAGTCACCCCGGCAGCGGCTAACAGAGTGGGGACAGACAGCTCCCGCCCGGCTGGGGAGACATGTGTCTGGGCAAACTGGGGTTCAAGTCCAACGCCACCCTTTACCAGTGGGGTTACGTGACGCCAGGCCACCCACAGGCCTCCTGGGCATTCACGTCCCCATTTGCATTGAAGTGCCATCGGACCTCACTCAGAAGCACCCGAGGCACGGCTGCCGGGACACCCTGGAGACTGACCTCGCGGCGATGGAAACGGCCGGTAAACAGAGACGCGCATCAGGTTGCGCTGCCCTGCGGCTGGCTCACGGCTCCTGGTCCCCTGGGCCGCTCGCAAGACCACGTCCTCCTCAGGAGAAAGCACGAGCCGCGATCTGATGCTCAGGTTCCCTGCCTGCACCTGCCTTTAACCCCCCTCCGGCCCCCCCGCAGGCTCAGCCCTCGGCCCCCTCGGTCCCTATGGACACCCCGGAAGACGGCACTGGCAGCTCAGAGAAGCCCAACAACCCACGAGGCTGGCAGGCGGCAGAGCTGGGATTGGAGCCCAAGAGACTCCAGCTCAGGGGAGGCCTTCCCACGTCCTGCGGATGTGGGGAGCAGGGAGCGCTGGGTCTGTGCAGGGGAGGGGTCCGGGGCCCGGCTTCCAGCCAGCAGCCCAGAGCCCCAGCAGCTGGCCTGGCCTGAGGACCAGAGGCAGGACACACGCCTCCACAGGCTGGACCCTCCCCGTCCTGTCACCGCCATGTCCCCTGGCCCTCACAGCTCTCCCCAGACCCAGGTGATGCTCTGGAGCAGGGTGGGGGGAGGGGACGTCCGGCCCCGAGGGCCTATAAGGCCCGTGAAATCACGTGGTCTGGCCCCACCGAGGCATCGGGGGTGAGTTCATGAAATGTTTGACCAAATACCGCAGGCCGATTTCTAGTGGCTAATTTTGTATGGCCGGCGAATGATGTTATAAATATCCAAACGGCCCTCGGCAGGAAAAGGGTTCCCCACGCCTGCCCTGGAGGGTCAGGGGTCTGACAGGCGACTCCTCCATAGTGAGGGTCACACCCACTTTCCTGGGACAGTAAGACCGGACTTTCCCACCTTCACCAAACTCGGAACTTGATGGCAGAAAATGCGCCATCTGCCCCGACTGCCTCATCGACGGAAACCAGAGTCCAAGGGTCCTGGGTGGCCGCTTAGGGGTCAGGATGTGCCCCAGTTCTGAGCTCGGGGTGCTCAGGCTGAGCTGAGCAGGCCGGGGTTCCTGGGCCACCACCGGCCCTTTCAGAGGCGATGACATCTGGTGACTTTCTGGGTCCGGATGCCCTGTCTTCTGCGGCACCGATGTCAGATGGAGTCACCAGCGCCACCACCGAGAGACGCTCCGGATGCTGTCACCTGGGAGCCCTCCACGCCTGGCCAGGGGCCTCTCCCTGAGCCCTGGTTCCACGGCAGAGCACACGCGCCTGAGCCCGGGAAGCGATGGCTTCTGCTCTCACCTGATTCTCATGGCGAAAGGAAAGCAGGACGATGCGGGAGTCCTGGGGAAGCCACAGAACCGGGAAAGACGCAGATGGGGAGGCGGCTCGCTCTCCCCTTCCCCGGGGCCTCGCTGCGTGGGTCTCCTCCCGGGATCCGCTCCTCCGCGGCGGGTCAGAGTGCACTTTTGAAGAGCGCAGTTCATGGGTGACGTGCATGTCTGTCCTCGCTGCTTTCTAAATGTAACGTTTCTTAAGCACTTTCTCCCAGCGTCCAACTCCCCGCCGCAGGCGTTTAGCAAACATTTGTTGACGGAACGAATGATCACATGCCTACGACCCCCTCGCTGCCTCCACCTTGAGGCGGCTCCGACTTCGGCTGTCATCCGTGATGCTCACAAGGACCCGTGGTGGCTGCATCCCTGCCTGCGCTGGGGTTAGGGAAGGACTTGCCTCTCTGTTCCAGATACGGGGACCTGCGCCAGCCAGAGTGGGGACAGGGCTCGGTCTGGCTCTGCCGCCCACTCTCCTTGGCCCTGGACCATAGTTTTACTTCTCCAGGCCTCGGTTTCCCCCAGCATCCTCCAGGTCCCCTCCAGCTCCACAATGCTAACACAGTAGCCAGCCAGCTGCCCAGGCTCTCCACCTGGTCCTGCACCCCCATCCTGGGCTGAATCTTCTCCCTCCTCCCACCCCCCAATCCAGATGTTAAAGTCCTAACCCCAGGACCTGGGGATGCAACTGCATTTGGAGAGAAGACCTTCGCGTAGGTAATTAAGGCAAATGAGGTCGTAGCAATGGGCCCTCATCCAGTCTGCCTGGTGTCCTTATAAGAAGAGGCAATTAGGTCACAGACACACGCTGAGGAGGACCCTGTGGGGACACAGGGAGGAGACGGCCGTCTACACGCCATGGAGAGGCCTCGGGAGGCACCAACAGCCCTCCTGACTCCTCGGTCCTGGACCTCCAGCCTCCAGGATGGAGAGAGGATCAACTCCGTCGCTTTAGCCCGGCTTCCTGCAGCCCTGGCAGGACAACATCACCCTCGCACGAACCTCTGACCCCGGGGACCCTGCCTCCCGGACCCGCAGCCGCCAGGGAGGTCACAGGCTCAGAGGAAGCATGGGTCTCGCTCAAGGTGCCACGGGTGGCAGAGCTGACACAGGAGCCCCTCCCAGCTCGGGTTCTTTCCTGAGCCCCACTTGGACCCGCTGTGACCCCATGGGTTGCGATGCTATAATGCCACCGTCACACTTGCCATCTCATCATATACTGGGGCCCCACCCCCTCTATCCGATGGGGAAACTGAGGCAAGGGGAGCCCCAGCTAGTGCGCTGGACTGGGATCCGACGGATGCCCAGTGCCATCTCCTACCATCTCCCCAGCCCCTCGAAGTCGGCATGGCAACAAAACAAGTGCCACCTCATTATCCAACCGGGAGAGACGCTCCCACAGCCCCAGTGGCTTAAAGGCAAGGGGAGGCATGCAAGCTGCCTCAGGTGTAGACCATCGGCCCTCTGGGCAGCTGGAGCCTGGACCACGTGACGCCCTCCACACCTGCCGGCGCCGGGCTCCGGGGGCTCCGGATGATGCCAGCCTCCCGTGGGGCGGGCGGCCGGGGGACCTGCCCCTGCTGATGACGGAAGCCCTGACCTGCCAGATGTGCACAGTGGCCAGACACCAGAGCCCGGTGCGGGCACGGGGGAGTGTGGTGGGAATTACAGCTGTGCAGAGGGGCTGGGGCTCGAGGGACGATGGACGGCCGAGCATGCTCACTGCCCGGCCCGAAGCGCTGGATCAGCTCAGGAAGGCGGGGTGAGCTCCACACCTGGCAATGTCCGTCACAAGCTATAAAGAACCTACTCTGTGCAGGGAACCAGCGATGCTGCTTCTATACACCAGGAGCCACGCTCGGGAGGGTGCCGAGACCACCAGGTGGGCAGGCAGGTGCAAACCCCGCCCCTTGCTCTTCCCATCTCCACCCCCATGGCCCGGGTGCCCACATACCCCTCTCCCAGGACTACCGCCAATGGGGAGGGGGGGCGGGCAGGGCGTCCTCCAGGGCTCCCTCTGATTACAGGAGGGTGGGAGGTACCAATTATGGTCTCAGGAAGCCCCAAATTACCTGCGGCCCTGCCATTACCCCACCTCCCATCAGATGACTGTGCCCGGAGGTCGCCGGTCTGGGGCTGCCCTGTTCCCAGGCCATTTCCGAAGGCCTCTTCCAGAGGATGAATGCAGCCGCCCCCCTGCCACCTGCTCTCCGCCCGTCTCCCAGCGCCCACAGCCTGCCATCCCCCCCCCCCCCCGCTGGGAGCGGGCGCACGGCTCCGGGAGGGAGGGCTCCCTGGAGACACGGCCCCCCGGCCGACCCCTCCACCCCCACCCACGGGTGTTTGCAGCAGGGCCAAGGGCCACACGGCAGGCTGTGGAGAGGCAGGAAGCACGGGTTCGGGTCCCCACCCGCTGTGGGAACTGAGCAAGAGACTCAAGCGCACAGGCCTCGGTGCCACCCTGAAAAATAGGGTGACGGCCCCGCCCCGCCAGGGAATGTGAGGCAGGACCTCCGCCCAGGGCCCGGCCCCAGGAGGCTGTCAAATCCGGGCCTCTCAGGCCTTGATCCAGACGCCCCCGCCAAGGCCCCCAGCTCCGGGCCTCAGTTTCCCCAAGCCCTTGGCGCGGCCGGCCTGTGGCGACGAGGGGTTTTCCACGCCGCACAGGGGCCGTGCGTGCGTGCGATCCGGAGGGTGCGGCCGGCAGGCGGCCGTGGGGATGCGCAGGGGTGAGGCGCAGACTGCTGGCAGACGGAGAAGGGCGAGTGGCAAACACCTGCGGGCTCCGTGCCCCAAGTCTGCCCTGGCGAGAGCAGGGCACCGGGGGCAGGCCTGACGCCCTCCACCCGGGACCTAGGCGCGGCGGGAACCGCGCCCGGGCGGCGCCCCCGCCGCGAGCCCCCGTGTCGTCGTCACGGCTCTCCGCGCCAGGGTCTGCGGCGGCCCCGCGGCCTCCGGGATCCCGGCCGCCTCCTGCACCTGCGGCGACGCGGACCGTGGGAGCGGAGGAGCGGTGCCGTCCAGACCGCGCAGCGCAGCGCAGCCACCAGCCCGTGCGCTGGGAAGGCTCACCAGCCCGCGCGGCACAGCTACGTGCCCGGGGCGCAGGAACGCGGAGCGGGCTGCGCGCCGGGCCCTGGGGACCGAGAGACCCTGGAGCAAAAGTTGGGTGGCACCGCTCGGCGTCGTGCCCCGGCTGCAGGTGCAGCTCCCCCGCCCTCTCTGCGCCGCGACCCAGCTCGGGAAAGCGCACGCCACGGTCCCACTCACCCGCACTCATCTCGGCGGCAGCTCCGAGCCGGGCCCGGCTGGCGCCGCTGCAGCCGGCGCTCCAGCCCGCAGGTGCGGCGCCTGGCGGCGCGACGACCCACCGCCCGCGGGTCAGCGGCTGCGCGCACAGCGGCGCCGGCCCGCAGCCTCGCCGCAGACCCGGGGCGCGCCGGCCCCGCCCCGTCGGCCCCGCCCCCGGGGTTGTCCCGCCCCGTCCCGCCCCACCCCCGCCGCGTCGCGGGCGGGACGCACCCTGGGAAGTGTAGGCGCCGCGCCCCCATCATTCCGCCTGCACATCCCAGCCACCTCACGGACGGACTACATGTCCCGGCAGGCCGCGCGTCTGGCGCATGCGCAAAGAGTTGACGCCGCTGCGGCCTCCTGCAGCCCCTGGTGGGTCTCTGCGGAGCTGTCCCCGCTGCCTGGCTGGCTGCCTGGCTGGCGCCAGCTGTTGGCAGCCCGGGAACGCCGAGGACACCCGAGGGGAAAGCGAACGTGGCGCAGCTCTTGAGTCCTGGAGCTGCAGAGGGCCTCGAATACCACTGGGCCCACCCCCTCCTACCCGTTTGCAGAGGGGGAAACTGAGGCGGCGGCGGCAGGGCAGGATTTGCCCATTTCCGCGGCGGGGCTTGAACAGGCTGTGGTTCCGGCGCAGGGCTCCCGACTCCAGGTCTAGGGCCGCACACCCCAGGCTCCTGGCACGCTGCACCTGCGGCCGCCTGGTCTGGCTGGGGCTGCTCTGGGCAGGGGCGCCCCCAGGACAGGACGGGCCCCAGACCCCCGCAGTGACCGATTGCCCCCTGTGACGTCAGGCGCCCAGCACAGGCCATGGGTACGAGAGGGAGGGTGGGAACAGGTGCACCCACTGGCGCCTTGTACTAAGGAAAGGGCTGCAGGGGGTGCAGAGGGCCTGGACGGTGCCAGCATTCAGGAGGCAGAATCTCTGGGACCTGGCACTGCAGGGAGCGGGGCCAGGGCTGCTGGGAGGTGCTGTCAGCAAGGGCGGAGGGCGGGCCACGGAGATTGTGGACTCTGAATGGGATACCGAGGCAGAAGGAGATATTTCCCTCTGGCCTCATGACTCCTGGAGAGAGCTGGAGTCCTGCAGAGCCAGCCAGGGTCAAGGCCAGTCAGCCCCAGCCCCACACACCCTGAACCCCGGAGGCCGGCTGGGTGGCTGGGCTGGCAGCTGCAGGGCTCCGGGGCCTGCCTGCTGGGGCCTTTTGCCCAGAACACGTGTGATGGGATGGAAGGAGCACCCTTCCCCTCTTCTGTGGACTGGTGCGCTGCTTGTTCTAACCTGGCCCAGAGGACAGCGATGGCAGAGCACCTGGACCCCAGGGGTCCTGCGGGGTCAGCAGGAGGCCAGAGAGGATGGTAAAAGCTCCACCCCACCCCACCTGTTCTCAGTGGGTTGTTCTGGAGATGGGGCAGGATCCAGGGGCGCAACCTCAGACCCCTAGGCACTGGGTTTCAGGGTCAAGTCCTCTCTGCTCCCCTGAGGGCAGCAGGTTATAATTTTGGGGTTCCATTTCTGGTAATTCAAAGGTGGTCATAAAACACAAAAATAATACATGCAGCCCTGACCAGTTTGGCCGGTGGATAGAGTGGCGGGCCATGGACAGGGGTCGGGTCCGATTCCGGTCAAGGGCATGTAGTTTGGTTGCGGGCACATCCCCAGTAGGGGGTGTGTAGGAGGCAGCTGATGGATGTTGCTCTCTCATCGATGTTTCTAACTCTCTATCCCTCTCCCTTCCTCACTGTAAAAAGTCAATAAAATAATATAAAATAATACATGCAAATATATGCTTTCACGAACACCTTTAAATATATAAAACCACCTGCTTTATTTAAAAGCACAGTCGTTCAGCCATAGCCTGTTTGGCTTAGTGGATAGAGCATCGGCCTGCAGACTGAAGGGTCCCGGGTTCAACTCCAGTCAAGGGCACATGCAGGCTCGATCCCCAGTAGGGGGCATGCAGGAGGCAGCCAATCAATGATTCTCTCTCATCATTGATGTTTCTCTCTCTCTCCCTCTCCCTGAGACCAATAAAGAGAAAAGAAAAGGAACTGCACAGGATGCCAAGGGCCAAGCCAGGTCAGCAATCACAAGCAGGGACCGTTCTGTGCCAGAGAACCTCCATCATCGTCGTCATCATCATCATCGTCCCATTTTAGAGCAGCATACACTGAGGCCTTTACCCAAATGCACACTATTGCCTAGTGGAGCTGCTAGGTGCACAGCCAGGCCCTTCTGAAGAGAGAGCCTGTGGCCCCTCCCGGTTCTGTCATCACCTCCACGGGGCGAGAGGCCTGGGCAGGAGGGGAGGAGCACAGCGCAGAGGGACCCGTTCCACAGATCCAAACCTCGCCTCTGCCCCCTGGGAATGCCCTGCCCTCACCCACAGACTCACCCTCACCCTCCGGACTTTGCTACAGATCCCCCAGTTGGAGGAGGCCCCTGACCCCCAGCTAAGCCAGGGCCACCTCTGCTCCCCGAGGTGCAACAAGGGCTCCCACTCTCCCTCACATCACTCCGTCATCTTGCCAGTTGTCTCTATCCTGGCTCCCTCGCCAGATGTCAGGTCTCCTGGGGGGGCGGGGTCACCTCATGATGGGGTCTCCAGAACATTCTGGGGGCTCCAGGCATCCCGGGGGCTCCAGCACATGCTGAAACCCTCAGCACAGAGGTGAGTAGCCAGTGAGTTGTGGGGTCAGTGTGCACACCCTGCGGTTTCCCTGAGCCCCTCCCTCAGCAAATGGAAGGGAAAGTGGTCCATCCCTGAGCCCCTCCCACCACTCCTGCCCCTGCCTGTCTGCTGGGCCCCCCTCAGGCTGCTCTGCATGGAAAGCACGGTGGCCGCTCACCAGGGGCCTCACGTAGAGAAGCATCGCCCCCAAACCCAGCTGCGCAGAAAGCCTGGGGTCGCAGGTGCTTGGTGGCCGGGAAGCTGCAGCGTCCGGGGCCTGGGTAGCCCAGGGCACCTCCATGCATTCTCTTGCCAAACTGCAGGTTTCTCTGTCCTCTGCACCTCCAAAGCCAGCCCAGACATTGATTGACTTCACGGCCAAGTGGAGAGCAAATGAAATATGATTTCATTGTGGGATCTCTCCAGCCGCTCAATAATTTAAACCCTGCCACGCGAAACCAGGAGTAAAAATAACATGTGACTCACATTCAGAGCCTCCCTCTCTCCACCAGCCGGGCCACACGGCCGGATCCCTGCTGACTCAGGCCCAACCTCCCCGCACACACCTGCAGGTCACCTGGCTCTCCCCGCCGCGGAGGGCACCTGGGCCGGGGGCTTACACGCACATTGATTCCCTAGCAGCCGGGTCTCTGCCATCATTCACCTGCCCAGGGAGCTCTGAGGACTTGGCGTTTGGTCATCTCAGGAAATCGCGAGAGGGTTCTGACCAGGACTCCCTTGCAAGAGACTTTCATCTTGGCTGATGCTCAAAAGCCATTCTTGTCATTCAACTCTGCGCCCGCCCGGGCACAGAGACAGACCAGGAGAGGCAGGACGGGCGGGGCGGGGGGGGGGGGGGGAGAGGGCATTGGGAGAGGAAGCTCAGTGGTGAGTGCCGACTGCATACCAGGCCCCTGCTGGGAACCAGAGGCGGACCGCTGGCCGGCGCTCTCCCCTCTGAGGGTCTACAGCGCCATGTGGACCCGTTTCCTGGGGCCTTGGATCAGAACAGAAAATTGTTCTCTCGCTGTCCTGGAGGCCAGGCGGCTGGAATTCAGGTATTGGGGGTGGGGGAGGGGCACTCCTGACAGCTCTGGGGAAGATGGATCATGAGCCTCGCCTGGGAACACCACTCCCCCATCCCCTTCGCCTCCCCGCACTCTGAGGAGCTGACGGGAGAACCACCTGGTCCTGGGGACCAGGAGCCTCTCTACCTCACTAATGCTGTGGGCGGAAAGGGTCGCACACCCCACCCCACAGGCTCGGGGGAGGCCGCAGGGCAGGCCTTACGCACCCAGAGCCGGAAGGAGCACCCAGGACGGTCTGACGCCAAGATTCCTAACTAAAAGCCAGCGGTGAGGAGTCCCTTCCTAGGCCTGTGGCTAAGGTCAGTCTTTACCTTGACCTTGTCTACAGTCCTGTGCCCCTGAGATAACATACCTTTGACATGGCCTGTTGTCTCTGCACCTAAGAGAAGGTGCCTTTGAAATAGCAGCGTAACCTTGCACAAACCCCTGGAAGGCACAGCCACTGCACCAGAGCGGGACCACGCTGTCCGCTTGCCGCTCACACACCACTTCCGGCTCTGTACATGCTAACTGTGTGTACCCCCCTTCAGTTCTGTACATGCTAACCGTGTGTACCCTCCTCCGGTTCTGTACATGCTAACCGTGCTGTACCCTCCTCCGGTTCTGTACATGCTAACCGTGTTGTACCCTCTTCCAGTTCTGTACATGCTAACCGTGTTGTACCCTCCTCTGGTTCTGTACATGCTAACCGTGCTGTACCCTCCTCCGGTTCTGTACATGCTAACCGTGTTGTACCCTCCTCTGGTTCTGTACATGCTAACCGTGTGTACCCTCCTCCGGTTCTGTACATGCTAACCGTGTTGTACCCTCCTCCGGTTCTGTACATGCTAACCGTGTGTACCCTCCTCCGGTTCTGTACGTGCTAACCGTGTGTACCCTCCTCCGGTTCTGTACATGCTAACCGTGCATACCCTCCTCCGGTTCTGTACATGCTAACCGTGTGTACCCTCCTCCGTTTCTGTACATGCTAACCATGCTGCACCCTCCTCCGGTTCTGTACATGCTAACCGTGTTGTACCCTCCTCCGGTTCTGTACATGCAAACTGTGCTGTACCCTCCTCCGGTTCTGTACATGCTAACCGTGTTGTACCCTCCTCCGGTTCTGTACATGCTAACCGTGTGTACCCTCCTCCGGTTCTGTACGTGCTAACCGTGCTGTACCCTCCTCCGGTTCTGTACATGCTAACCGTGCTGTACCCTCCTCTGGTTCTGTACATGCTAACTGTGCTGTACCCTCCTCGGGTTCTGTACATGCTAACCGTGCTGCACCCTCCTCCGGTTCTGTACATGCTAACCGTGCTGCACCCTCCTCGGGTTCTGTACATGCTAACCGTGCTGTACCCTCCTCCGGTTCTGTACGTGCTAACCGTGCATACCCTCCTCCGGTTCTGTACATGCTAACCGTGCTGTACCCTCCTCCGGTTCTGTACATGCTAACCGTGCTGTACCCTCCTCCGGTTCTGTACATGCTAACCATGCTGTACCCTCCTCCGGTTCTGTACATGCTAACCGTGCTGTACCCTCCTCCGGTTCTGTACATGCTAACCGTGCTGTACCCTCCTCCGGTTCTGTACATGCTAACCGTGTGTACCCTCCTCCGGTTCTGTACATGCTAACCGTGTGTACCCTCCTCCGGTTCTGTACATGCTAACCGTGTGTACCCTCCTCCGGTTCTGTACATGCTAACCGTGTGTACCCTCCTCCGGTTCTGTACATGCTAACCGTGTGTACCCTCCTCCGGTTCTGTACATGCTAACCGTGTGTACCCTCCTCCGGTTCTGTACGTGCTAACCGTGTGTACCCTCCTCCGGTTCTGTACATGCTAACCGTGTTGTACCCTCCTCCGGTTCTGTACGTGCTAACCGTGTGTACCCTCCTCCGGTTCTGTACATGCTAACCGTGTTGTACCCTCCTCCGGTTCTGTACATGCTAACCATGCTGTACCCACCTCCGGTTCTGTACATGCTAACCATGTGTACCCTCCTCCGGTTCTGTACATGCTAACCATGTGCTGCACCCTCCTCCGGTTCTGTACATGCTAACCATGCTGCACCCTCCTCCGGTTCTGTACATGCTAACCGTGCTGCACCCTCCTCCGGTTCTGTACATGCTAACCGTGTGCTGTACCCCTCCTCCGGTTCTGTACTGCTAACCGTGCTAACCCTCCTCCGGTTTCTGTACATGCCCGTGCATACCCTCCTCCGGTTCTGTACATGCTAACCGTGTGTACCCTCCTCCGGTTCTGTACATGCTAACCGTGTGTACCCTCCTCCGGTTCTGTACATGCTAACCGTGCATACCCTCCTCCGGTTCTGTACATGCTAACCGTGCTGTACCCACCTCCGGTTCTGTACATGCTAACCGTGCTGTACCCTCCTCCGGTTCTGTACATGCTAACCGTGCTGCACCCTCCTCCGGTTCTGTACATGCTAACCGTGCTGTACCCTCCTCCGGTTCTGTACATGCTAACCGTGCTGTACCCTCCTCCGGTTCTGTACATGCTAACCGTGCTGTACCCTCCTCCGGTTCTGTACATGCTAACCGTGCTGTACCCTCCTCAAGTTCTGTACATGCTAACCGTGCATACCCTCCTCCAGTTTTGTACATGCTAACCGTGTGTACCCTCCTCCGGTTCTGTACATGCTAACCGTGCTGTACCCTCCTCCGGTTCTGTACATGCTAACCGTGCATACCCTCCTCCGGTTTTGTACATGCTAACCGTGTGTACCCTCCTCCGGTTCTGTACATGCTAACCATATGTACCCTCCTCCAGTTCTGTACATGCTAACCGTGCATACCCTCCTCCGGTTCTGTACATGCTAACCGTGCATACCCTCCTCCGGTTCTGTACATGCTAACCGTGTTGTACCCTCCTCCGGTTCTGTACATGCTAACCGTGCATACCCTCCTCCGGTTCTGTACATGCTAACCGTGTTGTACCCTCCTCCGGTTCTGTGCATGCTAACCTTGCAGTACCCACCTCCGGTTCTGTACATGCTAACCGTGCATACCCTCCTCCGGTTCTGTACATGCTAACCATGCAGTACCCACCTCCGGTTCTGTACATGCTAACCGTGTGTACCCTCCTCCGGTTCTGTACGTGCTAACCGTGTGTACCCTCCTCCGGTTCTGTACGTGCTAACCGTGCATACCCTCCTCCGGTTCTGTACGTGCTAACCGTGTGTACCCTCCTCCGGTTCTGTACATGCTAACCGTGCTGTACCCTCCTCCGTTTCTGTACATGCTAACTGTGCTGCACCCTCCTCCGGTTCTGTACATGCTAACCATGCTGTACCCTCCTCCGGTTCTGTACATGCTAACCGTGCTGTACCCTCCTCCGGTTCTGTACATGCTAACCGTGTGTACCCTCCTCCGGTTCTGTACATGCTAACCGTGCTGCACCCTCCTCCGGTTCTGTACATGCTAACCGTGCATACCCTCCTCCGGTTCTGTACATGCTAACCGTGTGTACCCTCCTCCGGTTCTGTACATGCTAACCGTGTGTACCCTCCTCCGGTTCTGTACATGCTAACCATATGTACCCTCCTCCGGTTCTGTACATGCTAACTGTGCATACCCTCCTCCGGTTCTGTACATGCTAACCGTGCTGCACCCTCCTCCGGTTCTGTACATGCTAACTGTGCTGTACCCTCCTCCAGTTCTGTACATGCTAACCGTGTGTACCCTCCTCCGGTTCTGTACATGCTAACCGTGCTGCACCCTCCTCCGGTTCTGTACATGCTAACCGTGCTGTACCCTCCTCCGGTTTTGTACATGCTAACCGTGCTGTACCCTCCTCCAGTTCTGTACATGCTAACCGTGCATACCCTCCTCCGGTTCTGTACATGCTAACCGTGCTGTACCCTCCTCCGGTTCTGTACATGCTAACCGTGCTGCACCCTCCTCCGGTTCTGTACATGCTAACCGTGCTGTACCCTCCTCCGGTTTTGTACATGCTAACCGTGCTGTACCCTCCTCCAGTTCTGTACATGCTAACCGTGCATACCCTCCTCCGGTTCTGTACATGCTAACCGTGCTGCACCCTCCTCCAGTTCTGTACATGCTAACCGTGCTGTACCCTCCTCCAGTTCTGTACATGCTAACCGTGCATACCCTCCTCCGGTTCTGTACATGCTAACCGTGCTGTACCCTCCTCCGGTTCTGTACATGCTAACGGTGTGTACCCTCCGACGGAGAAGAAGGGCTGTCTCTCCGCTTTGCTTTCTCTCCAACCCCCGAGGTTTCCTTGCTTGGCTTTCTCCCGCCCTTAACTACCTCCCGTGGGTGTCCTGTGTCCCCTTCCGGCCCCTCCTTTGATTCTAACGCATAAAATAAGCTGCAATGCCGCTGTTCTCCGGCCACGTCTGTCTCCGCCCGCTGAGAGCTGCTTCCCGGCAGTTGGCCTCAGTTCACCTCAGTGAGCCCGGGAGACTTCTTGGGCTGGGTGCTCTCGTGGGCAAGGCTGTCACCTGGTTAAGAATCGAGGGTCTAGCCTGCGGGGAGAGCCGGGGGACCCGGTCACCACCCCCGGGCAAGCCTCGTCCCTCTGGTCCGTGGAGGGTGTGGCTAAGGAGCGAGTCCTGAAGGTGCTCCCACCAAGGTCACTCAGAAGGTCTTACCTCTGGGGCTCCTAGGACGCTCAACAGTGCTTGTGGGCAATCTTCCTGCTCCCCACTAGAGGGCAGTGGTGGGCGGAGCCTCGCCTCCAGGTGGACTGAGCAGCCGGGAACTGGGACCTGCAGGGAGCGATCCTGACTCCTGGGTCTGGGGAGGGCAGCAGAGGCCCAGGCGGGAGAGACTTGCTCAAGGTCACCCAGGCAAAGAACTGACACCCCTCCCCGCTCCTGGGGCTCTTCACAAGGGGGCTTGGGGTGGGGGTCGGGGGACACACCCTAATAAATCGAACACTGGGGGCAGAGGCCCCGGGAGCCGGATTTTGAGGACAGGTTCCTGGTGTGCTCCTCCTTGGACGGGCAGCACTTCCGTTTATAACCCTGTGCCCAAAGGTGCCTTTCATCGTCACAGTCACAGCTGCCAAAGGGCCATCTGATTATAACCAGGATGACAACCTCATACACACGGAAACACACATGGAAATACGCATGGAAATGCACACGGAAATACACACGGAAACACACATGGAAACTCACACGGAAACACACACGGAAATACACATGGAAAATGCAGGAACAGCGAGCACTGACCGCCTCAGCGCACTGGCCGGAGGACCACGGCAGGCGCTCTGCTGTCCTCTGTCCAGTTTCTGTCCTCTGAAGTGCCCCCCTCCCTCCCTCCCTCCCTCCCTCCCTTCCTTCCCTTTTATTGATTTCAAAGAGGCAGGGAGAGGAAGAGAGAGAGAAACATCAATGATGAGAGAGAATCATGGATCGGCTCCTGCACGCCCCCACCAAGGATGGAGCCTGCAACCCAGGCATGTGACCTCACTGGGAATGGAACTCTGACCTCCTGGTTTATAGGTCGGCGCTCAACCCCTGAGCCAGGCCGGCCGGGCTGAAGTGCATTTTGAAGTTCAGCCACCATGACGTTTTGAAACCCGTCCTCCCTCAGCCTTGGAGGAGAGAAGCACGTACCCGCTCCTGTGTGCGGCCGCCAGCGTCAGTCCTTGTCAGAAATCCCTCCGCCCCGGTCGGGTGGCCCGGGGCCTGCACGGGGTCCCCCTGCCCTGTGACCAGTTCAGGACCAAGTTCAAGTCCTTGCGGGGGTTGCTCAACCTCCTTTTCAAATGTCAGGCTGCCTGTCCCGCCCAGCCCGCAGGCCACGGCCTCTTCTCCTCTTCCTTGCCCTGCTCCGGTCCCCTCTGGTCGCTTGTCCCAGCAGGAGACAGACCAAGCCCATCCATTTATTCTATTTCACGTTATTGATTTGAGAGAGCGGTTGACTTTGTTGTTGCACTTATCATGCATTCATCGGTTGATTCTCGTCTGCGCCCTGAGGGAAGTGAACCCCCACTTTGGACCACACTCTAGCCCCCAGTGGCCGGCCGGGCCCCCGTGCATGCAATGCCAAGCTCCTGGTGCCTGGGCCTGCGGTCTGTTCCTTTTCCAGGACCTTCCAGCTTCCGGGTCATCGTCCCCCATCCCCAAGGGCACCTGCGGGTCCCGAGGCCACCGCCGCCTTCACTGCGCCACGCACCCTGGCTCCCGCACGTGTAGGAAACCCACCTTGAAAAGGGCCTATCAGACAGGCCCCCTCTCAGGCTAAGGTGGCCTGGCCAGCCCTTCAGGGTCACGGCTGGTGGAAGGAGGGTGTGAAACCGGACAGTGGGTTGAGCCAATTCAGCAGCGACAGGGTTGAATCCCATATGAGTGGTTATTCCAATCCTGCCGGCAGCAAGGAGAGCAGCCGCTTGTCCCCGGAAATCTGCTCTGCAACCCCCCCCCCCCCCCCCCCCCCCCCCCCAATAAGCCAGTTGCTTCTATGCGGGAGGACAAGGGTTACCTGGGGAAGCGGGAACCACAGGCCTGGGGAAGTGGGCAAGGTGGGGTGGGGTGGGGGTGGGAGAAGGCTCCACTGTTTGGGCAACAAGGTTATTCATCTTTCCTGATAATCGGCTGTTCTTGAATGGGGATGGACCACATTCCAGGGTTAAGTGCCAGGCCCAAGGCTGACTCCCAGGCCCAAGGCTGACTCCCAGGCCCAAGGCTGACTCCCAGGCCCAAGGCTGACTCCTGGGTCCAAGGTTGGCTCCCAGGTCCAAGGTTGACTCCCAGGAGCAAGGTTTACTCCCGGGTCCAAGGTTGACTCCCGGGTCCAAGGTTGACTCCTGGGTCCAAGGTTGACACCTGGGTCCAAGGTTGACTCCCAGGCCCAAGGCTGACTCCTGGGTCCAAGGTTGGCTCCCAGGCCCAAGGTTGACTCCCAGAAGCAAGGTTTACTCCTGGGTCCAAGGTTGACTCCTGGGTCCAAGGTTTACTCCCAGGCCCAAGGTTGACTCCTGGGTCCAAGGTTGGCTCCCAGGCCCAAGGTTGACTCCCAGGAGCAAGGTTTACTCCTGGGTCCAAGGTTGACTCCTGGGTCCAAGGTTGACTCCCAGGCCCAAGGTTGACTCCTGGGTCCAAGGTTGACTCCTGGGTCCAAGGTTGACTCCCAGGGGCAAGGTTGACTCCTGGGTCCAAGGTTGACTCCCAGGGGCAAGGTTGACTCCTGGGTCCATGGTTGACTCCCAGGCCTAAGGTTGACTCCTGTGTCCAAGGTTGACTCTCAGGCCCAAGGTTGACTCCTGGGTCCAAGGTTGACTCCCAGGCCCAAGGTTGACTCCTGAGTCCAAGGTTGACTCCTGGGTCCAAGGTTGACTCCTGAGTCCAAGGTTGTCTCCTGGGCTCAAGTTTGACTCCCAGGCCCAAGGTTGAGTCCCAGGTCCAGGGGACGTACAAGTCCCAGCCGGATTAGAATGTGCCTTCTTTAATCAGAACAAAGCACTCAGGGTTAACAGAGCATGATTAATATTTCCTATTTTATTTCTTACAACTCATAGCTAGCCCCCATGTTCTATTTCTGCCCTAACAGGTGCTGTTGTGTTTCTTCTTTTGAAGCAAGATTCCTAAAATGGTCTTGAAGGGGACGGGGCCAAGTTTAGGTGCAGATGTGCTTGATCGGCAGTGAGTTCCGGGCTCCACAGCGTCACCATCGCGTCCAGGACCCTGTGGACGAGAAGGGCCACTCTGCACTGACCGCTCAGGGGAGCCTGGCGGCCTTGCACACTCGGGGCCATGGGGCCACAGGGACGGTGGGATGGAACCCTTTGTCTAATGCAGTCATGGCCGGTCTCTCCCCTGACCAAGGTCAGTCTTCACCTTCGAGGGGCCTGGCTGTGGTCTCTCTGCATCAACGATGAGACGATAAGATGCTTTGGAAGGTTGGAGGAATCCCCTCCTTCCAGACCCCCAGGGCACAGCCTCCACAGAGCGGGGAGCCCCTCTGCTCTGTCCCCTCCCCCGTCTCCTGCGCTGCAATGGCCTTGCTTAACCCTGCACCCCCCTGTGCAGAAGTGTGTCTCTCCGTTTCCTTTCTACCCGATCCCAGGGGTTTCCCGGCTTGCTTCCTCCCGGCCCCCAGCAACGGATCCATGCACCCCCTCACGTCCTCCCCTCGGTCCGGTTCCGGTGTCCAGAACAAGCAACACAACTGCCATTTCCCGGAGCTTCCTCTGGAGCCGAGGAGACTTCGCTTCCTGGCGATTGTCATCAGTCTGGCTCAGGGAAACTCATAAAAATCCTCAACAGTTTGGACACTGCTGTGGCGACCCCCCGTGCTTCCTGCATGAACCCCGAGCCCAGGTTAAGGAGGCAGATGTGGGACCGCGTGGCCACGGGCGGATTCTCACAGACAGAAAGGAGAGGCGTCCCTCCCCTGCTCAGCCCTCGGCCAGGACTCGCGTGGGGAGCACACAGGAACCGTGGTGGGCGGGGGCAGGTTCCTCCATGAGTGTGAGCCACGAGGCCAGACCCCCCCCCGGGTCCCCCCCTGGTCTGCAGACGGGGACAGTGAGTGGGACCACCTGGACACAGGGTCGCTGTGCAGACCGGGCTGGCTGGTTGAAGCTCTGGAAACCCGAGGGCGCCCGGGAAGCCTGAGCAAGCTGCCCGGCCCCTGAAGGCCGGCGAGGGAGGGCCCCTCAGAGGGGACCCCGGGACCTAGTCCCTCCTGGCTTCCCCGGCCTCGTCGTCAGCACACGCCCCTGGATGCTGGACGGGTCCACAGGTCAGCCTGGGCCGTCCCAGAGCTGGGGCCCCAGGAAGCCCAGGGCAGCAGGGCCTCTGGAGGGCGGGGGCCACGGTGGGTCCAGGCCCGGCGCTGCCCTGGGGGTGCTCCGTGGGAGAGGCGCGGGGGAAGGGCTGTGGGCACTGGCCTGGGTGAGGCGGGCTGGTAAGAAACTGGTAAAATCCCCGGCAGGTGGACCAGGAGAGCGAGGCCAGTGGCTGTGCAAGTGGCCGCAGAGCTGAGCCATGAACAGCGGGGACCTTCCCTCACCAGCCACACCCCTGAGTAGACGGAGGGACCACCGGCCGAATGGGGACCAGCTGCGCAGTGACAGCAGCTCATCAATCACAAGGCCTCCCACGCTCCCTCGCAGAAGATGCGGGAGCAGACAGCGAACCGCCGCCATCAGAGGCCGGGTAACAACGCCGACCAGAGCCAGACTAGCTGCAGGTGAAGGCGACGCGGACCAGAGGACCCCAGACCCTGCTATACACTCATTCTGATGCTCCCACAAACCAAAGGACACCCCGGGGAGATGGTGAGGGTTCCGTTGAGGGCCTCCCTAATGTTCCCGCCGATGGAAATAGACCAGGACGAAGGACAGCAGTGCCCGCTCTCTCAGCGCACGCCACCCTCCTCCTCAGGCCTGTGCTTGGCTTCTTCCGACTTGAACTCTAAGGTCCCGGCACGACTTACACCCGGGGCGCAGTGGGCAGCGGCAGTGCGGACCGGTCCCCCTGAGCCTGTCCCCAGGGCCCTCCTTGGCCTCATTGTCCCAAGCTTACGTTTTTAAAAAAAATATTTTTATTGATTTCAGAGAGAGAGAGAGAGAGAGACCAAGATGGAGAGAATCACTGATCGGCTGCCTCCTGCACAACCCCTACTGGGGATCAAGCCCACAACCCAGGCATGTGCCCTGACTGGGAATCGAACCGTGACCTCCTGGTTCACAGGTTGACGCTCTACCACTGAGCCACACTGGCCAGGCTCACTGTCCCAAGCTTTAACACACTTATTCTCACTTCCCCCTGGACTCGTGTCTTGACATGTTTCCCACGTGAGTCAGGAACCTGGAGGCCGCCGGACGTGCGGAAGGTCCCAGCCTGAGCTGGGGCAGGTCCAGCCCCCCCCAACCCCCCCCCCCCCCCACCCACTCACGCCCCTCGCAGTAGCCGTAACACAGTGGCGCTTGGGAACTTGTTAAAAGTCCAGATTTCCGGTCCTGGACCTTTTAGGACACCCTAGGTGACTCGTGGTTTGGGAACGAGTCTCTCTGGACACCACACAGAGACTGGCCACCTTTGCAGACCCACTGTGGGCCTCACAGTGGCTCCGGCGCCCAGTAGGTGCTCAATAAATGTTGGCTCCACTGCCAGCCAGCGGCCCCCACCCCAGCTGCAGGCTCTCAGCCCCGCTGGGGGAGGTCCAGCCGCTGTCCAAAGGCCCAGCCTCCCTCCTGTCAGGCCCCCGGACCAAGGGGGGCACCTGCTCCCAGGGGTCCCATCTCAGCACACCGGGTGGGCCGGGGAGCCCCACCGCTGCCCAGCCCGCCGGCCTGGGGCTTCTCCCCGCCCTGCTCCGGAATGCGGCTCCCGGGGAATGCCTGCGGACCAGGAATGCTGACACCTCCCAGGGCGATGGCAGGAGAAAGGTCACTGGGAGACTGGGCCCCTCCCTGGGGGGTGGGGGGCCCCAGGCACAGCCAATGACCAGGCCGACAGCTCAGGCCTCCGATTGGAGCTGCAGGACCGGGCTCCCTGAAAATGTGCGCCTTCCTGCGTGCCCTGGCCGGTGCTGCGTGGAGGGGCCGTCCTGAGGGGCCTGGGAGCCTCCTCCCTCCCCTTCCTGGGCAGCGGCTGCCCCTGGCAGGGTAAGTTCTGGGCCCCTTGGCCGGGTCGCCCCAGGATGAGCCCTCCCCGTGGCTCAGCCCTGAGCCCCAGGCTGGGTCCCCTGTGGAAACGGGTGGTGTGCGCCCCAAAAGGGCCTGGCCGGGGAGCTGCGGGGTCCAGCCGTGGCCCTGCTTCTGGGAAAGGGGCTGGGAGCCCGGCGGGTGGAGCGGGACATTGTCAAGGCAGCAACTGTAAGGTGGGAGGCGCCTCCCGGGGCCGGGGGGCCAGGGGAGGCCCAAAGGCGGTGGCCCCTGGAGTTCTGATATTGTTGCAGCTGAGCCTCGTTTCCCCGCAGGAGGGGCCACCTGTGCTCGGCAGAGGGGAGCCTGGCTTTCCCTCCCTCTGCCCTGGGGGTCTGCACGGGAGGGGTCTCTGCTCCCCTCCTTCCCCAGCCCCCCTGCAGGTCCCCCAGGAGCCAAAGTCCCTGCCGCCCTGGGAACCGCCCTGCTTCCCGGGGTGGGGGTTGGTGGTGGTGGCCGAGAATGAGTGTTGAGCGGGGAGGGGAAGGTGAGGAGGGGGGTGGCGTCAGAAAGAGTCTCGCCCCCCTGGGCCTGGGGCCCTGGCTGTGGACTTGGCTCAGGCTGGCTGGGTCGTGGGCAGCTCCGGGGCGCCAGACGAGGCTGCACCTCAGAGCAGGGAGCTGGGGGCCCCTCCCTGTCCCTCGGGGGCTGTGGGAATCGATCCCCATGCTGCGACCCTGCCAGAGCACTGTTTTCAGGGCCCATCTGCCCAGTCGTTTACTTACGTCAGACAGACGGCAGCGGCTTCCTTCACGCTTGGGGGTGTAATCTGATGGAATTGACTCTGTGGCTCCAATGTTTCCAGCCTCGGCCGTCGGGAGCTCTGTCCCTGTGCCTTCCCCCCCGCCCGGGGGAGTTCAGGTACCCACTCTTCATTCCTTCGTCCACTCCCTCCCGTACTTCTCCGGCGCCGCGAGCCGGGCTCCACTCGTGCGTGCTCTGGCCTGGGCCTGGAATCGGCCGTTTCCCGAGTCCTGACTCTGGAGCTGGAGGAAGGTCTTAGGGACCGAGGTCCCTGCGCTCAGGGGCGGGGGCACTGGGGCTCCCGGTGGCTTTTCCTTCAGGACCTCTCCGCTGACAGCCCGCGGCCTGAGCGTGTAGCTGACCTGGGCACGCACCTGTACCTGTTCAGTGCGAAGTGTGCTTACCTATGTACACACGCTATCTGTAAGTTAGTACACGTGTGTACTGACCCATGGACATACAATGTATCCAATAGTATCTCTCTTGGGAACATACGTGTCTATAGTGAGCTGTGAATTCACACCTCCATGTCTCCAGCTCCCACCCATCGCCACAGGGGGCGCTGTAGCCTCTCCTTGATTTTCTGTGCCTCCCACTCCGATAGCGATACAGCTGCCTTCGCCATCGCTAGTCCTTCCTGGTTCCGCCCAGCTGTTCCATCCGGCACAGAAGGAAGGGATTTGGAACCAGGCCCCGGGGAGCAGCGTGGCCAGCCAGAGCCCGGGCCACGGCGTTCCTCTCGTCTCTCGTCTCCCGGACCCACCGTGGCCAGAGCTGGTGGCCGCCCTCCTGCCCTCCCAGGAGGCGCTGCATGCATGCCAGGCCGTCACTGTGCTGTCACTCTGCATCCATCCTGGGATGCCATCCTCCTGAGCGTCTGTTCATTTACATACGTTAAGGTGTGTGGTTTATGCTGTGAACGTTAGTGTCTTTTTTAAATAAGGATTTTTTTATTGATTTCAGAGAGGAAGGGAGAGGGAGAGAGAGAAACATCAATGATGAGAGAGAATCACTGCTTGGCTGCCTCCTGCACGCCCCCTACTGGGGATGGAGCCTGCAACCTGGACATGTGCCCTGACTGGGAATCGAACCGTGACCTCCTGGTTCATGGGCCGATGCTTACCCACGGAGCCCCGCTGGCCGGGCACCTTCAGTGGCTTTGACAGGTGTGGAATGTCGTGTCCCCACCATCACAGCGTCACGCAGAGGAGCTCCCACCCTCGAACCCCCTCTGCCCCACTCAGCCCCTTCCCGCTCTCACCTCCCAGCGGCCAGCACAGGGCGCGCCCGGGCTCGCCGAGAGCAGGAGGGGCCCCACCCGCTCGCTCTGCAGCGCCTTCCCGCCGCTGAGGAGTCTCCGCTCTCTCCTGTGGGCCCAGAGCCTCTGGTTGGTTCCGTGGCAGCTGCTGGAGGGGCGGGTGGGTGGTGTGCGTTACCCGACACCTGGTTGTCTCCAAGGTGTTGCTGTTGGGGGCTTGTCCTCACCCTCGCCCTGCATCTGGGAGTGGCCAGGTGTCTGTGGACAACTTCCCGGAGGGGCTGCTGGTAGAGGGTGGCCACGTGTGGTTGTCTGGCCGCTGCTCCTCCGTAGCCACCAGAGGCAGCTGCCAGGTGCCAGTGCTGCCAGGCTAGGCGCCTGGGGACGGGGCTGATTCTGCGCCTCCGGGAGGGAGAGATGCGCATCATGTCCCGTATGTAAGGCAGCAGGGTGTCCTGTATGTAAGGAGCAGGGTGTCCCGTATGTAAGGAGCAGGGTGTCTTGTATGTAAGGAGCAGGGTGTCCTGTATGTAAGGAGCAGGGTGTCCCGTATGTAAGGCAGCAGGGTGTCCTGTATGTAAGGCAGCAGGGTGTCCTGTATGTAAGGAGCAGGTGTCCCATATGTAAGGAGCAGGGTGTCTTGTATGTAAGGAGCAGGGTGTCCCGTATGTAAGGAGCAGGGTGTCCCGTATGTAAGGAGCAGGGTGTCTTGTATGTAAGGAGCAGGGTGTCCTGTATGTAAGGAGCAGGGTGTCTTGTATGTAAGGAACAGGGTGTCCTGTATGTAAGGAGCAGGGTGTCCCGTATGTAAGGAGCAGGGTGTCCCGTATGTAAGGAGCAGGGTGTCCTGTATGTAAGGAGCAGGGTGTCTTGTATGTAAGGAGCAGGGTGTCCCGTATGTAAGGAGCAGGGTGTCTTGTATGTAAGGAGCAGGGTGTCCCGTATGTAAGGCAGCAGGGTGTCCAGTATGTAAGGAGCAGGGTGTCCCGTATGTAAGGAGCAGGGTGTCCCGTATGTAAGGAGCAGGGTGTCCCGTATGTAAGGCAGCAGGGTGTCCAGTATGTAAGGAGCAGGGTGTCCCGTATGTAAGGAGCAGGGTGTCCTGTATGTAAGGAGCAGGGTGTCCAGTATGTAAGGAGCAGGGTGTCTTGTATGTAAGGAGCAGGGTGTCCTGTATGTAAGGCAGCAGGGTGTCCCGTATGTAAGGAGCAGGGTGTCCTGTATGTAAGGAGCAGGGTGTCCCGTATGTAAGGAGCAGGGTGTCTTGTATGTAAGGAGCAGGGTGTCCCGTATGTAAGGCAGCAGGGTGTCCAGTATGTAAGGAGCAGGGTGTCCCGTATGTAAGGAGCAGGGTGTCCTGTATGTAAGGAGCAGGGTGTCTTGTATGTAAGGAGCAGGGTGTCCTGTATGTAAGGAGCAGGGTGTCCAGTATGTAAGGAGCAGGGTGTCCCGTATGTAAGGCAGCAGGCAGAGGCCCGCCTGCCCGCTCGCTGTTTTCCGTGGAGTTGTGGGGTTCCTCGCATGGCCTCGGGGCCAACCCCTCAGGTGCAGTTTAAGGAAAAACAGCTGCTCTGAGGGCGGGTCCAGCCTGGCTCTGAACCGAAACCAGCCTCAATCTGGTTGGTTAAAAATTAAAAGGAAAAGAACTGAGAAAAACACCAGACAAATCCCACTGAAGTGCTTGGCACAATGAACCTGCCAGCCGCTCCGTCCACCCCGAGGCGGGGCCTGGGGATAGGGGCCTGACCCACCGTCCCGGGCCTGCCCTGGGCCGCAAGAGCAGCACTAGGCGGGACCGGGTGGGGGACCAGGGCTGGTATGACCCTGGGTTGTCAGTGTGCACTGTGGCTCCCGCCTCTGAGAGGTGAGGCAGGAGGGGTGGGAGGGAGGCAGGAGGCGGTTCTGGGAGGCTGGGTGTGGCCAGCCAGCCAGTGACCACTGAGAGACAGGGAGACAAGGATGGAGGCGACCACTGCCTGTAGCAGCACAGTGGCTGCTGGGGGCCTGGGCAGGACAGATTCGCATCAGGTGGGGTGGGGTGGGTTGGGGTGGGGAGAGGTGGCGTGGGGTCAAGGTGGGGTGAGGTGGGGTGAGGCGGGGGAGAGGCTCTCAGGAGCACACCGAGGGTGGGGCTGAGCCCCGAACCTGTGGCTGGGGCTTCAGCCCAGGGACTGAGGCGTCTCACGTCCCATGGAAACTCCCCAGCCCTCCTGACCCCGCTGGCCTGCAGGGACCGCCCTGGTTTCCAGGGAAAGGGGTCCCACAGGAGGACGCCCCGCCCCAGAGGCCTAAGCTGGTGAAAATCTGCACACGCCAAGTGCAGACGCCGCCCCCTGGGCCTGGCCCCGAGAATGTCCGAATTCCAGCGGGGGCGGGCGGGATCCCACACCCTGAGTCAGGAACATGGGGTTCTGGGGAGTGAGGGCCGAGGGGGGGTGTCCCTGGGTGACGATCAGAGAGCTGTGACGCCCAGGTCCTGTCCCCACTGTCTTCTGGGCAGCCCTCCGGTCACCAGGGCCTCGGCCTGCCCTATGGTGAAAGGGGGATGTCCGGCCGGGCCTGGGCCCTGCGTGGGTGCCAACACGGCCGAATGCCATCTGGCCAACTCCTCCCTGTGCCACGTGCCATTATTCGGGGTGTGGGGGATGGCGCACCCCCGAATGCTGTCTTTGGCAGCCCCTCACACCCTGACTACCTGGATGAAGGGTCCCTAACACACAGGCCCGGGCACCTGGCCAGCTGGCCCGGCCGCCCAGTCAGCCCATGCCCCGCCTCAAGGGCCACACCTGCCCACAGAGCGGGACAGGGGCCAGGCCGGGCGGGGGAGGGGGAGCGGGGAGGGAGGCGCCCTGGGTCCTGGCCCAGGCGAGAGGAACTGCTGACCGCTTCCTGCCGGCCCGCGACCCAGCCCGGCCAGGCCGCCGGGCATCTGGACAGCCTGCTGGTCTGACCGCCTGTTTTGCAGAGAGCAGTGTCGCAGTCACGGGCCTGGCCCTCTCATCACTGATGGGGAGGGTGTCAGCCACTGAGGCCAGGGTAACAGGCACGCGGAGCTGGGTGCAGCCATCCTAGCCCTTCCCGCGGGGCCTGGGCGGCGGCTCCGTCTCCCCAATGCCTCCTGCTCAGGCGGCTGCAGAGGAACCGACGGGCAGGCCCCCCGAGCCGGGTGCAGCCTCCGGTGCCTTAGAGCTGGGGGGCAGGAAGGTGGTGTCTGTCGGGTGTCTGTCTGGGAAACGGCACGAGGCCGGTCACATCTGCCTTCATCCGTGTCGGGCCAGAGACCAGGACGGACTGGGTGCTGTGGGGCGTGGGGCCAGGGCGGGCGTGGGCATGGTCCCGGGCAGGACCTGGGCTGGGGTCGCGTTTCAGAGCCACCTGCAGGTGACGGCCGTGCGACGTGGGTGAGAGGCTTTCTCTCCCTGCGCCTCAGTTTCCCCGCTGTGCGCCTGAGGGCCTTGCTGCCCAGTTCCCCGCGTCGGCCCTCAGCTCTGCATTACGAGTGCCCGTTCGCGGGAGCACAGGTAACGGCCTGCCTGGCTCAGCGTCACGGCCAGCCCCGCCTCATGGTGCAGAGCCTTCAAGCCCACGATGGCCTGAGCTGCTGGTCAGTCCTGCCCATGGTGCCCGCCCCGCCCACGCCGCTTAGACATTCCTGTCCCTGGAGCCTCAGACACCCCAGTTCCCGCGGACAGGAGCCTGTGTGCTGACCCCTCCCTGCTCGGGGGTCCTGAGGTGCTTCTCCCTCCCCCACCCTAGAGCAGCAGCACACCCGGGGCGAGTCCAGCTGCGGCCCACACCCGCCTTCCTGCGGGCTGGCAGGGGGGCAGAGTAATGCGCTCTGCAGAGTTGGGGTGCATCCTGTGGAGTCAGTGCGCTCTGCAGAGTTGGGGTGCATCCTGTGGAGTCAGTGCGCTGTGCACAGTTGGGGTGCATCCTGTGGAGTCAGTGTGCTGTGCAGAGTTGGGGTGCATCCTGTGGAGTCAGTGTGCTGTGCAGAGTTGTGCAGAGTTGGGGTGCATACTGTGGAGTCAGTGCGCTGTGCAGAGTTGGGGTGCATCCTGTGGAGTCAGTGCGCTGTGCACAGTTGGGGTGCATCCTGTGGAGTCAGTGCGCTGTGCACAGTTGGGGTGCACTGGAGTATGCGCTCTGCAGAGTTGGGGTGCATCCTGTGGAGTCAGTGCGCTGTGCACAGTTGGGGTGCATCCTGTGGAGTCAGTGTGCTGTGCAGAGTTGGGGTGCACTGGAGTATGCGCTCTGCAGAGTTGGGGTGCATCCTGTGGAGTCAGTGCACTGTGCAGAGTTGGGGTGCATCCTGTGGAGTCAGTGCGCTGTGCAGAGTTGGGGTGCACTGGAGTAATGCGCTCTGCAGAGTTGGGGTGCATCCTGTGGAGTCAGTGCGCTGTGCAGAGTTGGGGTGCATCCTGTGGAGTCAGTGTGCTGTGCAGAGTTGTGCAGAGTTGGGGTGCATACTGTGGAGTCAGTGCGCTGTGCAGAGTTGGGGTGCATCCTGTGGAGTCAGTGCGCTGTGCACAGTTGGGGTGCATCCTGTGGAGTCAGTGCGCTGTGCACAGTTGGGGTGCACTGGAGTATGCGCTCTGCAGAGTTGGGGTGCATCCTGTGGAGTCAGTGCGCTGTGCACAGTTGGGGTGCATCCTGTGGAGTCAGTGTGCTGTGCAGAGTTGGGGTGCACTGGAGTATGCGCTCTGCAGAGTTGGGGTGCATCCTGTGGAGTCAGTGCACTGTGCAGAGTTGGGGTGCATCCTGTGGAGTCAGTGCGCTGTGCAGAGTTGGGGTGCACTGGAGTAATGCGCTCTGCAGAGTTGGGGTGCGTCCTGTGGAGTCAGTGCGCTGTGCAGAGTTGGGGTGCACTGGAGTAATGCGCTGTGCAGAGTTGGGGTGCATCCTGTGGAGTTGGGTGCTGTGCAGAGTTGGGGTGCACTGGAGTAATGTACTGTGCAGAGTTGGGGTGCACCCTGTGGAGTTGGTGTGCTGTGCAGAGTTGGGGTGCATCCTGTGGAGTTGGTGTGCTGTGCAGAGTTGGGGTGCATCCTGTGGAGTTGGTGTGCTGTGCAGAGTTGGGGTGCACTGGAGTAATGTGCTGTGCAGAGTTGGGGTGCACTGGAGTAATGCACTGTGCAGAGTTGGGTGCCTTCTGTGGAGTCTGGGTGCGCTATGAGGAGTTGGGGTGCTCCTTGCAGAGTTGAGGAGCACTGAGCACAGTTGGGAAAGCTCTGGGAAAACCCCCTCTGGCCGTGGGCCGCGGGCACAGCTGCAGAGACAAACAGGATGCGGGTCCCGGCGGCGCTGTGGGGACAAAGGCCAGGAGAGGAAACCCCGTGACCCTTTATGGCTGTGGAGCGGCCGGGCCTCTTCCCACAGTTTCCAGCCAAACAAGGGCGCAGGGGTCAAGCCTCCCATGGCCGCACAGCGTGGGGCTCTGAGCACCCCGCAAAACTCGTCCCTCACAGGCGGGGCCGGGGCCGGGGGCCACGGGCAGGCCTCAAGGGGGCGGCCTCGGTGCTTCTCCCCGCAGCCCCCCAGCCTTGGCCGGGCGTCCGGGCCAGGGGCCTGACCTTCCAGACACACGTCCTTCTCCAGGTGCCTGGAGAGCTCCGTCGCTGGCCGTGGGGCGGCTGGGACACCGGCGTTCTTACCGGGACAGACTGCGGTGCGCTCTGCTTGGCCTGCTGGGTAATTCCCACGGCAAGTGAACCCTCCTGACAGCGGCTCTGAGTCCGGACAGCCCCGCCCTGGGCCCTCTGTGAGCAGACAAACGCCCAGGCTGTGCGCCCCCGCAGCGCCCCGTGCACGGCGGACAGGTCCCCGTGGCGGTCCAGCTGCTGCCCGTGCGGCGGTCGGTGCTGCCGGTGAGGGCGCCACGCCTGACCCCCGCGGACCGGGCAGGAAAGGGGAGGGAGGGACCTGGCAGGGGCTGGCGCTGGCCCATCTGTGGGCATCCATCCACAGGGCCTGGGTGCCACTGCCGAGGGGCGTGGCCACCGCCTCGGGTGGGGGCAGCAGTGTCGTGTCGCCCCGGAGAATGGCCCTGGGAGGAGCCGCCTGGTACAAGAGAGGCACAGGCAGGTCCTGTGGATGGCAGCGGGCCCTATGCAGGGGCTTCGCAGGGGTTGTGGGGAGCTGGGCAGGGGCTGGGGCGCGGGAGCAGATGGGGGGAGGTGGGCATGGAGTTGGGGTGTTGGTAAAGGAGGGGTGGGGAGGCCCTGGCCTGTTGGGGCTCCGGATGGGACCGGCACCTGTTCAGGCCTCCCTGAGGCCCGCGGGCTGGAGGACTGCGGGGTGGCTGTGCGTGATGCCTGGATCTGACCAGAGAAAGGACAGGTGGCGGGGGAGGGGACGGGAGCATGGGCCGGAGGGCTCGGCCTCACCCCAAGAGAGCTTCGCCTAGAGCCACGGTCCTCAGCCCAAGTGACATCGCCCCTGGAGACGAACATCCGAGATGCTTGGCTGTCACAGCTAGGGTGGCATCTCCTGGGCAGAGACCAGGATGCTGCTAACACTGCCCACGGCAGCGCCTCCCGGGACCAGGAGCCCGCGCCCCAGCGTCAGCGCTGCCGCCGTTAGAAACGCGGCCTTCGGGCTTCCGTGTCCGTCAGACACCGTCCCAGCTCATCTTCCAGCTGTCTCTGGTCTCGGGCCCACGGCCTCGCTGAGCCTCAGCTTTCCTGTCTGTAAAATAGGCGCCTTACCACTTAACTTGGCAATTCTTCCTGGTGTTGCCAGGCCAAGCGTGAAGGTCACCCACTCATTCTCGATTCCCAGGGCTGGGCTGGGACCAGAGCCCGCCCCTCAGCAAGGCTGTGAGGGTAGATAGGAGGGAGAGGGTGCGGGGGACACCAGATCATTGCCTACTTCCTGTTGGCGCCAACAGGAGACCCAGCCCCATCTCCCTAGCAGTCAGGGCCATGTTCCCTGTTCTCAAGCCAGGTGGGGCCAGACCCAGCCAGAAAGGAGGGAGGGAGAGCGGTGGCCTACCCCCTGGGTTCCAGCGGGGACCTGTGTCCTTGCACGTGTGGGCGGGCGGCCTGGGTCTGTGCACGTGTCAGCGGGGGGCCTGCGTGAGCATGTGCACGCGTGTCTTGTGTGTGTGTGCATGTGGGTGTGCAGAAAGCAGAAGAGGAACAGAGCCGGGCCGAGGTTGGCAGGGAGGCCTGGCAGCTGGCAGACTTCCCCAATCCCGGGGCGAGGCAGGAGCGGGCGTCCCGGCCTCCCCGGCACCTGGGGGCTGGGCCGCGGTCAGGCGGAGGCCTGGAGCCGGCCCAGGAAGGAGCTAATGATCAACTGGCTGTCTCCGCAGGCGGCCTCGCCAGGCCCAGGCGCAGGGAGGAAGCGGGGCAGGAAGCAGGGGGCGGTGGCCGCGGAGGGCGGAGGGCGGAGGGCGGAGGGCGGCCTGGCTGCGGCTGGGAGGCAGCCTCGGGCCGGCGGGGAGGAGCGCCCTGTGTCTGCGTCCTGGCGCTGCCCTGAGGAACGGGCGCAGGTAAGGGGGTACTGGGCGACGGGATGGCAGAGGTGACGGGCGTGGCCTGGCCGGGTAGGCGGCGCCCACTGGTGGGTCTAAGAATAGCCTGTCCCTCACTTTCTGGAAGACCTGGCTGAGACGTAGGCGTTGGGGGGAGCAGGCAGGAGTCTGGGGGCCCGAGGGGCTGTCAGGAGTGCTGCGGGGTGACCAGCGAGATGGCGCCGTGACGATGGCGAGTTTGATAAAGCTCGGGCTCTGAGGCCTCTGCTGACCTTGCCCCCTCGAGGGCTCAGCGTGTCCGGAGCCAGTGGTACGGGAGGCCAGGGCCACAGGTCTCAAGTGGGACCTCCCGCCACGTTGGCCACAGAAGTGCCCGGCCCAGGGTGGCACTGTCGCCGTGACCGGCCACTCTGAGGTCACCACCCTGGGCCTCCTTTCCGGCATCAAAACAGGACGAGTTCCTTCACCAGGGGCACCACCCAGAGAGCTGGAGGGAAGGGCACCGGCCAGGCCTCCGGCACCCAGTCCTGCCCGGGGCACTGGTCCACGGACGCCCCTGAGACCCTGCGCCGGCCTCCAGGGACCCCCCCCTCCCTTGGCGAGGCTCATAGAAGTGATGGCTGGTAGAGTGAGGTAGGGAGTTAGTGGTGCGGCTGGGGCTGGGCCTGGGGTGCCCGCACAGGGGCCGGCTGTGAGTGGGATGCCTCTGAGCGCCCTGTCCGAGGAGCTGAGCTGAACCCCGGGTTGGAGGAAGGCGGGGGCGAGGTAGGTGCGTTCAAGTTCGGACAGGTGCTGGAGGGCTGGACTCAGACCCACCTGGTTCGACTCTCACCTTTCAAGCCTCGCTGAGCCTCAGGCTGACCATCTGTGAAATGGGCGCAGGACAGCCCTCCAGGCCCTGAGGGTCAGATGGTGGCGGCTGTGGTGCTCATCACAGCGCTGTGGGTAAGGGCGACGCGTCCCGTGTCAGGGTCGTGCCGTGTCTGATGTGACAAGTCCTTTGACTCTGATCGCAAGGTGAGGGTGACCCCGCTTCCCCACGGGCAAGGTGAGGCACAGAGTCTCGGGTTTGGGGGGCGGGGCGAGAATTCTGGGGCAGCCGTGACCCCGTCCCACACGTGGGCTCACAATAGAGACTCGCTGTCACTGGCGGGGGGCCAGGGCCTGAATCAGAGTGTCAGCAGCTCGGGGAGGCGCCTTCCTGCCTGCTCCAGCCGCTGGGGGCCCCGCTGCAGCCGAGCCTGTGGTCACATGGCCTCTGTGTGTGTGCATGTCCCTCCCGTCCTGTGACATCAGTCCCTGCGTTCAGGCCCAGCCTGCCCCGATGTGGCCGAGCCTTCACTTCGCTGCAAAGACCCTGTTTCCAGACAAGGTCATCTGCTGAGGTCCTGGGGGACATGGATTTGGGGGACACTGTTCACCCCAGTACAACCCCGGAGAGGTGCTCCTGATGGAGGGGCGAGGCTGCAGGGCCCCCGAGTGTTTGTCCAGCATGAGCCCAGCATAAGCTCTGGCCAGACACCCCCTCCCCCAACCCTTCAAGGCTGGGTTGTGCCGTCTCCCCCGCTGCACCCCCGTTTATTACACGCCACCTGTAACCCAGAGCACCACTCATGTAACCCACAGCCCCCTTGTGAGGCGATGTTTTCATGCTCTTTCTCCGGTGCGTCTGGTGCCGAACCACCCCCTCCGACCCGGCCAGGTCAGGCTGGGCCCGGCTGCAGGCGCTCCCTGGGTTGGCCCCACCATAGCTGAGTTCAGAGGATCGAGGCCGGAGGAGGGAGACCCTCCAGGGGCGGCCCGGGGTGACCGCCAGCTGCCCCAGGAGTCCCAGAGCCACTTCTGCAGCTGAGCTGGCGCCCCAGGCTGAGCGAGATCATTTCAGGAAGGAGGGGGAGGAGGGAAGCGCTTCCGTGGAGATGGCTCCCACTTCCTCACATAGGACTGTCACTGGGAACTCTGCTCACAGCTGTCACTGCAGCCCCACCCACAGGCCAGGCCCCTCCCAAGCAGGTGGGAGGGTCCCTGTGCAGAGCCTTCCCCGTCCCTGTCCCAGCCCCGTCCCTGTCCCAGCCCATCCCTGTCCCCAGGCCCCATCCCTGTCCCTGTCCCCAGCCCATCCCTGTCCCCAGGCCTGTCCCTGTCCCCAGCCCCATCCCTGTCCCCAGTCCCATCCCTGTCCCAGACCCATCTCTGTCCCCAGCCCGCCCCCGAGCGCAGGGCAGGCCTGTGTGGACACGCAGACTGCCCGGGAAGGCCAGCAGGGTGACAGGCACAGGCCCCAGACCTGGTCCATTGTGCCGGGTGCCTGGCTGCAGGCCCTGCTCCGTCTCAGGGGCATTGGATGCGGCTCCTGGAGAAGGTGGCAGAGGGGAGGACGGAGACCTGGTGGGGAGGCGGCAGGACTAGGGCCCCCCCAAAGAGGGCCCCGCTCTGTGAGACCCTCAGGAGAAAATGGACCCCGCTGGCAGCCCCCAGCTCCCTGTCCCAGTGGCGTGGGCGGAGGGACTGGGCTGGTCCAGGGTCCGTGGCCCAGGCTGCGTCCCTCAGCCACCCGCTGCGCTGTCTCTGTCGCCCGTGCCTCCCTGCCCGCCTGAGAGGACGTGGTGCCCTGTGCCCTTGGTGGGTGACCGAGCCCCAAGCCCAGGGCGTGGTGTCCCGCCGTGAGGGCTCTCGTCTCCGACCAAGAGTGCGGGGCAGGATGACGGGCTCTGGGCTGAGGGAACCCCGGTGGGGAGACGTAGCCTCGGCCACGGCCACGGCCCTGCTTCCTTCCGCCCACGGCTGCCGGGACCTGAACCGTTTCCCGACAAACAGGACTTGGTCCGGGGACCCTGCTGCCCGGGCCTCTGCCCGTGGGAGAGACCAGCCTGCGGGGCTGGATCGGGCTCGGGGTTGTGACGGCAGTGCCAGGGCCCGTGGGAGCCCCAGCTCCGAGCCCCGGGTGACATGGAGCAAAGGGCCATTGCTCGGGGATGGCTGTCACAGGGTCCCCGTTTCAGCCCCGCGGCTGGAGGTGTGGTGAGTTCACCCCGAGCGCGGGGCCATGTGAGCCACAGGACAGGGCCCTCTGTCCCCGCAGCACCGCTCGCACACCTCCAGGTGTTCGCAGCCACACGCTGAGCAGGTGACGGGCAGCCCTGAGCTGTGTCTTCGGGGCCTAGGGACCCTGCCTGCAGGACGTCCACTTGCGGCCAGGGGGACATTGTCCAGGCCACCATGCACAGCCTGGCCCTGGACTCCCCCAGCCCGGCCCTGGGCTCCCACAGCCCAGACCTCCCCCAGCCCAGACCTCCCCCAGCCCAGACCTCCCCCAGCCCGGAGCTCCCACAGCCCAGAGCTCCCCCAGCCCAGAGCTCCCCCAACCCAGAGCTCCCCCAGCCCGGAGCTCCCCCAGCCCGGAGCTCCCACAGCCTGGAGCTCTCCCAACCCAGAGCTCCCCCAGCCCAGAGCTCCCACAGCCCGGAGCTCCCACGGCCCGGAGCTCCCACAGCCCAGAGCTCCCACAGCCCAGAGCTCCCCCAGCCCGGAGCTCTCCCAACCCAGAGCTCCCCCAGCCCGGAGCTCTCCCGACCCAGAGCTCCCCCAGCCCAGAGCTCCCCCAGCCCGGAGCTCCCACAGCCCGGAGCTCCCACAGCCCGGAGCTCCCCCAACCCAGAGCTCCCCCAACCCAGAGCTCCCCCAGCCCAGAGCTCCCCCAGCCCAGAGCTCCCCCAGCCCGGAGCTCCCACAGCCCAGAGCTCCCACGGCCCAGAGCTCCCCCAGCCCAGAGCTCCCACAGCCCTGAGCTCCCACAGCTTGGAGCTCTCCCAACCCAGAGCTCCCCCAGCCCAGAGCTCCCACAGCCCGGAGCTCCCACGGCCCGGAGCTCCCACAGCCCGGAGCTCCCCCAACCCAGAGCTCCCCCAGCCCGGAGCTCTCCCAACCCAGAGCTCCCCCAGCCCGGAGCTCTCCCAACCCAGAGCTCCCCAAGCCCGGAGCTCTCCCAACCCAGAGCTCCCCCAACCCAGAGCTCCCCCAGCCCGGAGCTCCCACGGCCCGGAGCTCCCCCAGCCCAGAGCTCCCCCAACCCAGAGCTCCCCCAGCCCAGAGCTCCCACAGCCCTGAGCTCCCACAGCCTGGAGCTCCCACAGCCCGGCCCAGGGGAATTGTGCTGGTCGAAGAGGAAGTGACCGCCAGCCGACCCGCGAGGGCTGAGCAGGGCCCCCAGGCATGGAGGGGGCTCTCTCCTCCGCACCCCAGCTCTGGCAGCAGCACCTGTACTGGGCCCGCGGCCTGTCTCCCTGGAGAGGTCATCGCTGACCACCGCCCTCTCCTCTCCCCACAGCGGCCAGCCCGGCAGGCCCAGCCCTGGGTGCTGAGGCCACATCAGTCATGAAGGACCCAGCAGAGGCGGCCACGGAGGAGCCTGGCCCGATGGGGACGGGGGCTGGGCCCTCAGGTGGCGTTGGAGGCGACAAGGTCCAGAGAAAGGCTGGGAGCTCGTCGGTCAGCTGGGCGGGACCAGGACCCGCGGAGGCTCAGGCTGCGGGCAGAGACGGTGAGTGCAGTGCACGAGGGAGAGAGAGAGAAAGAAACATCAGTGATGAGAGACAATCATGGACTGGCCGCCTCCTGCACTCCCCACACTGGGGATCCAGCTCGTAACCCAGGCAGGTGCCCTGACCGGGATCAACCGTGACCTCCGGGTTCTTAGGTCGACGCTCACCCGCTGAGCCCCACCGGCAGGGCTCGGGGCGTCTGATGAGTCGCGTGCAGGCCAGTGTGTTGTTCAGAGTGCATCAGTGACCCCCACACCGACGGGGGTAGTGGGGGGGGGATGGGGAGTTCTGGAGCAGCTGCCCTGCACTTGCTAATGGACCTTTCACAAACCTGTGCACCCTCAGTCCTGCTTTGTCCGCAGGGCATGCACCCAGGGGTGCTCAGGCCGGGCCGCCCTGGTCCCCCGGAGACAAGCTGAGGCCAGAGAGGAAGGGACCAGCGGCCTCTCTCTGTCTATATGGGCTCCTTTGATCCCCAATCCCTTTGGTGTGTGTATTTCCTAAACCCGGACGTGCCCTCCAGAGCCCTGGGCAGCGGGCCCACGTGAGAGCCTCAGGCCTCGCTCAGACCCTGCCGACCGGCCCAGCCGCGTCCTGGCAGCTGGAAGAGACTGCCGTGCCGTGCTTGGAGCCATGTCGCTGGTCGATGTTCTAAGAACTCGCCGGTCATCCGGAGCACGCCCCTCCGCGTGGGCGCAGCAGTGACCGC
Source organism: Ia io (assembly GCA_025583905.1). Classification (NCBI taxonomy): domain Eukaryota; kingdom Metazoa; phylum Chordata; class Mammalia; order Chiroptera; family Vespertilionidae; genus Ia; species Ia io. The sequence goes on along the minus strand of JAJQQW010000002.1, from coordinate 2,170,009 downwards.
CCCCCGCGATGCCGGGTACCTGGGGTGATGCCCCGGAAGCACCATGTCCCATCGCAGCGTGGCTGGAGGCCGTGTGACGACCTGGCTCCGCACGGGGACAGTCGTTTCGATGCCTTGGTTCAGGGTGTGGCACAGACTTCCCCACCGTCCGGGCATCGCGCTTCCTCTGCCGTCGCTGCGTCACCCGGGGAAGAGACTTGAGACGAAGTCAATGCCTCGTTCCTCTGGACACTCGCGCAGCGGCATCTCATCCCCGGCCCGGTTTTCGGCGGAAATGAGAATTATTGTGACGGCTCCTCCGTGGTGACGATCTCACGCATTGTTCCTCCATGTTTACCATTGACTTTCTGTGCGAAGGATGCCGGTCCCCTCTCCCCACGGTTCATCATTCATTTTCCTGAGGGCTCCTCGGTCTGCACCGTGCTCTCCGGCCTGTGCCAGCTGCAATCTTTATTTCTCATTCAAATTGCCCGGCTTCGCTTTTCTCACGTCTCCGTCATCCTGTGAGCATGGGGGTCTTCTCGCATCTCCATCATCCTGTGAACACGGGGTCTTCTCTCGTCTCCATCATCCTGTGAGCACGGGGTCTTCTCTCGTCTCCACCATCCTGTGAGCGCGGGGTCTCTCACGTCTCCACCATCCTGTGAGCACGGGGTCTGCTCACGTCTCCACCATCCTGTGAGCACGGGGTCTCTCACGTCTCCGCCATCCTGTGAGCACGGGGTCTTCTCACGTCTCCACCATCCTGTGAGCACGGGGTCTTCTCACGTCTCCACCATCCTGTGAGCACGTCCTGCTGGGGGGACCACAGACGGGCACTTCCCGGCCCAGCCCTGTAACCGGCCGTGTCTCAAGGGCCTGGGCTTCCAAATTGGAGGATGGTGCTTCACCAGGACCTGGACGCTGTGCGCTCTTTTGGATTTGGCAGGTTTTCTGAGTCTGTGCTGCCTGCCCGGCGCTGAGGCAGGCCCTGGACCACAGAGCAAACAAGGCCTGGCTGTGGGCTCTGACCACCAGGCGACAGCACAGCGTGGGGCTGGCACACCGCAGGGGCTGGTACACTGAAGGTGCTCGAAGATGCTGATAGAAGAGAGCAGAAACGAGCACCATCGTGTTGTCCAGTCCACGGCCAAGCGGGCAGTGCTATGCCCACGGCTCTTAGGGGAGCATCCTGCAGGCGCTGGGGACCGGCAGCCTGAAGGTCACACCGGCTGCGGAATCACAGGCTCTTCCCAATCACACCGGCCTTGATCCTTAGGCCCCAATTGCTCAGCCCATTTTACAGATGAGCAAACTGAGCCAGGCAGAGACCCAGGACCCCCTCCCGATGGGGACGTGGGAGGGACGACAGGAGAGGACTGAGCCGCTCTCTGCACTGGTCCCAACGTGAGCCCCCCTCTGACTCTGAATCTTGGGGTACCTCACTAGTCCTCGCCAGGCTGTGAGTCCCACCCCACAGCCGCACAGGCCCAGCAATTGAATGGTGCAGCTGGATCAGGACACAACTCTGTCTGCTCTAGACCCCAAGTTCCTTCCGGTTGTCACCTCCCCTGTGTGGTCAGCAGAATAGTGGTCCCCAACGAAGTCCGCCTAATCCCAGACCCGCACACCCACCTCACCCTTTGGTGACAGGGAGCGCAGGTGGGACTGAGTTCGGGTCTTGAGATGGGAGAGTAACCCGAGGGCGGAGTCAGAGAAACCAAAGGCTTTGACGATGGAGGAGGGGCCAGGAGCCAAGGGATGCAGGCACCTCTGGGTGCTGGAAAGCCAGGGTCAGACTCTCCCCGGGAGCCTCGGAGGAGCCACCCTCCCCACACCTGGGTTTCAGCCAGTGCTCCCTCAGCCAGTGCTCCCTCAGCCAGTGCTCCCTCAGCCAGTGCACCCTCAGCCAGTGCACCCTCAGCCAGCGCTCCCTCAGCTAGTGCACCCTCAGCCAGTGCACCCTCAGCCAGTGCACCCTCAGCCAGTGCTCCCTCAGCCAGCACTCCCTCAGCCAGCCCCTCAGCCAGTGCTCCCTCAGCCAGCCCCTCATCCAGTGCTCCCTCAGCCAGCCCCTTAGCCAGCCCCTCAGCCAGCCCCTCAGCCAGTGCGCCCTCAGCCAGCCCCTCAGCCAGTGCTCCCTCAGCCAGCCCCTCAGCCAGCGTGCCCTCAGTGCGTGCCTGTGGCACCCCAGAACAGCAGGATAGCGCACGTTGTGTCCTGAGGCCGTGGCGCTGGGATGGTTTCTTTTTTGATTATTATTAAATGCATATTTTTATTGATGTCAGAGAGGAAGGGAAAGGGGGAGATAGAAGCATCAATGATGAGAGAGAATCACAGATGGGCTGCCTCCTGCACGCCCCTCACTGGGGATCGAGCCTGCAACCCGGCATGTGCCCTGACCGGGAATCGAACCACGACCTCCTGGTTCACAGGTCGACCTCAACCACGGAGCCAAACCGGCCGGTCTGGACTGGTTTCTTAAAGCGCAAGGGAAACTCACAGGCCTCCATCCTCATGGGCGGTGTGGCGCTGCGGGAAGGTGGGGGTGGGGCCTGTGCAGGGAGTGGCCTGCTTTCACCTGAACCACGGACCCACTGTGTTACAGATGCTGCTCCAACCCCGCGCGTCTCTCAGCGGGACTCTGGGACCCCTCCCGGCCAGAGGGGAGCGTACCCCACAGGTAGGCATCCCTGGGCGCTGCACACACGGCGGGCGGGGTTCGTCCAGGCTGCGGTTGGGAACGTGGGACTCCTGCCCCTCCCTCTGGGGTCGGGGAGGAGCTCGCTAAACACAGACGCCCAGGTCCCCCACCCGGGTCCTGGATCCATCCGTCTGGGGTGGGGCCCAGGACCCCGCATTCCACAGGGGCCAGGGTGTGGGTTCAGCTGCATTTGCAAAGGGCTTCCTGGGCTCTGCTCCCGCTCAGAGGGGATGAGGCCCTGAGGCGCCTGCAGGGAAGGGACACGGAGGGTGATGGGCGGGCCTGTAAGAACCAGACGGAAGGGGGGGCAGTGGAGGGAAGGCCTTGGGGAGCTGTCCCAGGGCTGGTCTCCGGGGAGGGGGCTCCGAGAATGGGGGCTCCGAGAACGGGGGCTCTGAGAATGGGGGCGTGGATGTGGGCACCCCTGGGCTGGGGCTAGCACCGGGTGGGGTGTGGGAAGAATCTGCCCCTTGCCCCGGAGACCCCACCCTGACCCCCAGCTGTGCGGGATGGAGACCCCAGAGCTGCTGGCACCTCACCTTGCCCGTCCCCCTTCCTCTCAGAGGTCAGAGCGCCCTGTGGTCCTGGGGGTCAGGGCCAGCTGGGCAGCAGGGCAGGGCGCTTGGGGTTTGAGAAGGCAGCCCGCCCTCTGACGGGGCAGAAGGGGCAGCTGTGAGGTGCTGCCTGCTGCCCGCTGCCCTCTCGGGGCTGGCCAGACCCCAGAGCTGCCCAGTCTCTGCCCCGGCACCGCCCACGGGAGGGTGTGTGTGCTCCAGGGCCCTTTGCTGGAAAGTTCTAAGGCAGGTGCAGGGCTGTCAAAGGGCGTGGGACTCCCTCTCCCTCCCCTCCTCTCTCTTCTCCCCTCTCCAGCAGCCCCCGGGGCTCTGGGGACTCCTGGGTTCTGGAGGCCTCCTTGGGGGATGGGGTGGGGGGGGCATCTGAGCTGAGATCTGCATCTGAGGGAGCCAGGCTGACACCGCAGGGGGGGGTCAGGGGCTCCTGTGGGCCCCCAGGCCCGTGATGGAGGGAGGTGGGTGTGGCCTGGGCAGGGCTGGGGTGGGAGAAGGGGCAGGAGCTGGGTTGGGGTGGGGCTAGGGGTCTGTGGGGTGTCTGCTGGGGGTCGGAGGTCCTGTCTGGGGCTGGCGGTGGGGAGGTTGGGCTGGAGGTCTCGGTGACTCAGGACCACCTGCCGATAGCTCCTGGGAGGCCTGTGCTGGGGCTGGAGGGGGGCCCGCCCATCGCTCTGGGTGGAGCAGTGTGCAACTCGCCCTCCAGGAGAGAAACTGGGGCTCGGGGTGGGCATCAGTACAGGGCGTCCAGAGGCGACGCCTGAGGTGGGCATTGAACCCGGGCCCCGCCTGTGGCTGGGGCTCCTGGGGGGTGGACTGCCTGACCTGGACCTGTCCCTGCAGACCTGACGCTGCAGCTGCAGGCCGTGCGGAGGCGGAGCGGGCAGCCGGACCCCGGGCTGCAGCAGGCCTTGCGGGCCCGGCTCCGCCTGCTGGAGAACGACAGTCGGGAGGTGGCCCGCACGCTTGGGGTGAGTGGCCTCCCAGGGCCGGGACCTGGGGGAGTGCAGGTGTAGGGCCCCTGCCTGACGAGGGAACCAGGAGGACAGTATAGAGGAGACCGGGGGGGCCAGCAGGACCAGGGTCCGTGAGTCCAGGCCTCCAAGGGGCCAAGGCCACGGGCAGGAGGCCGCCTTCCACCTCCCCTCATGGCGGCCTGCGACGCGCCCCCACCCGCTCTCCTGGATGTGTGTCCCCAGGACCAGCCGTCCCTCCTGCAGGCACAGCCACGCAGGGGCCACCGAGTTCCCGATGTCCCCCATTCCTTCCTCCAGCGCCCACCACCCGCTGGGCTGTGAAGGTCCCTTTATGGGGGGCAGAGGACCTGGGGGCTGATCTTATTCTCTGATCTGCGGGACGGACCGTCGTACAGGAGGCTGGTGGAGGAGGGGGCCGGGTTAGGGACAGGTGGCCACCCTCTGACTTTGCTGCCAGCCTGGCCCGAGGGAGCAGTGTGCGGTCCCCCACAGCTGCATGGCACCCTGTGCGCACTCAGCAGCGGGGCTGCCCTGGGGACCCCGGGCGAGCGCGGCAGGGTGAGCGCTGGCTCTGGGCTGAGCCCCTGCCGTGCCACGCACAGCAGGCCAGGCACGCGGGAGGCCAGCACCCTCCCTCCCCCACCAACGACACACGTTCCTGGGCTGTGAGGGGTCCGGTGCCGGCTGTGCTGCTCCTGTGTCCCTCACCACGGCCAGGAGGGACAGACATGCTGGGCCTGCGCCTGGCAAACCAGGAGTGGGTGGGGGGAGCCCAGCCGGAGGCCCAGGAGCTCAAAGGAGCAGGCGTGCCCAGGCTCTGGGGAGCCGCAGCGGGCTTGAGAGCGGAGGGCGCACCTGGCTGTCATGGAGGCAGCTGTGTGGTGGCGCCGGCCAGGGCCGTGTCTATAAAGTTTCTGTCCTGTGCCTGGCCCGTGACGATCAGACGCCTCAGCGCCGTGGGGACGTTTCTGATTCCCACTTCTCCCTGGGCAGGAGCTGTCGGCCAGGCTGCTGTCCATCCACAGCGACCAGGATCGGCTCGTGGTGACCTTCAAGACCTTCGAAGAGATCTGGAAGTTTTCCACCTACCACGCCCTCGGTAAGGCCGAGCGGGGATGGGCTCCCCCGCCAGGCACTGGCCCCCACCAAGCCTGCGTGGTATAACCAGGCTCTAGAGTAGGTTAGCGCCCCACGACCTCTGGGGCAGCTGGGGAAGGAGGGGCTCACCTGTGCTCAGGTGGGGTGCTGCGGGGCGGCGGGGGAGGGGGGCGCTCCCGATACTCAGGGCTGTGCGGCCTCATGGCTGGGCCGAGTCCCCGCCTCCTTCCAGCGCTGGCCCTCCCAGCTCTCTGACCGCCCCACCGGCTGAGCATAGTCCAGAAAACTGTCATTTCAACCTCAGCCGTGGCACTTGCTTTCCAGAATATTCCTCGTTCTATGGGGAGGCATTTGCAGGGTCCCCTGGGGAACATGCTCCGCACCCCTCCCCCCAGCCTGAGAGCCAGGAGGCTTGAAAATAAGAATCTGCGACAATTTCCTGCTGCCCGGAGCAGGGCGGTGCCCCCCCGCCCCCCGCCCTGTGTGAGCATGCTCTGTCCCGTCTCACAGATGAGGAGACCGAGGGGCCTAGAGGAAGTCACTTGTCCTTGCTGCACCTTCCCGAGGCCCAGGGAGGTCAGGGTCACCACTGGTCCTCTGCAGCTCCGACAGTGGGACAGGGCCACCGGGGACTGAGCCTGGTGGGTGCTGGGCTCGGCCGCCCCCGAGCACGCTGTGACCGGGCCGCCTGCCGCAGGCTTCACGCACCACTGCCTGGAGAACCTGCTGGTGGGCCCGGCCTTCTGGCTGCGCTCGCCCGAGGAGCACGAGGAGGCGGCCGTCCGGGTCCACGTGGACGAGGAGGCGCTGAGGCTGACGCACGAGAGCCTCCTGGTCCAGGAAGGTGAGCTGCGCGGGCAGTGGCGCCGGCCCACGCCGTGCTGGGGACTCGGGGTCTCGACAGCTGGGGGGCTGGTGCAGTGGGGACCGAGGGGCTTGGGCGGGGGACACCGACAGGGAGGTACCCAGGCTTTATCACCGGTCAGCTCCCCAAGAAATAAGAGGAAGCGGGTTTGCAAGCACCACCCCAGCCCGCGCTCCTGACGCGGCCACACAGCCTGACGTGTGCCCATTTGCCTGTGGGATCACACGTCTGGCCCTTCACAGCGCAGAAGGGGAAACTGAGGCCCCAAGAGTTTGAGGGGGAGCCAGGCTGGTGCCTGGCAGCTGTGGGTGAGAGACGGCCGGGGGTGCCGCCCGCACCTGTGTCCTGAGGGGAGAGTGGGTCCCGCTGCAGAGCGATGGCTGCCTCTGTGTCTGGCCACCCTGAGTGACCACCCTCTGTCACTTCACAGGGCCTTTCTTTGTCCTGTGTCCTGACGGCTATGTGAGAGTGACCACCGGTCCCCAGGGTGCAGGCAGGGGCCCCCAGCCCCTCAGGCCGGCTTCAGGGGCTCCCCAGGGAGCGGGGGCCCTGGAAGCGGGCTCCCCGGCCCGCAGGCTCCACGCGTGCTCCGAGGAGGAGGCGGCCGTGTCCGCTGCAGAGCCTCTGTCTCCGTTTCATCAGTAGGTACCGGCCTTCGTTCCTCTGCTTCCCGCTGGCAGCCCCACGCAGAGGCCAGGCCCTGGGCTGTCGGTTGGGGGGGCAGCGTGAGCCTGGCAGACCCCACGCTCCCTCCTGCTGCTCCCAGCCCACCTGCCTCAGGTGACAGGACACAGCGCGCCCAGGGCCCGGGACGAGCTGCCCCACGTGCTGGCTCATCTGGAAAGCTGCTGCGGGAGCCGTAGGGGGTGTGCCCGCAGCTGGGAGCGCACAGGGACCTGCGCAAATGCCACCCAGGCGGGCGCGGCCTAAGACCAAGCTGCCCACATGCTGACCATGGGGCATGAGCTCGGCTGGGAGCTGCCCGGCAGCCACGGCACAGAGAGAAAGTTCGTCTCCCGGTGTCCACTGTCTCGGGAACAGCAGGCCGTGGCTCAGCTTCTCTCCGGGGAAATAAGGGCCCGGACGGGAGCCTGAGGAAGGCGGGAGGCAGCACGGGTCTGGACAGGGCCACGCCTGGGCCTGAAGGCCGCACCCCAGGGCAGGCGTGTGTGGTGTGTGCGCGCGCGCGTGTGTGTGTGTGTGTGCGTGTGTGTGTGTGTGTGTGTGTGTGTGTGTGTGTGTGGTGGGACAGGTGGTGGGACCCGCATGAGTCACAGGGCTGCTAACTCATCCAGTCCCCCACAGCAGAGACCTCCCTCTCCCACTCCAGGTGGGCTCTCAGGGTCGCCTGGGACCCCTTCGAGGACTCTGTGGGTGGACCCGGGACGCCAGACACCCAGCTGATGGGTAAATGTCTCCCCTGGAGCAGTGGGTGGGGGCGGGGGGAGGGCGGGCACCAGCATTCTGGAAGCTTCTGCACTCACCTGAAGGCGCCCCAAGCGAGAAGACATAGCCTTCTCTCTAGTTCACAAGGCGATAACTGAGGCTCGAGGCCTGTGGGCTGGTGTAGCAACCACCCCCACCTGCCACCCCCACCCCCACCCCTACCCTCACCCCCACCCACCCCCACCCCACCCACACCCACACCCCCACCCACACCCACACCCCCACTCACACCCACATCCCCCACCCCCACCCTAACCCCCAAATCCTCACCCCCACCCCCAGCACAGCCAGGCCAGGCTGCTTGCTCCTGGTTGAACACCTGAGCCTGGGACAGGCGGGCTGGGCTGGGCTGGAGCCGCTATTAACACTAACGAGGCCCATGAGGCCAGGTCTTGTTCGGGAAGCCGGTGCTGCTAGGACCCCGGGCTCCGGCCGGCGCGTCTTCTCTGCCCCGAGCTGGCTCGTGTTGGGTGGCCGTGTCCCTGTGATGTGGACATGCGCACCGTGGGAGGGGGATGAGAAGGACCCATGTTCACAGCCCCATGCGCCCTGAGTGGGCCCTGGCCGGCCTTGCTGGCGAGGAATGGAGGGAGGGGCCCTGGCCTTGGGGCCGACACCCAGGCCTCAGTTTCCCACGTCAGCGTGAGGACACAGCGCCCTCTCTGAGGACCCCAGAGAGGCCAGCCCTCAGGTGCGGTGGCCAGGCCTCACCACACGCAGGGCAGGTGCCACATGGTCCCACGGCAGGACTGGGTGCGCCTGGCTGTGGCTGCCGTCTGCCCAGCCGGCCCCCACCAGCACTGACCGGCGCCCTCCCTCCGCAGCCGTGGGCCTGGCCGCAGCAGTGGCAGGCTACCAGGGCGCGGGGCCCGAAGAGCTGGCCTTCCACAGCGGAGACCTCATCGAGATCCTGGGCGCACAGGTGCCCGGCCTGCCCTGGTTCCTGGGCCGGCACGTGGCGTCGGGCCAGGTCGGGTTTGTGCGGACGAGTCTCGTCAGTGTGCAGGGCCGCGCGTCCGAGTGAGTGGCCGAGGCCCCCCTCCCGCCCCCCTCCCGGCCCCCCTCCCGGCCCCCCTCGCCCTGGGCCCTGCCACTGCCTGCCTGCCTCCCAGGTGACAAAGCGGGCTTGGCCCGGACCACGCCTCCCGAGCCTGCTCCCAGCCACGTCCCGGGGCTGGAGCGAATCCAGGCTGTCACCCTGTCCCCGGGCCAGTGTCCCCTCCAGTCTGGGCCTGGAGTCCATGCTCTCGGCGCTGCCAGGGGTCTTTCTCTGGGACCCAACTTGGTCTCCATGCACCAGCCCCGGGGCTGCGGTGCACAGCGCCTCCTCCTGGGCTTAGACCCCCACCTTTGCGTCTCTCGCTCTGAGGCCAGTCCACAGCCAGGCGCCCGCGGGCTGCGGGAGGGTCCTTCCTGCCGCCTCCGCTTCCCGAGGCTCCCGGGGTTCCCTGTGGCCCCGTCACCCAGTCTCCTCTGTCTTCCCATGGCCTCGTCGCCTCTGTCTCTCACATGGACCAGCTTAGAGCTGGGCTTAGAGCCGCCTGAGCGGCCATCAGTGCCGCGTCTCAGGACCTCACCCTGACTGCACCTGAAAAGACCCCGTTTCCAAATAAGGCTCCTGAGGACAGGAGCTTGGGGAACTTCAATGCAAGGCTCCCTTCAAAAGCCCTGCAGAGCTTCTGGTGCTGGCCTTCCCCCCGACCCAGGCCTAGTGGCCCCGATTTCACAGGCCACCATTCACCATCTGCCCTCCCCCCCTCCAAGTCCAGCTGTGAGGCTGGCTTACCCCCTCCTTCCTGGCCCTCTCCAATGGCTCATCCCTGGGGACTGTCATCCCAGCCCAGCTCCTCTCACTGTGTGGGCCCCCCATGCCCCGCTCTCTTTTATTTATTTAATTAATTTATTTATTTTTGTTTGTTTCTTATCTTTTTTAAAATATATATACATATAAATTGATTTCAGAGAGGAAGGAAGAGAGAGAGAGACATCAATGATGAGAGAGAATCATGGATCGGCTGCCTCCTGCACTCCCTACACTGGGGATCGAGCCCGCAACCTGGGCACGTGCCCTGACCGGGAATTGAACCGTGACCTCCCGGCTTGTAGGTGGACGCTCAACCACGGAGCCACGCCGGCCGGGCTGTTGTTGTATCTTAACCCAGAGGTGTGCCGGGGCCGGGCCCCGGTCCTGCTTAGCAGGAGACCCCAAGGACTCCCCTCGTTCACTCGACAAACTTGCTGAAATCTTTCCCACTCCAGAGCCTGGGGCTGTCCCCTTTGCTCAGCCAACAACTGGTGCTGTCCTCTCTCCTCCTGACATTCTGACGTAATCCGGACTCGGGGAAAGGTCACGGTGACAGCATGAGGCCCGGCACCCTCCCCCGAAGGCCCACATCCCCACGCGACCACACGCTTCCTCCTCTTTCCTCTCCACTTCCAGGTCCTCCTCAGCCCTCGAGAGGGAGCTGAGAACATGATGTTCTTTACTCCGAAACCACTCAGTGTTTTGAAAACCAGACATCCTCTTGCATAACCCCTGACTGTCAAGGCCAGGAATGAACCCCGACACGTCCTCACACACCCCGTCTTCACACACCCGGTCCTCACACATCCCATTCGGATTCGCCAGTTTCCCATACGCCCGCTCTAGCCAGAGAACATTCCAGATGGCACGTTACCAGCTGTCCTGTCTCCTTCATCTTGTCTGTCCCCTTCGCCTACGGCTACCCGGTCTTTCTTGTCTTTATGACACTGACATTTGTCACTTATTTTGTCCAATGTCCCACAAGCTACTCTAAGTTCTCTTTGCCGTCTCAGAATAGCATCCTCTGAGCTTCAAAGTGCACGTCCAAGTTCCGTATTCTGCTGGGAACGTAGTCCTGTAAGCAAGTGGCCTCCTCCTTCCCTCCCCCCGCCCCTCCCTCTGTGTCCTCTGACTTCCCTCTCCCAACCTCACGGAGCACACGCGTGTTTGTGTGGGGTGCCTGGGAGCATCGTGGGGCTTGTGTGAGGAGCTGAGCGTGTGGAGGGATCCATTCTGCCTGCACCGTCACGCCGGCCTCCAGGGGGGCGGGGAGGGCATTTGAGGTTGGGCTTTGCAGGCAGCCCAGGAGCTCGTCTTCCCAGGCTGCTGCGACCCGCTGCGTCTGTCCCAGCCCCGGCTCCGGGCACCAGCTGCTGGGCTGGCGAGGCTCCCTGGAAGGCAGGATGTTTGGTTTTGTTTGTTCTCTGGGGCCTTCACTGCTGGGCACACAGTAGGTGTGCAGGGACTGTCGTGGAGGGAGCGCAGTGGGTCTCCCTGGCGGCTGCCGTGGGGACCGCAGTGTGAGGTGGGCCTCTGTCTCTCCAGGTTGGAGAGCGCGCTTTTCCTCGGCGAGGAGGAGAGAGCGTTCTTCCGCCGGGAGGGCCGTTTCTCCGGGGACGACGCCCGGCGGCTGCTGAGCAGGACGGCGGGCGCGGACGTCTGCACGGCCTACAGCCTGGGTAGGTGCGGTGTGGCCCCGCCCAGCGGGCCCAGGGCTGGCCCGGGCTGCCACTTCCCAGACCGCTGTCCCGTGTCACCTCTCCCCGCGCTGGGGTTTTCCTGAGGCCGTGTGCAGGGCAGAGGATGGAGGTGTGTCCCCAGCGGTGGAACGAAATGGGACGGGGACGAGGCCAGGACAGACCTCGCTGCACTGGTCATGAACGTGGCTCACGGCCTCCTCCCCCTGGATGGAGACAGACATGCGTGGGTGCACGCCTGCATGTATACACAGACACACATGTGCATGTGCACATGCTTACATGCATGTACACATGCTCACATGAAGACATGCACATCCAAATACACCCTTGCACATATAGCTACACATGCATACACACACACATGCACACACACACACACATCTGCCTGTTGCGAACATGCGTGACACGATGTTTCCCGCCAGCAGCAGGTGAGAGCCCGCCACGCAGCCCCGCTTCTCTCTGAGCGGCTGACACTGGCCGGGGCGCAGCACGGCCTCCGCCGGCCTGGCGTGGGGTCTCTCCTCTTTCCCAGGGACCCACACTGGGCCCTGGTTCGGGGAGGCGTCGGGGTCAGCTCTCCCCGCTGGACGCCGCGTGGTCTCCGGGGGCTGTCGGCACAGGCGACAGTTCACACTTTGCAGGTCTCTGTTCCGCTCTTTCTCATGAGGTTCCTGTGGCAGCCAGCGAGCTGCTAGTGTACCCACGTCACAGAGGGGAGCACTGAGGCTTGGGGAGGCGCTGCCCCTGGGGTGAGGGGAGCACCCTGTTCCCTGGGAGAGCCCGCAGCCTCGAGGGGGGAAGCCACAGCCCCTCGTGGGAGACAGGCCTGCAGGGGTGCGGGTGGGGCAGACCCTGGGAGGCGGGGCTTCTCGGCCCCTCAAGGGTAGGCCCTGACCCCACTGCCCCTCGCCGGCGCTGGAGTTGGGAGTGTCACCATCTGGGTCACCACCTCTGCAGGACACGGCCTGGGGTCAGAGGGCACTGGCTGGAGGCTGACCCTTCTCTCCTCCCCTTTCAGACAGACGTGGAGAAACTGAGGCTGAGCCGTCGGAAGAGCAAGGTGGGTTCCTCCGGGCACGGCTGGGCCTCGGGGCTGACGTGGGTGCTGGGCAAGCCCTCACTCCCTGTGTGTGGGGGGGGGCGGGCGGCGGGAGGGGTCCTGCCTGGAGGCTGGGTGAGGTGCCAGGGGAGCGTCCTCCGCTGTGACTATAGGTCCCAGCAAACATGCCAGGCCTCCTGCCCTGCCCCCACCATGCCCGGCCCCACGCGCTGTCCCCCACTAAGGTGGGTCCCCTCCATGCCCTGTCCCCCACTAAGGTGGGTCCCCTCCATGCCCAGCCCCCCACACTGTCCCCAGCTAAGGTGGGGCCCCTCCATGCCTGGCCCACACTAAGGTGGGTCCCCTCCATACCCTGTCCCCAGCTAAGGTGGGGCCCCTCCATGCCTGGCCCCAGCTAAGGTGGGTCCCCTCCATGCCCAGCCCCCCACACTGTCCCCAGCTAAGGTGGGGCCCCTCCATGCCGAGCACACGCCCGGCCCTGGGCCCTTCGCACCCGCAGCAGCTGAGATCCCACGGGCTCCGCGTTAAGGGGGACGCAGGCGCTGAATTGGAGCCTTATGTTCAGAAGTCAGTCCCTCGGGGTCTGCTCCCTCCCGGAGGCCGGTCCAGGGAGAAGCCTTCCTCCCTCCTCCCTCCCCCTCCTCCCAACAGAGGTCAGCACGGGAGAGGCCCAGAGGTACGTGCCCGAGGCCCCTTTGAGGGTCCCGAGAGCAGGCCCCTCGGAGCACAGACACGGAGGGCCACTTTGGGTGTGGGTGAGAAAGCCCCTCCCCGGGGCTGTCCCAGGGCGCTCTCCGAGACTCGGGGTGATGACCGGAAGACACTGCGGCTCCCCGCCTGGAGGAGGGGTTCGCCCCCTGCGAGCTCCCGGGAGCACAGGCCTGGGGGCGGCTTTGGCCTCGCCGGACCTGGGTGTGTTCCTAGCAAATCGAATGTCGAGTCGGGTCGGACGCTGGCCAGCGAGCCACACTCCCTGTACTGACTCCCGACCGCACGGGCCCCCAGGCACCCGCCAGTCTGGACCCCTTTTTGCACGTGGCTCTGAGACAGAGGCGTCTTTGCTGGTCTCCTCCCCAGCGCTCCCCGGAGCCGTGTTTTCCTAACAGGAAACGGCGTGTTTGCTCTGCGACTGGCCTGGCCTTCGGGCCTGGCTCTCTCCAAAGCCCACAGTCCCAGCGCCTGCTCTCCAGCTCCCGCCCTTCCTCCTTTAACCCTCTAGCGGCCCTGGGCCTCAGCGTCTCAAACCGTTCAGGGCAAAGTGGAGCCTGGGGTGGGGCCGCTCCACTCTTTTGGTTGGAAGTGGTCCCAGGAGGGAAGGGGCCTTCCTCCCCCAGGGCCGGTTCTCTCAGTTCCGTGGCCGGTTCTCTCAATTCCGTGGCCGGTTCTCTTAGTTCTGTGGCCGGTTTTCTCGGTCCCGTGGCCGGTTCTCTTAGTTCCGTGGCCGGTCCTCTCAGTTCCGTGGCCGGTTCTCTCAATTCCGTGGCTGGCTCTCTCGGTCCCGTGGCTGGCTTTAGAGCTCAGGCTAATCCCTCCTCCGATTGGCTCTTGGTGATGTCACAGGATCGCTGCACCTGACTGGAGACACGTTGCAGTGCTGAATGGGTGTCCCACTGAGTGGCTCTGAAGGGAAAGGGGTCTCTGTGTGGTCACAGAGTGAGGACACTAGTCTCCTGCAACTGCTTTCAAACAGGGAAGAATAAGAAAAGGAGGCCAGACTGACCTGTGTTCTCCCTGTAACCATATGACTGCGCTCCCACTGTGCGCTGAGCTCCCACTGTGTGCTGGGTGCTGGGCGTTCCCTGGGGAAGCAGTATCTGCCAAACGCCGCCACAGGGACCCTGCGCCTGGGGAGGGACGTCGCTGCCCCATCCTGGACTCAGAGCAGACTCTAATCCATCTCGGGTTTTGGTAACTTGCAGAAACGCCTCTGCCTGGCCTGCGCCCGGAGCCACACGAGACCCTGCAGAAGGTGAAGAAGGTTCTAGAACGATGTAAGTCCTGCCACTGCTGCCCCGAGGAGCCAGTGTCCTGGGGTCTCGACTCAGTGTCCAGTGAAGCGAGCTCACCGGACCCCGAGGAGCCCTTCTTCCTGGCCGCAGAGGACGACTGGGCCGGCCCGGAGGCCCTGGGCTCCCTGCTGCGGTTCTTGGATGCTCCTGGGTACGAGCCCGGCTTCCGTGGCCTGTACGACGCCTCCCTGCCGGGGCTCGGCACCATGTTCCGTGGCTTCACCGACGAGGAGGAGCTGGCCGGGCGCCTGGCCCAGGCCCGGGGGGCGGCCAAGAAGGCGGACCTCCCCATGGCCCTGGCCAGGCTCTGCTTCCTGCTGGGGCGGCTGTGCGTGCGGAGGCTCAAGCTGTCCCAGGCTCGCGTGTACTTCGAGGAGGCCCTGGGGGCCCTGGGCGGCCACTTCGGGGACCTCTCCCTGGTGGTGGCTCTGTATGCCAACCTGGCCGCCGTCCACCTGAGGCAGAACAGCAGGGACAAGTGCGGGCAGGTGGTGCCCAAAGCCTGCGCCCTGCTCCTGGGCGCGCCGGGCCACGTCTGCAGCACCGAGGCCGAGGCGGAGCTCCTGCGGCTCGCCCTGCGCAGGGCCGTGGGCGCCCGCAGCCCGCAGGCCGAGGCCCGCGCCTGCTTCCTGCTGGCCCGGCACCAGGTCCGCCTCAAGCAGCCCGAGGCGGCCCTGCCCTTCCTGGAGAGGCTGCTGCTGCTGCACGGGGGCCTGGGGCGCCCGGACGCCGCGTGGCCCGCCGACGGCTACCTGCTCCTGGCGGACATCTACAGCCGCAAGTGCCTGCCGCACCTGGCGCTCAGCTGCGTCCGGGTGGCCTCGCTGCGCGCCCGGGGCTCGCTGGCCAGCTCGCTGCGGAGCGTGGACCTGGTCCTGCGCAACACGCCGCAGCCCCAGCGCCTCCCCTCGCAGATCGCGCACTACCTCCGGCAGGCGCTGGCCGCCCCGGCCCCCGGCCCGGCACCCCCGTGGCGCGGGCCCCTCTACGCCAGCCTGGCCCAGCTGCACAGCCTCCACCGGCAGCACGGCCGGGCCATCGGCTTCATGACGCAGGCGCTGGAAGCCGACGCCGAGACGGGTGGCCGCCGGGTGGTGGACGACCTGGTGGCCCTGGCCTGGCTGCACGTGCTTCACGGGCAGAGCCGGGTGGCCCTGGGCATCCTGCAGTCGGTCCTGGACGTGGCCGCAGCCAGTGTGGACCAGGAGGGCGTGATCGCCAACATGATGGCCATCGCCCTGAAGAGGACGGGCAGGACGCGGCCGGCGGCCGAGGGCTACTTCCGCGCCCTGAGCATCGCCAAGCGCCTGGGCCAGCTGCGGAACCAGGCGGTGGCCCTGGCCAACTTCGGGGCGCTGTGCCTGCAGGCGGGGGCCCGCGGGCTGGCCCAGCACCACCTCCTGGAGGCTGTGCGGCTCTTCTCGGGGCTGCCCAGCGGGGAGCGCGGCCGCGACTTCCCCCACGTGCTCCTGCAGCTGGGCCACCTGTGCACGCGCCGGGCCCTCGCCCAGCGGGGCAAGTGCTACTACGAGTGGGCCTTCCTGGTCGCCGTGGAGACGGGCAACCTGGAGAGTAAGTGCCGCCCAGCCCCCTCTGACTTCCCGGAAAGAGCGTGCTTTCTTTCCGTCTCCGGTCAGAGCGCACCGGGTGTGAGAGTCACAGGCGGGCGGTGGTTTTTCCGCCACCGACAACGCTGAGTCATGGAAACCACGCGCTGTTTGCAGGCGCCGAGGCTGCTCCCACACGGGCCGGACAGGCAGGGCCACCAGCGCGCCTCTGTCTGCCCGGGGCATGCCTGCCCCTCGCCCGAGCATCCCCACCGTCACGGGCATCGCCCAGGCCGGGCGGGAGGGGCTGGCAGAGCGGAGCCGGGGCCTTGAACGTGGGTGATTTAGCGGTGGCTTTCTCTGGGCATCCGCCAGCCCTGCCCGCCGGATGCCTCCCAGGTGGCGGGCGGTTCCCAGGGCTGCGGAGCCGTCGGCTTCACGAACAGCCCCTCGTTGTGCGAGTACACCCGGCTCCGTGCCGGCTCCCCTGCAAATGGGACTGAGTGGGTCTCACAGGAAGCAGTGCCCGGCTCACAAGAGCCACAGAGTGGCCCTCAGGGTGGTGGGGCAGCTCCTGGCCCCGACGCGTGGGTCGGGAGTCTGTGTGTCTGGGACCTGAGGGTCAGGAGGGTGTAGCCAGGCATTAAGGTGGGGCGGCGGGGAAAGCTGGCAGCAGGCGCGGCATGTACGGAGGCCCTGGGGTGGGTGAGCTGGCCATGCATTAAGGTGCAAGGTCTGGGTGGGATGGGGGATGGGTGGTGAGAGCCTCGATCGGGGCCCCGAGAAGGGGCAGGAGAACCTAGGCTGCGATGTGGCATTTTCCCTGAGGGCACTGGGGAGCCACCGAGGGCTGTAGCCCCCTCACTGAGGCTGGCAGGGGGCCCTCTGAACCTCAGGGACGAACTGGGGGCTGGGGTCTGGGGACTTGGGGCCTCAGACAGGTCGGACGGTGCTTGCCAGGGGCCCCCATGGGCCTCCCAGAAACCTCCCCTGGGCCCCCAGGGCACTTGGGGGTTCAGAGTTTGGGGGATCTGGGGATCCTGTTGTTACCCCCATAGTGAATAGCGAGGAGACCCAGGGCTGGGGATACCCAGGCCACCCAGTGCCTGCTCGGGGCCCTTGCTCAGGCTGTCCAGCTGTCTGTGTCCTCCGAGGCATTTGTTCATCTCCACCTGCACGTCCCCCTCCCGATCGGCCTGGAGAGCGCTGTGCCATGTTATCTTGTCCAGGAACGGCCGTTGGTCCCGTTGCGATCTCTGGCTTTGCTGCTTCTGTCGTTTTTACCATCTCCTGGATCTCCCCCCCTTTCGCTGGCCCTGCCTCTGGTTAACCCCTCTATTTCTCGCTTCTTGGAGTGGAAGTTGAGAGGTTTTTGCTCGAACTTTTCTTCTTTTTAAAGACACTCACAGGCATAAGTCCCTGTGAGGCCGCTTTCGCCGTGTCCGGTGCTGGCACCGTGCGCCCTGTCTCCGCTCATCTCAACGTGCCTCCCCGTCTCCGTCCCATTTCCGCCTGGGCCCCTGGGTGCTGAGGAGTTTGTTCACTTCCACGTATTTGTGAATTTCCCAAACTTCCTTCTGTTTATTTATTTTAAATATATTTCTATTGATTTCAGAGAGGAAGGGAGAGAGAGATAGAAACATCAATGCCTCCTGCACGTCCCCTACTGGGGATCGAGCCCACAACCCAGGCATGTGCCCTTGACCGCAATCAAACCTGGGACCCTTCAGTCCACAGGCCGACACTCTATCCACTGAGCCACGCCGGCCAGGGCTGCTTATTATTTTTTACTTTATTTTTATTGTTGACGCTATTACAGATGTCCCCCACTTCCCTTCCCCTTTGCCCGCCTCCCCACCCCCTCTCCCCAACCCCCATCTGGCCATCAGCACCCTATTGTCTGTGTGTCCAAGGGCTGTGCATATAGGTTCTTCAGGTCATTTTTTTCAAAATATGATTTTCTTGATTGCAGAGAGAGGAAGGGAGCAAGAAAGAGGGAGGGAGAGAGAGAGAGAGAGAGAGAGAGAGAGAGAGAGAGACAAGCATTGATGATGAGAGAGAAACATTGATTGGGGGACCGAGCCCACCACCCGGGCCTGAGCCCTGACCGGGAATCGCACCGTGACCTCCTGTCATGGGTTGACGCTCAGCCACGAGCCACGCCGGCCGGGCTTCGGGTCGTGTTCGCAGTGAAAGCTCGCGGTCCCAGGCCCCTTTGCGAGGCTGAGGCGGGCGGTGGCCGGGAGCCGACTCCCTGAGGGAGCTTTGGCTCCGGAGTGCCGGTCGCCGGATTTGAATCCCATCTCCACTGCCTGTCGGGACTCGGCCTTGGACTCAGTGTGCCACCCTGCAACATGGGGGTGCAGATGTGCAGCCTCGCCAGCGCGGTGTGACGAGCTGTGGGCCGGGAGGAGCAGTCGGTGCCGTTGGAGGGCCTGGCCAGGACCCCAGCCCGGGGCTTATAAAAACGGGGTGCCGTCTCTCGAGCATCCATGGCTGCCCTGCCTGGCCCCAGCGTGTGACCTTGAACAGGCTGCTCGGCCTGTCTGGGCTCAGTGTCCGATCCGCGATGACCCCAGCGCGGAGGGTGGGAGCGGCGGCACACGCAGGGCCTGGAGCCCCACACCGCCTCTCCCGTGTCCCCGCAGGCCAGCTGCGTGCCGTCCAGCGGCTGTGCCACTTCTACAGCACGGTGCGGCCCCGCAGGGCCCAGTGCCTCGTCTACCACGAGTTCCAGCTGGCGCTGGCCCGCCGGGCGGCCGACACGGCGCTGGAGGGGCAGCTCCTGGAGACCATCAGCCGGCTCTACCTGGCTCTGGGCACCGAGCGGTGAGGGGCTCCGCGGGCAGCAGGGCGGCCGGGACCAGAGGCCGTGCCAGCCTCCCAGGGGGCTCTCCTGGGGGCCATTTCCTTCCTTAGCGCCTGGGGGGCGGGCGGAGGAATTGGCCAGCCACGTGGGGTGCCTGTTCTGATGGTGGCTTCCGGTTCCAGGGCCTACAAAGCGGCGCTGGACTACACCAAGCGCAGCCTGGGCATCTTCATCGACCTCCAGGAGAAGGAGAAGGAGGCACACGCCTGGCTGCAGGCCGGCAAGATCTACTACCTCCTGCAGCAGGACGAGCTGGTGGACCTGTACATCCAGGTGGGTGGCCGGGCGCCTGCACCCCGGGGGAGCGTGGGTCTGTGCGCACTCACTCACTCCTTCACCCTAAGCCACTGCCGAGCTTCGTGCCCGGGGCCCATGCAGTCTCCCCACGGCCCCTGACCCCACTGCCAGCATCTTTCCCAGCAGTCTCAGCTCCCAGGGGGCCAAGGCACATGCCCCTCACGGTGCCCCCTCCATGTTGGCACACAGCAAGTGCTCAATACACGTGCACGCGGTGCCCACGCCGTGGCACACAGGATACCTTGCCCCAGCAGCACATGGCACGTGTGCTTGAAACATGGCGCAATTTGGGGTGAACGGAGGCTCCTGTCCTTGCGAGGTTGCTCCTTCCTGAGCTCCTGCTGTACCTCCCAGGCCAGGGGCCGAGGCCCCCGGAGAGGGGCTACAGCTCAGGGGAAAGGCTCCTCGAACAATCCTGACTCGGGCCTGTGGCAGGGTGGGGGTGCAGAGGAGCGGGAGGGCAAGTCCCTGCCCGTCTGGGGTCACTGAGGCTGTGAGTTGCAGCGAGGGGGGCAGTGCTCACTGGGAGGGGGTTCGGGCAGCAGGACACAGGCGCAAAGGCCCGAGGCGCTCAGATTTCGGGGCTGCGAGCAATTGGGAATAGTCAGTCCATCGTTCACTCAGCGGTATTTGCTGAGCACCTACTGTGCGCCAGACGCAGCAGAGAAGCCGAAGGCCTTAGTCCTCTGGTGGGAGAGGTGGGCAGACATGTGCCATCAGGGGTGCAAAGGGGACAGAGGGAACATGGTGGGGTGAAGGGGCAGGGTGTGAGAGCCCCGTGAGGCCAGCGTGGAGGACGCCTGGGCCAGGCATGGCCGTGGGTTCTCTGCGCCAGGCTCCTCAGCAGTCCATCCCCGCCGGCCCCGAGCCTCCCCACGGGCCACGGGCGGGAACGATCGCCCTCACCCCAGTGGGTGACAGTGACCCCACAATGCCCAGGGCCAGTCCCTCCTGGTGTGTGAGAGGGAAGAGGCCCAACGCCCTGGTTTCGCAGCTTGAGGGCCCCAGGGTGGCGGGGACGTGGCTGTGAGGTTCCCACTGGTGGGACGGCCACCTGCCCCGCGGGAGCGCTGTGGGTCTCACAGGCCCGCATCCCCGCAGGTGGCCCAGGACGCGGCCCTGTACACGGGGGACCCCAAGCTGGGGCTGGAGCTGTTCGAGGCGGCCGGAGACATCTTCTTCAACGGGGCCTGGGAGCGGGAGAAAGCTGTGTCCTTCTACAGGGTGAGGCCCGGGCGGGCAGGGCTGGGGGCTCAGTGGGCGTCCCCGGGCGGGACGAGACGCAGGCGCAGCAGGAGCGGCCTCCCGGGAGGCAGGATCACCCTCTGTACTGTCTGGGATAGTCATGACCCCACCCCCACCCCAACCTAGAGGGACAGAGAAGGGACGCACTGTCCGAGGGTCACAGGCAGCTCCCGGCTCGCAGCACGGATTCCTGTCATCTCCAACAACCCAGAGTGCGTCTGTGCCCATTTTCCAGATGAGGAAACTGAGGCTCAGAGGAGCACAGGGGTGTGCCAAAGGACACAGCATACCAGTGGGAGGATCAGGCCCAGGGCCCAGTCTGCACGCGCCCCCCAGGGAGGGCGGCTTCTCCCCTCCCGTCTGCCCGGCTCCCGGTGTGTGGCTCCGCCGCGGGTTCAGGTGGACGTGACGTTTCAGAGCCCAGAAGGGTGTTGGACGCTCCTGTCAGGCCCTCGGGGCCCAGAGGGGAGGGGAGGGTCGGCTGAGGGTATGCAGTGTGGACAGGTGGGCTGCAGGCCACACCCCAGCTGCTCATGCCAGTGGCCCGGGGCGTCAGTGCCTCTCGGAGCTGGCCTTTCTCTCGGGGGACAGAGCTGCGTAAGGACCCGGGGGGCAGTGGGCGGGCAGCTCCAGGGCAGTGTTGGGGGCTCTGCGGAGGGTCCTGGGTGTGGGCCTGACCTGCCTCAGCCTGACCCGCCTCCCTGCTTGGGCAGGACCGGGCGCTGCCCCTGGCCGTGACCACAGGGAACCAGGAGGCGGAGCTTCGGCTGTGCAACAAGCTGGTGGCGCTGCTGGCGGAGCTGGGCCTGCAGCAGGAGGGCCTGGAGTTCGCCCACACGGCCCTGGCACTCAGCATCACCCGGGGTGAGCCCCGCACCCCTGGCCCAGGCCTCCGCCTCTGACATCGGGAGGGCGGGGCTGAAGGTGGCAGAGGCTGACCCAGGCCCCCGTGGGGTCTCGGGAGTGTTGCGATACGGCTGTGGCCTCCTCTGCCTCGGTCCAGCGCCACCCCCGAGGCCAGCGATCCCAGACGCGCCAGCTTCTCACCAGTCCCCGGCGGTGCCCGCCGCATGCCGTCCCCTCCCCGCACGCGGCTAGACCCGCTGGCCTTGGCTCATGGCACCTCAGGCCCTTCCAGACTCTGGTCCCTCGATGCCGGGCACCCTGTGTCCGGTCCCCTGACTGAACCGTCCCAGGCCTCAGTCTCCCCCAAAGATGGGAACCCCGAGAGGCCAGGTGCACAGCAGGTGTGAAAGGGGGTTTCTGTGCTGGCCCCACAGCGCTCACCTGGGGGGAGGGACCTGGGCACAGCCTGGTCTGATGACATCCTTGGGATGGGGCGGGGCCACGGCTGATACACCAGGAGGGTCAGACATCACATCTGAGGTTGCCTGGAGCCCGTGGTCTGTGGGTGCAGCCCTCCTGACCTTTGGGGTTTCCTGGTCAAAGTAGTAACCCAGGCACCCCAGGTGGCTTCGTCAGGCGCGGAGGGGGGCCTCCAAACCCCTGACCTGGCCACATCCCCAAGGCGGGTGGGGAACAGGCGCCACTGGGCCCACTTCACAGATGGGAAGAGTGAGTCTCGGATGGGAGGTGACTGGCGGGAGCTCTGAGGCGGCTCTGACCGGCCTGTGCCGCCGCCGCCCCACACAGCGTGTCCTCACGCACGGCCCCCCCTGTGCGCCCCCAGGAGACCGCCTGAATGAGCGCGTGGCCTACCACCGGCTGGCCGCCCTGCACCAGCGGCTGCGCCACGGCGAGCTGGCCGAGCACTTCTACCTCAAGGCGCTCTCGCTCTGTAGCTCGCCACTCCAGTTCGCCGAGGAGACGCTGTACTACGTGAAGGTGTACCTGGTGCTGGGAGACCTCATCTTCTACGACCTGAAGGTGGGCGCCGGGCGGGAGGCAGGGCTCAGGGCTGGCAGGGGGGGCATCGCCCGCCCGGGTGGGTTGCCACTCAGACCCCCGAGGCCTGGGCCCGGTCCTCAGTCCCAGGGAGTCCAGGCCCTGGCAGCTCCCGGCCCGGCGTGAGGAGCATGTGGGGGTCAGCCATGAGGTCAGCCACGCCCTGCAGAGCTCGGGGTCAGTGGAGGCTGGCGTGTGAACAGATGACAGCGGCCTTTGCTTCGCGTAAAGGACCGGATGGAGTGTAGTCAGGGGGACCTCCTGGAGGAGGTGACTGCCAGGCTGAGTCTAGACAGCCAAGCAGGAGCTCCCAAAAAGGGTCTTTGGGGAGTGAAGGCGGGGCTCACCGCTACCCCATGATGCAAGATGCAACCCCAATCCTGGCCCCTCCGCCGGGAAGCCTGCCAGTCTGTGCAGAGCTCCCCGGGCTCCGGGGACCCTTTATCCCTCACGTCCCTCCAACGTCACCTCTCTGGCCAGGACCCCTTCGACGCGGCTGGGTACTACCAGCTGGCGCTGGCGGCGGCCGTGGACCTGGGCAACAAGAAGGCCCAGATGAAGATCTACACGCGCCTGGCCACCATCTACCACCACTTCCTCCGGGACCGCGAGAAGTCCCTCTTCTTCTACCAGAAGGCCCGGACCTTCGCCTCCGAGCTCAACGTCCGCAGGGGCCCCCCGGCCGCGCAGCGGTGCTGGGGGCGCGCGCCCTGGTTGGCCCCCGGCCACCCGCCCTGAGGCCCGGCTGGCGCAGTGCGTCCCGGCGGCGCGGTTTCCAGGAAACAAAGGAAGCGGCCAAGTGGCAATAAATGCTTTTGCTGTCACCTCCCCAAGTCTGCCGGCCCCTCCCTATGGCCTCCTGGGGAGGTCCCAGGCCCGGCCCGTCCGGGGGCCACCTGCTGCTGCACCCCGTCCTCAGGCATAACTGGGTAGTCTGAGAGCCAGCAGACCCAGGCAGTCCCCTGCCAGCACTCACGGTGTGGCCGTGGGCACGCTCCTCCCCGTCTCCCTTCCCGGAGCCCCCGCTGCGTGTCTGTCCGCACGGCGCTGCCTTCATCTGTAAGCCTCCTGTGAGGTCGGACTGCGGCGGTCCCCTTTTACAGCTGAGGAAATAGAGGACCAGAGCGGTTCGGAGCTCTGCCCACTGCCACACAGCAGATAAGTAGGGAGGGCCATGCGGGGCCCGCTGCGGGGCCGCCCACCCCTGCCCTGCCCACCTGCTCCCCCTGCAGGCGGCCGAGGGCAGGAACCCAGGCATCCTGTTGAAATCCTCTCCCCGACTCACAGGCAGGGAAACCACGGCTCTGAGCGGGGTGTCCAGGGCCTCTCACCCACACGCTCTCCTCTGGCCCCTCTTTCTCCTTGAACCTATTTTGTTAACCAGGTAAAAGTCACATAATATAAACGGAACATTTCAAGTGGCCGGTCGGTGTCTGTTTGTCATTCCCGATGCCGAGGCCACCGCCCGAGGAAGCCTGACCCACAGAACCCCTCTCCCAGGCCCCTCATTGAACAAATGGGGACCCCGAGGCCTGGGGAGGGACTCGCCGGGGGGCAGAGCGCGGAGCCCTGGGCATGGTTCTTCGCCCAGGACGGTGGCACAGCGGGAGGCCGCAGCGTGGGCGGGAAGACCCACCAGGCTTCCTTCCTCGGGTCCTGGGGCCCCAGAACCTGCCCTCAGAGGCGGCTGCCGGCCCCAGGCCTCTCCCACCAGGGGGCAGCAGAGAGCTTTCCAGAACCCCGGCCAGGGTGAGGGCAGGGGCCCAGCAGAGCTGTGGACAAACCTTCTAAGCTTGACCTCAATCTGCCCTCTCTGGGGCTGGCTGAACGCGGGGAGGAGGCCGCACAGTAATGGGAAACATGAAGCCGTGGGAAGCACCCGTCACAACTGCATGGACTCGGAGGCCGCCGGCCGCCTGCCAACGCCCAGGCCGCCGCTGGGAGCACCGTGGGACCCAGGCCATCTGCAAACAGCGGCCTCGGACCATCGGGGCCTCGGGATCCGGGCCTCCCTGTCCTCCCACACTTTCATCCCCTGCCCACGGGGGGCACTGGCCCCCCGTGACCCCATGGCTCTCGGCAGCAGACCTAGAGGTCCAGAGGGAGGCGGGGTTTGTGGGGAGAGTTTATTTCTCTGAGTCCTGGGTGGTGACGACACAAGCGGACAGACCCTGTATCGGGGTGAAGCGAGGGTCTGAGCGGCCGGCCAGCTCGGCTCCGGGTGGCCTGCAGCCTGTTTCCTATTAATGAAGCCGTTACTCTAGGTTAGGACGAGCGCCAGCGCCACGGGCTACAGACACCGAACCAAAGCTCCAGTCACTGGCCAAGCCACTTCACCACTTAGACCCTCTGTCTCTTCTTCATCCATAACCAGAGGCAAACCACTCCTCCAGGCTCTGAGGATGAGGGAGACCGGGTGCCGGGCGCCGAGTGGGTACGCAGAGCTGGGCCGCCGGCCTCTGCTGTGGCCGAGGCGAGGAGCAGGCCGGGAGGGGCCCAGCACCACCCCAGGCTCACAGCCCGGTCCTGTTTCTTCCTCTGAGCCCAGGACCACGGGCAGCAGCCCTGAGGCCCTTCTTCCAGCAGAGTGGGCACGAGATGGGCATGTGCCTGGCACAGGGTAGGCCTTCAGCCCTCTGCACCGGCGGGCACACAGCCCAGAGCCCCGCTGGCCTGGTTTTAGAAGGAGGCGCCGTGTCTCAGCGGGGTCTGTCCAGTCTCCTTCCCACACCCGCTCACTGCGCACCTGCTGTGCGCAAACTCCATTAACGCTGCAGGGCCGGGCGGGCAGCTCCTGGAGGAGCCCCTGCGGCTGGGAGGAAAGCACACTCGTTGCTGGGGTCCCTGGAGGCTCTCCCACCCACCTCCCCACAGAAGGGAAGCGCCCGCCCCGTCACAGCCCCGCCTCCTGACTGCCAGGTGCTGGAGGCCCACTCAGCCTGGCTGTCTCCCCCCTCCGCTCTGGCTCCCCCGAGGAGCAAAGGCTGAGCCAGTCATGGTTGGCCTCAGATTTGGATAAGGAAACCGTAGCTCAGAGAGGGATTGCGACTATCCCAAGGCTGCACAGCACTTATCATCATCGTCACCATGGAGGCCCTCAGCCCCTCACCTCCAAGTGATGGTGTGAGTGCGGGAGGGGGTGCCCGGGGGAAGTGAGCGCTCTCCCGGGCAGACTTCTCAGACATGGGAGGTGAGAGACCCTCAGGAAGGAGTGAGCTCCCCATCAGCAGAGGGGTCCAAGCAGCCCACAGAGGGCCTCCGCGTGAACAGGTGTGCTTAGGCAACCCTGAGAGTGTGCTGGGTGCACTGGGGAGCTCTCTGGGTGCAGGGAGCTCTCCCTGCACCACCTGTGGTCCCAGCTGCATGGGGGGAGCTGGGGAGCTGGCGCTGTGCTTTCCTGGCCTGGGGGCGGGGGGGGGGGCTGCCGGCCACGGGCTGTGCAGGGGGGAACCCTGCCTACCACAGCGGGTGGGGGGTCTGTGCAAGTCCAGGCTGGGCCACTGACGGGGTGACCTGAGCACCTGCAGGAGGCGCCCTTCCTGTGCCAGTGGCCTGCCACGCCCCCCCCGGGCGTCTCGGTTTTCTCATCTGTAAAAGGGGCGATGGTCCTCGCAGACTGAAGATGCCCCCCTGGCACCCGCCGGGTCACTACACTCGCCCAGGCGGAAGGCAGAGCTCTAACATGGCCCTTTAGCCCTGGCTGGTGGCTCAGTGGTCAGAGCGTTGGCCCTGTCCGCCCGCTGCTGTGCTCACCCGACCCTCACGGCCCAGCCGGAACCCAAGCCAGGATTTCATAAGCCCTGGCTCGGGGCCGGGCACGCAGCGTCCTAGGGAGGGGGAACGCAGGGCCGGGGCGTCTCCGGGAAACAGGGGCGCCCCTCCCAGACGATGGATGGGCTGGCAGGGCGAGGGAAGCCCTCTGGGGACATGTGAGTGGGAGTGGGGGGCCGTGAGACAGGGTGCAGGGTGGGGTTTCCAGAGAAACGGGGGGGAGGGAGACGCGTGTCTCAGGCTCAGGAGCAGGCCCTGCCGGGGCGCGGGAGGCAGAGGTGGCAGTTGCCTCACCCGGATGGGACATTCCTCTACGCACCATCACCCCACCTGCCCCGGGGGCAGTCCTATGGTAGCCCTCCTGGAGCTGGCTCCCCCCGGGCTGGCGGGAGGCCCAGGAGCGGTGGTGACCCCCACGCATGCGGTCGGGGCCCAGCGCCAGCAGACACCCTGTTCCCGGCCGGGCGGGGCTGCAGCGCGGGTGAGGTTGGCGGCCTGACCTAGTCCCAGCACAGCACGCCTGCTCCCCGGGACACACCCGGGCCCGCCTAGGACAGGCGCCAAGGATGGGGGCCCTTACCCCTCACCTCTCCAGGCTCTCTGTGCAGACCCACGGGCTGGGAGGAGGCCCGGGGCTGGGGCCCGCTGCTCACCTGGCTGCTTCGTGGGCCCTCCCCCCTCGCCCCCAGCTCCAGCCAGCACCTGGGCAGGTCACCCCGCCCCAGCCAGCTCGGGGCCTCGGGAAAAGCCCCCCCTGCCCACCCCCCTTCTCCGCCTGTATGAGGGATACTCTTGGCTTGAGGACAGCGCCTCAGCCTAAGGGTTTCCCACCCTATTGCCAGGGGCCTGAGAAGAGGTCAGCGTAAGGTCAAGGACAAGGCCAGGGCTTCCACCACTTCCAGTCAAGGTCACCTTGGAGGTCAGATGGCAGAGCACAGCAGACATGGGAAGAAGAAACAGGCTCGAAGGATCGTTAGAGAAACAAATGGACGCTAGGCCCCGAAGGATTGTTTACATAGGGACCCGAGAGGCTGGCGCCCACGTGGGGGGGGGGGGGGGGGGGGCGGGGGGGAGAAGCCGCCCAGCTCCGGGAGAGGGGGCAGGCAGTCCTCCCGCAGAGTCAGAGGCTTTGCCGTGTGCAGTTTTCCGTGTCGCAGGAACGCGCGCCCACTCCGCAAAACCTAACCCCTCGCTGACCCTGTCCGTGGGCAGGAACACTCCAAGTGGCAGAGAGAGAATTGGGCTTTTTTTTGGTAACCCCATCCGAGGATATTTTTCCATGGGTTTTTGGAGAGAGTGGGAGAGAAGGGTAGAGACAGAGACAAGCATCGATGAGAGAGACACATCGATTGGTTGTCTCCCACATGTGCCCCGACGAGAGCCAGGGATCAAGCCTGCAACCGAGGTATGTGCCCTTGAACAGCATAGAACCCTTGACTGGAATCGAACCCGGGACCCTTCAGTCCGCAGGCCGACGCTCTATCCATTGAGCCACACCAGCGAGGGGAGATGTTGGCTTTCTTCAAGCTGACCCAGGCTTCCTGCAGTTCCCAGGAACCCGCCGGGTGTGTGTAAACCTGCAAACGGGCTCTCAGTGGAGGTGGCAGAATGGGGGGCCCAGCGTGCCGAAGGGAGAGGCCACGTCGGCAGGGCCGGCCCTGTCGGGTGCGGGTTTATCACAGAACTGCTGTGCGGCTACGGGCTCACCGGGACGGGCAGACACGGCCTAGGAAACAACAGGCAGCCTCGGGCTCACCTAGCCAACGTGCCTCCGCTCGGTGTGGGTCCCGTAGTCCCCGCAGGGGCGCGCAGGGGCCCGTATGAAACGGCATCCCTGCCTCGCTATGTCCTCAAAGCCCCTTCGCTCTCAGGTGAAAAAACAAAGTATGGTCTGGCCGGTGTGGCTCAGGGGTTGAGCGCTGACCTATGAACCAGGAGGTCACAGTTTGATTCCTGGTCAGGGCATAGGCCTGGGTTGCAGGCTCGATCCCCAGTGTGGAGCGTGCAGGAGGCAGCCCATCCATGATTCTCATCAGTGATGTTTCTCTCTCTTCCTCTCCCTTCCTCTCTGAAATTAATTTATATATATACATATATATATATATATTTATTTAAAAAACACAAAATGGAACACAAAGTGTGGAAGGCAGAAGCAATGTGAACTTCTAATAACAAAAGTGAGAGTGTTTTTATGAGGGTCAGGGAAGAATGTCTCCAACGAGACACAAATACTGCAAGCGGAAGGTACAGAAGTCTGGCTACGTTAAGATTGCATCTTCTTGGCCCTCGCTGGTTTGGCTCCGTGGATAGAGCGTCGGCCTGCAGACCAAAGGGTCCCGTGTTCGATCCTGGTCAAGGGCACGTACCTCGGTTGCAGGCTCCTCCCCAGCCTGTGCCCTGGTTGGGGCTCCTGCAGGAGGCAACCAATTGATGTGTTTCTCTCACTTAGGTATTTCTGTCTGTCTTTCCCTCTCTCTTCCACTCTCTAAAAATCAATGGGAAAATATCCTCGGGTGAGGATTAAATAAGTAAACAAAGATTGCAGTGCGTGAAAGATGCTTGGGGCAAAGAGAACGCGCGAGAAGATCTTTGCAACACCTGTATCCAAGCAGCGGCAACAATGTATCAGTTTGCAACACATGTATCCAAGCAGCGGCAACAATGTATCAGTTTGCAACACATGTATCCAAGCAGCGGCAACCATGTGTTAGGACAGTGGACGGCAAACCGCGGCTCGCGAGCCACATGCGGCTCTTTGGCCCCTTGAGTGTGGCTCTTCCACAAAATACCACGGCCTGGGCGAGTCTGTTTTGAAGAAGTGGCGTTAGAAGAAGTTTAAGTTTAAAAAATGCGACTCTCAAAAGAAATTTCAATCGTTGTCCTGTTGATATTTGGCTCTGTTGACCAATGAGTTTGCCGGGACTAACAGTTAGGAGAAGGCCGAGGCTCCAGGGCGGGGGGACTTGGACTGGGACGCGCGGCAGGTGTCGCCTGTGAGGGTGGTTAGGGCTTCGCGCCCACGTGGAGGAAGATTTGGAGAGTTTCTGCTCTGAACATGATGTCCTTTGCTCAGAAACCCCTTCAGCTCCTTTCCCGGGCCTTTATTTATTTATTTATTTTTTTGCCGTGAGTTATGGTTGTGTGTATGCCCACCGAGGACGGGCCAAGCGCGATCGGTCGGACTTCCTGCCGCGGAGGACTCGGCCGGGCGGCGTGGCTGACAAATGTTTTTGAACTCCTGCCCTGGGCCACGGCGCACGCGCTAGGTGGGCTGTCAGGGCGGCACATTTTCAGGACGGAGCGTGGCTGAGGCCCAGAGAGGGGACCTGGACTGGGAGGGGTGGAACCCAGACCCCCCTGTGGTGGCCAGCGGCCCCCTCCTGCCCCAGGCTGGCGAGTCCCGGGTGCCCGGCGGTGGTCGGGGTGGGGGGCGGCTCCCCCGCAGGGAGGAAGCCGGGCCTGGAGCCTGCACCTTGTCCAGCGGGGCTGCTGTGTGTCAGGACACCTCCTCGGCACCTGTGTGTGTTGACGTGTTGCTTACCTTCCCGGCGGTTTATGCAGGTGACTGCTGCACACAGGGAGCAGCCCGGCCTGCAGCTGGGGAGCAGCCGGGCCTGCGGTTCGGAGGCAGAAAGCAAGTGGCAGGTGCTGGCCGGTTGGCCGAGCTGAAGTCCGGCTGGACTCCAGGAGGCCGGGACGGCCCGAGGACAGTCGTGGGCCCGGGGGGTGGATGGTTCTGGGCTTGGGCTTCCCTGCCCGCCCGGCCCCGGGGACCCTTCCCGAGATGACCACCTGTCGGAAACGCCTGGAGTGCATTCTGTTTTCTTGGCAGGATTTTTTTTTTTTTAAATAAATTGCCTGGCAATGACCTAGGGAATGTCTTTTCTTTTTTCTTCTTTTTAAATATATTTTTATTGATTTCAGAGAGGGAGGGAGAAGGAGAGAGAGAGAAACATCAATGATGAGAGAGATTCATTGATCGGCTGCCTCCTGCACGCCCCCTACTGGGGGGATCAAGCCCGAAACCCAGGCATGTGCCCTGACCAGTAACCGAACTGTGACCTCCTGGTTGACACTCAACCACTCAGCCATGCCGGCCCGGGTTGGCAGGATTTTTGTTAAAAAACGTTTTATTTAGAAACAATTATGGATTTACTAGAGGCCCAGTGCACTAAATTTGTGCACTGGGGGGGGGGGGGGTCCCTCAGCCCAGCCTGCACCCTCTCCAATCTGGGACCCCTCGGGGGATATCCGACTGCCTGTGGGATCAGGCCTAAACCAGCAGTCGGACATCCCTCTCACAATCCGGGACTGCTGGCTCCCAACCACTCGCCTGCCTGCCTGCCCGATTGCCCCTAACCACTTCTGCCTGCCAGCCTGATCACCCCCTAACCACTCCCCTGCCAGCCTGATCGAGGCCTAACTGCTCCCCTGCCAGCCTCTTTGCCCCTAACTTCCCTCCCCTGCAGGCCTGGTCGCCCCCAACTGCCCTTCCCTGCAAGCCTGGTCACCCCCAACTTCCCTCCTCTGCCAGCTTGGTCACTCCTAACTGCCCTCCCCTGCAGGCTTGATTGCCCCCAACTGCCCTCCCCTGCAGGCCTGGTCGCCCCCAACTGCCCTCCTCTGCAGGCCCAGTCTCTCCCAACTGCCCTCCCCTGCAGGCCTGGTCGCTCCCAACTGCCCTCCCCTGCCGGCCATCTTGTGGTGGCCATCTTGTGTGAGGGTGTGATGGTCAATTTGCATATTACCTCTTTATTAGATAGGATAAGAAGTTGCAAAGATAGTGCAGGGGGTCATGTGCATGCTTCACCCGGTTCCCCACAACTGCGTCGTATGTAACAACTGCACACATGCCGTGCGAGAGGCCCCGTGTCGCTTATCCTGCATGTAGATTCATGTGGCCACCAGTGCCGTCAAGACCCCGACTGCCCCCGAGCCCAGCCTCTCCGGGTCACAGCCACCCCGGCGTCCACACTGCAGCCCCCGCCCCCCACACACAGCCTGTTCTGCCTGCGATGCCAGGGGTCCTGAGTGGCTCTGGAAGAGGGTGGTGTGCAGTCCGTGACATGTGAGAGCGACTTCGTAGTCAGGATGGTGCCTCGGAGACCCACGCAGGGGGCAGCGTCGGGCATGGGGCCTCCGTGGACAGGTCTCTCCCTGGGGTGGACGCCAGGGCTGTCCTGTGCGCATGCTTGGGGGTGGAGGGGCTGCCAAATTGTCCAGAGTGGCCGCGCCCGTCACACGTCCTGGCACCATTTGGACCAATGCACAGGCCGAGAAGGAAATCCCCAAATGACCCTCATCTTTGGTGCAAATCAAGCCCAGTTCCTGGCCCTAATGTGTGCGATTCTGTATCTTCCCCAGTTTACGAGTAGACATGTATGTTTATGTATGTTTTGCAATAAGAGAATCACATTCTGCAAAAGTTATTTGATAAAATGAGAAAATTCTTATGAAATCATGTTTTTAAAATGAAGATACTGCAGGATCTATCAGTCTAGTCTTAACTACATAATACACACACTCACACACACGCACTCACACGCACACACACACACTCACACACACGCACTCACACTCACTCACACACACACTCACATACACGCACTCACACTCACACATACTCACACACTCACACACTCACACTCACACACACACTCACACACACGCACTCACACTCACACATACTCACACATTCACTCACATTCACTCACACACTCACACACATACATACTCACACTCACACACACACACACACTCACATACAGGCATTCACACACATAACACTCACACATACACACTCACATTCACATACTCTCACACACTCTCACACTTTCAGACACACACCAATTACACTCACACTCATACACATACACACTCACATACACGCACTCACACTCACACATACTCACACACTCACACACATTCACTCACACTCACTCACACACTCACACACTCACACACACTCACACACACGCACTCACACTCACTCACACACACACACACATACACGCACTCACACTCACACATACTCACACACTCACACACTCACACTCACTCACACACACACTCACACACACGCACTCACACTCACACATACTCACACATTCACTCACATTCACTCACACACTCACACACATACATACTCACACTCACACACACACACACTCACATACAGGCATTCACACACATAACACTCACACATACACACTCACATTCACATACTCTCACACACTCTCACACTTTCAGACACACACCAATTACACTCACACTCATACACATACACACTCACATACACGCACTCACACTCACACATACTCACACACTCACACACATTCACTCACACTCACTCACACACTCACACACTCACATACATACTCACACACTCACACACTCACACACACTCACACACACGCACTCACACTCACTCACACACACACTCACATACACGCACTCACACTCACACATACTCACACACTCACACACATTCACTCACACTCACTCACACACACTCACACACACACTCACACTCACTCACACACACACTCACACACACGCACTCACACTCACTCACACACACACACACACACGCACTCACACTCACTCACTCACACACACACTCACATTCACGTACAGGCACTCACACACATAACACTCACACATACACACTCACATTCACATACTCTCACACACTCTCACACTTTCAGACACACACCAATTACACTCACACTCACACACATACACACTCACATTCACTCACACATAGACACTGCCATTCACATACTCTCACCCACTACACTCTCTCACACTTTCAGACACACACCAATTACACTCACACCGCGAGACTCAGACCGGAGGACAGAGCCCAGACGTCAGCGCGGCCCGCCCTGCCTGGGATGGGGGCAGTGACTTCCTGTGGCTGTTGGAGAGATGACCACACACTTGGTGACTTCAAACAACAGAAATGTGTGCGCTCAGAGTCCCAGACGCCAGAGGCTGAGCTCAAGGTCGCAGGCCGCCCCTCGGAGGCTCCCGGGAGGGTCCCCTGCCTCTCTGCTCCCGGGGTCCCGCCATGCTGGGCTGTGGCCGCCTCGCCCAGCCCCTGCCTCCGCCCTCACGTGAGCTCCTCCCTGTCCTCTGTGTGTCCTGAGGGCCAGGCCCCCGGGGACCGGGACCGTCTCACGGCATCAGGATGGACCATCTCACTGTGTGACCAGGGTCCTGACGGGCTCACCTCATGGCGCCTCTCGCGGGAGACACATGCGCAGGCCTCTGGGCATTAGGGTGTGGACATGCCTTTTTCTGGGCCACCACGTAACCTACTATGGGGGGGCTTCTTTAAACATGTTTTTTAAGCTGACTTTAGAGAGGGAGGAAGGGAGAGGGAGAGAGAGAGAAACATCTATCGGTTGCCTCCGCACACACCCTGCCTGGGGGTCAAACCCACAACACCCCCACCCCATGCACAGGACGATGCAAGCAGCTGAGCCACACCGGCCAGAGTGGGGAGACTTTAAATACATATATATTGATTTCAGAGAGGAAGGGAGAGGGGGGGAGAGATAGAAACATCAGTGATGAGAGAGAATCATTGATCGGCTGCCTCCTGCACGCCCCCCACTGGGGATCGAACCCACAACCTGGGCATGTGCCCTGACCGGGAATCGAACCCTGACCTCCTGGTTCCTAGGTTGATGCTCAACCCCTGAGCCACCGCGGCCGGGCATGGGGAGACTGTTTAAAGGTTTTCTGCGTACTCTTTGCTACTTTCTCCATGCTATTGGTGATTGGACACAGTCCGTAATGATAATCATGCTAATAATGAACAAGGTGTACAAAATTAGGAGTTCTTTTTCCCACCTTGACGGCCAGACACAGAGAGGGTGCGATAGCTTCAAGGGGGTGACAGAGGTCCCTGTCCAAGGCCTGGGCAGCCGTGTCGCGTGTCAGGGCGACGTGGCCACACAGGCGTGTCCTGAGCCGGCCGGGGCCCTGTGGCTGGGGGAGGCGGGGCGGGGCAGGCGATGCCTGACCTTGGGGAGCAGTGGACAGACAGCATGAGCGCTGTTAACTGAGCCCCTGCCCTGTGGTCACTCGGGTCCCCGGGTGAGGTAGGCGTCACCCCACTTGGAAGGCGAGGGCACGGTGCCTTGCGCCGGCCCCTCTCCTCAGGCCCCCGGCGGCGAGGGCAGCGCTGGGCAGGCGGCCGCGAGACACGTGATGCAGGCCTTGCTGAGCGCCGACGGGGCCTGCTCCTTGCCTGTCCGGCTGCATGCAGTGGTGCTCAATCAGTGCGCTGGGACCCGTCTCCTCCGGGCAGGGCTCATGTCCGATGTGTGCCCGTGTGACCAGTGTCCACCCCGAGGGGGGGAGCCGTCAGGGCTGGTGACTGAAGGCAGGCGGGAGGGTGCCCTGAGGCAGGGGAGGAGGGGTCTGTGCTGCCCACTGGTCTGCGGTTTGGGCACCTCATGCCTGCCCTGCCTCAGTTTCCCCATCTGTGCAACAGAGGTGGAGGGTCTCCCTGCTCCTCGGGGTGAACAGGAAAGGAAGTGGTCACCCCAGGCCCGCGCCTGCCCGCCCTCCCCCGCCCCCGCTTCCTCCCAGAGAGAATCCCAGGCCGCAAGCCGGGGATCGGCTCGGGGACCCGGGTGTCAGGGTGAGGCGGTGACAGCAGTCAGAGACAGACACACGCCAGGCAGCGAGACACCCCCACACAGGTCTATGTACACATCACACAGACGCACATGTGTGCACATACCACATGCAATGCACACATGTGCACACACCACGCACACTCATGAGAGCACACACGCGCACATGGCTCTGAACTCGCTATGGAAAGTTACCCCTTGAATGTGTTCTGGACGGGAGGGCGGTCCACCTGAGTCACCCCGCACCCCGGCCGGGCAGGCTGGGGAACGCCTCCGGGTGCTGGTAGAAGGGGTGAGGGGTGAGCAGTGTTTCTAACCATCAAACTGGCACCGCCCGGCCCCCGGGGTGTCACCTCTCTTCCGCTGACGGAGGCGCGG
Organism: Ia io; assembly: GCA_025583905.1. NCBI lineage: Eukaryota > Metazoa > Chordata > Mammalia > Chiroptera > Vespertilionidae > Ia > Ia io. The sequence goes on along the minus strand of JAJQQW010000002.1, from coordinate 2,135,135 downwards.
TGGCCTTTCACGTGCAGGTGGCATCCTCTGCCACGCCCCGCACACGGCTCCCTCCGGCACCCGCCGTGTGGCTGCTAAGGCGCCGGGGTCGGTGTCGCCAAGCCATGCGGACGCCCCCACAGCAGCGCAAAGCCGTCGGTGGAAATCCTTCCTCCCTCCTTCCTTCCTCCTTCCTCCTTCCTTCCTTCCTTCCTCCTCCTCCTCCTTCCTTCCTTCCTCCTCCTTCCTCCTTCCTTCCTTCCTTCCTTCCTCCTTCCTCCTCCTTCCTTCCTTCCTTCCTCCTTCCTTCCTTCCTCCTTCCTTCCTTCCCCTTCCTTCCTCCTTCCTCCTTCCTCCTTCCTTCTTCCTCCTTCCTTCCTTCCTCCTTCCTTCCTCCTTCCTCCTTCCTCCCTTCCTCCTTCCTCCTTCTCCTTCCTTCCTCCTTCCTTCCTTCCTTCCTCCCTCCTTCCTTCCTTCCTTCCTTCCTTCCTCCTCCTTCCTTCCTTCCTTCCTCCTTCCTTCCTTCCTTCCTCCTTCCTTCCTTCCTTCCTCCTCCCTCCTTCCTCCTTCCTTCCTTCCTTCCTTCCTTCCTCCTTCCTTCCCTTCCTTCCTTCCTCCTTCCTTCCTCCTCCTTCCTCCTTCCTTCCTTCCTTCCTTCCTTCCTTCCTTCCTTCCTCTTCCTTCCTTCCTTCCTTCCTTCCTTCCCTTCCTCCCTCCCTCCTTCCTTCCTTCCTTCCCTCCTTCCTCCTCCTCCTCCCTCCCTCCTTCCTTCCTTCCTCCTTCCCTTCCTCCTCCTTCCTCCTTCCTTCCTTCCTTCCTCCTTCCTTCCTTCCTTCCTTCCTTCCTCCTTCCTTCCTTCCTTCCTTCCTTCCTTCCTTCCTTCCTCCTTCCTTCCTTCCTCCTCCTCCCTCCTCCTCCTTCCTCCTCCTTCCTCCTTCCTCCTTCCCTTCCTTCCTCCTTCCTTCCTTCCTTCCTTCCTTCCTTCCTTCCTTCCTTCCTTCCTCCTTCCTTCCTTCCTTCCTTCCTTCCTTCCCTTCCTTCCTTCCTCCTTCCTTCCTTCCTTCCTTCCTTCCTTCCTTCCTTCCTTCCCTCCCTCCCTCCCTCCTTCCTTCCTTCCTCCCTCCCTCCCTCTGGGTGGATCCCCGGGGCCTCGGAGCAGCCTGCCGGGTCGTCCCTGTCTGTCACCCTCCAGCCCCCCTCTGCGGCCCAGCACGGGGCGCTCCTGGCCCCTGTGGGAAGGGGGTCTGGAAACCGCCCTTGGTTTTGTACGTGTGACCACCGGACCACCCTGCTGTGTGTGAGTGGCTGTCCCCTGGCCGTCCCCAGGATGAGCAGGCAGGGGCAGCAGCCAGGAGGGGAGCCCAGGCGCCGGGAAGCACGGGACAGGGAGCTGGGGAGCCCCGGGAAACAAGGGGGGAGAGGCCTGGGCGGCACCCTGGGTGGCCGCGAGCCCAGTCCACACAGGCAGGAGCCTGGGGGCCACGGGGAGGAGTGGGGGTGCTGGAGGGCATGCCTCGGGGGTGAGGTCACCGGGTGGCTGCGGCCAGAGCAGCAGGGAAGTGCTGTGTCTGCACAAAGCCGCCTGGAAGGCGGGGTGATGGGGGACAGGGGCGGGGGGGTCCTGGCGCAGGGAGCCGCGGCGGCCGCGGGCCGAAGCTTCTGTCTGTCATGCAGGAAAATTACAGGGGCTGGGCCGCGGCTGGACGGGAACCCGGGCTCATTCATTCCCGCTCCGCTCTGTCATCTGGGCGGTTTCCTCCCCACATCACCGGGAGCATTGAAGGTCAGAGGTCATCAGTCTGCAGCTCAGAGTGCCACCAAAGGGCCAAGCCGGATGTGGGCACCACGGGGGACAAAGCCCTGGTGGGGCCCTGTCCTCTCTCAGCTCTGGCCTCACCCTCCGCCACACAGTGGCCGAGACACCCTTGAAGGCCAGAGCCCACTCCCCACCTTCAGGCTTGGGATCAAAGGCAAGTGGCTCCCCAGGCCAGCGCCGTGGCCCGGGCCACCCTCCAGCCCCGCTGGCCTGGCGCCAGGCCTCCCCACCCCCGCTGTGGCCGGGCAGCCCCCTGAGTCCTGGGGATGGTCCTCGGCCATACCCTACGCTCCCTCCCAGAGCGCCAGGCTTGGCATGCCCAGGCCTCCTCTTCCCTGGCAGGTGCCACCCAGGGTGCCCGGTGGCCTCCCCAGTCCCAGGTGTCCGGTGTGGCCAGGCTCAGGGCTCCAGGCACAGGCAGTGCCCGGGGAGGGAAATGCACGGCTCGGAGTGAGTCAGAGCCAAGTTCAAATCCCAGCTGTGTGGTCCTGGGAGGGTCCCTTCGCCTCCCCTCGTCTCAGGTCCTCACCTGTGGAATGGGGACCTTGTCGTGGGCGCTCTGTAAATGGCAGGTCATAACCCCTACCACTCCCAGCTGACTTCTGGTGAATCTGTTTATTGTCAGGGGCTGGCTGGCATGGCCCACGGAACCACAGGAAACCCAAATCAAGCTGATTCAGCATTACGGAGGATGTGCTGGGTCCACTGACCGAGAGCTGAGAAGTAACAGCCTCAGGAACAGCAGGATCCAGGCTCCAGACCAGCTGCTCTCTCCTCTCAGTGCCACTCAGGTGCCTCCAGATCCCCTCAGGTCATTGGAGGGCTGCCAGCCACAGCTCCTCCTATCCCCACATCCAAGGAAGGGGTCCCTCTGGGCAGAAGGAAACAGCTCCAGGAAAGGTCCCATGTGGAACTTGGAACGGGTTCTCGTTGGTTAAAGGACTCACCCCTAAACCAATCACTGGGGGAAGGGGCGGGATAGGCAGATGGGCTTGGCCAATCAGGTTTCAGTCCCACCTGAGTTTCCTGATCCAGGAGAGGAAACCCGCCAGCTGGCTGGGGGAGTGGGGAGCAGTCCTGGAAAGGCCTGGGGCTCTGCCTCAGGGTGGGCGCTGGGGGTGTGCCCCGGTCCAGGCTGAGCTGAGAAACGTGGGTGAGAGCTCCCAGCAGACAGATGTTCAAGGGACAGAGCCGGAAGGCCTCCCCGGTGTGTGTGGGTGGGGCGCCCATCCCTGAAGGTGTGCAGCGTCTGGAAGACACTCGGGGGGTCCATAGCCTTTTGTGGGCTCCTTCTGGCTGGAACAGCTCATCTTCGTGACCACATGACCCCCACCTTCAGTATTCCCACCCCACGCCACCAACCAGGGCCCGCTGTGTGACCTTGGGCAAGTCACTTCCCCTCTCTGAGCCTCAGCATTCTTCCCTGTAACATGGGGACGGTAGGCTCTCCTACACAGGAGCGCAGGGGTCACACCGCAGCTGGGCACAGGCCCGGGGGTGCCCAGGGAACTGCAGGTGTTGGGGAGGTGGAGGGGGTGGTCCTAGGGTGTCCCATTAACAGAGTTACAGCTTTGGGGGGAGCCTGGGAGGGCCAGAGGTGGCCTCCTCGCCCTCAGTCCTGAAGGGCTTCCTCCTGGCTCGCCTTCAGCCCAGCAGGCCCCTGGGGCCTTGGACACAGCTCAGGGCTCGCCCTGCAGACCCCGCCCATCACTCCTGCCAAGCCCACCCGCCCGCCCATTCCCAGCAGCCTGGGTGGCCAGACGGACTGTGGAGAGGACGGAGCGGAGCGGGGCCTCAGGCTGCGAGACTGGTGGCTCCCGGAGGGCGGATGGAGGCTGGGCAGCTCGGGGAAGTGGGACAGCAGCCCAGTCAGCGGGTGGGCGGGGCTGTTGCCAGCGGGAGAGGAGAGGGTGCCTCCTCCCAGAGCGGGGAGCGGCTGGTCCAGGAGAGGGTTCGGTCCAGCTCCTGGTGGGGCGGGGGGGGGGGGGCAGTGATTTCCAAGAAGGGCTTGAGCTGCCGTCACTCAGAGCTCAGGGCTGCTGTCTTATGAGACGCCAGCCCCCCCCACGCTGCCCGCGCTCCCCATCTGCCAGCTCTCCTGGTCAGCGCCGCAGCGTCTTGTATGCGAGGCATGAGTGCCGCTGCCTGGGGTCCAGTCCCGACTGTGGCTCGCCCGCTGTGTGCGCCCGGGCAAGTTGCTGGGCCTCTCTGTGCCTGGCTTTCTTCTCTGGGCAACAGCTATGGATAGTGCCGCCTCCTCCGAGGGTGTGGTCACAATTAGACTCGTATGGTGTTTGCCCGATACACACTAGACTCATCAATGTGACCTACGGTTATCCCTCAGCCCGCCTCCCCTTCTGGGCCTCAGTTCCCCCTTCTCTAAAATGGGCATGGAGCAGAAGGATGGTGCTGGAGAAAGAGCATGAACTCTGGGGTCGGACAAGCTGTTCTCCAATCCTGGGTCCGCTCCCCATCAGCTCAGGGGCCTGGGAGCGTCGCTTAACCCCCCAGTCCAGCGTCTGTGCCGAGGGGGCAGAGCCCCAGCCCTGGGTGCTGTCACCACATCCTAAGGAAACGCCAGGGCGGGGCCCAGCGGGGTGCCTCCCCTCCTCCAGGCGCTGAGCCCCCACGGTGCGGTCCCCGCCCCTCAGAGCTCTCCTCTCTGCGCGCTCAGCCCTCACCCCCAAACTTGTTTTCTGTGGCTTCCAACAACACACCTACGGCCTCAGGGTTTCCCGGGCCAAGGCCAGCCCTGTCAGCGGGCCTGGGCTGGGGCTCAGGTGTTCGGCTTTGGCAGACTTCGCTTCCTCTGGGTTGTAGGACTGAGGTCCCGCTTTCCCACCAGCTGGGCGGCGGGGGGGGGGGGGGGGGCCCAGCTCCCAGCAGTCGCCCCCAGGGCCCGCGCACTTCCAAGCTCTCTATACACTGAGCCTCAGACTTCAGGGAGGGCCAGCCCTGTGCTGTGGCCTGGCTGCCGCTCCACCTCCCTGTGCCTGAGCACCTCGCCTGCAAAATGGGGGTCTGATAGCACCCACTTCCCTGGGGTCCCGAGAGCTGCTGCTGCATTTGCCTCCTCTCTCCTCCAGCCCAGGCCAGGGCCAGGCGGGGTCTGTGTGGTGAGGGCCAAGGGGAGGCTGCAGACAGTGTCCCACGTCACCCCTCCCCACCCAACCCCGAGCAGGGCCCACCCTCTGAGTCACCCCCTCTTGTCCGATGATGCTTCTTCTCGCAGACCAAGGTGTGGCTGGGGATGGTCGTCCAGGTCCCAGAGTGAGGTAAGCTATGGCCTCATCCAGCACGAGCCGCGGGCCTGCACAAGGGGCCGGTCGAAGGGCAGAGCCTGCCCAGAGTTGGGGGAGCATGACCTGAGGACGGTGCAGCCCTGCTGTCCAGCTCCACGCAGAGGTGGGGTCGCCTCTTCTAGAACCTTCTCGTCCTGCGGTGCTGTGTGCCACGAGCCACGTGGGCTGGCCCGAGCCCGTCCCTGTGGGAGGCTGATGGAGCTCTCTGCCTGTGCGAATGTGTTTTTTGGGGGGACGGGGAGGGCATGCTCACGAGTGAGAGAGGCCACTCCTCACCCACTTCAGTGTCACGGGCCCCGGATGCACTTCCAGGTCATTCCGCCTGGACACTGCGCTCTCCAGTCACCGCTGGCCCGCGGAGCCCCTGCAGGGTCCCTGGGCTGTCTCCTCATCCCCCCAGAGGCGGGTCCCAGGGGAGCCCCTGCGACTCAGGGAGGAGGGTGCTGTCAGGACCTTCCACGGCATCTCCCTCTGGCTCCCCGGGGACCCTCCCCCCTCTCCACAGGGAGACTGGTCTGCTTCAGAGCCACCGCGTGTTCTCAGCACCAGCCTCCTGCTTCCCCGGCCACCGGGAGCCTCGGCGCTGACAGGCGGCGTCTCCCGACAAGAAGGTGACTGAACCTCACCTCGGCTCCCCGTCACGTTCCTATCACTGGACTCTCCTCCTCCATTGCATCTTGTTTGTAGAGAGCCTGACAGGTGGCGCGGGGACCAGAATGGGGCGGGTGTAAACAAGGCAGCGATCCTGCGTAGACCTGGAACAGCCTCCCAGCGTTTGCCGGGAGAATGCACTGTGGTGACAGGACGCACCAGCAGGACCCGCCTTCCCTGTGCGCCCCGGCCGACCGGAGGGGCCTCACTTCCTTACAGCATCGCCTGGGCGCACGCCAGGCTCCAGGGACCCCTCACCCGCGGGAAGCGGGGCTCTGGGCAAGACACAGATCCCAGGGAAAGGGGCCCCTGGCAGGAGGGGGAGCCCCTGAGGGTGTCCTGGTTTGCCGACCAGAGGCAGGAAGGAGCGGGAGCAGCAGGGGGCGCTGCTCCCTCTGTGTCCCCGCAACTGCCCGATTCTGGAACCGATTCCCTTTGAGCGCACCGAACGCCCTGGGCCTCCGCCAGCCCCGCTCTGCAGCCTCGGGCCCAGCCTCCGTGTCTGTGTCCCGGAGAACAAAGGCGACTCCAGGGGACGGCAGGGAAGGCAGCTCTGTGTGTCCTTCCTCTCGGCCTCCGCTTCCCCGTCTGCACAAGAAATAAGCACCCCCTTTGCAAGGCAGCGGGAGAGGTCAAATCGTGGGGCAGTGTGGTCTGGAGGGAAGCGCTTGGACTTGACTGGCAGGAAGACCGAGTCTGAGTCCCCGCCTGCCGCGTGCAGGCTTCACCTTCCAGAGCCTTCTTCTGAGGGTCATACCCTGCACCCAGGGGCCTGTGAATATGAAGCCAAGTAACACTGAGCACGGAGCAGCCTCGGACCCGGGAAGCAGCCGTGCTCCATCCTAAACCGCAGAGGGCGTGCAAGCTTGCTCTCAGCAACGGCCGGCCTGGCCTCTCTGAGACTCAGTTTCCCTACCTGGGCGAGATAGGTTTAGAAGAAATGGACCTCCTGACCCTTCCCAGGTCTCCTCTTTTCTGTGCAACGGGAAGGGGCGGGGGGAGGCCTGAGCAACAGGCATCTTGCGGCACCCCGTACTTCCCAAGGAGCCACTCTGGGTCACGAGTCCCCCGGGACGTCCTGGACCTGCGGGCCACTCACTCTGCTCTACAGGCCCGGGCCTGCCCTCCGGGTCTGCATGCCCGTCCTCTCCCCGATGGATGCCCAGCTCCGGTCTGGACACTCGTCCTCTCCCCGATGGACGACCAGCCCCGGGTCTGCACGCCCGTCCTCTCTCCAATGAATGCCCAGCCCCGGGTCTGCACTCCCGTCCTCTCCCCGATGGACGACCAGCCCCGGGTCTGCATGCCCGTCCTCTCCCCGATGAATGCCCAGCCCCGGGTCTGCACGCCCGTCCTCTCCCCGATGGACGACCAGCCCCGGGTCTGCACGCCCGTCCTCTCCCCGATGAATGCCCAGCCCCGGGTCTGCACGCCCGTCCTCTCCCCGATGAATGCCCAGCCCTGGGTCTGCACGCCTGTCCTCTCCCCGATGGACGCCCAGCCCCGGGTCTGCACGCTGTCCTCTCGCTGATGAATGCCCAGCCCCGGGTCTGCACGCCCGTCCTCTCCCCGATGGACGCCCAGCCCCGGGTCTGCATGCTGTCCTCTCCCTGATGGACGCCCAGCTCCGGGTCTGCACGCTGTCCTCTCCCCGATGGACGCCCAGCCCCGGGTCTGCATGCTGTCCTCTCCCTGATGGACGCCCAGCTCCGGGTCTGCACGCCCGTCCTCTCCCCGATGGACGCCCAGCTCCGGGTCTGCACGCTGTCCTCTCCCCGATGGACGCCCAGCTCCGGGTCTGCACGCTGTCCTCTCCCCGATGGACGCCCAGCTCCGGGTCTGCACGCTGTCCTCTAGCTGAAAGAATGAGTGCTCGTTTGCGTCTGGAGCCTTTGAGCAGGTGGGGAGCAGGTGGTGGCCGGCTCTGGTTTGTCCACCAGCTCCCAGACCCCTCACCATATCCAAACCCCACTCACCTTCAAAGGGGGTTCTGCCCTCTCCTCTGACCCCGCAACCCTCATCACAGTGGCTTCACTTCCTGTCCCCGGCTCTGGGCCCCTGGGGCGGGGATGGGGCCTGAAGTGCCCTCAGAGACCGCGGTTAATAAGGAGAAGAAACAGCTTCCAGTTCCTGCAGACTGTGTGCAAACATCGCACCCCACCATCTGCTCTGTGGGGTTCCCCCAACACTCCTATGAGATGCATGGAGACGGAAACCGAGGCAGGGCTGTGGACCCTGGCGGGCCTAGCCCAGGCCTGGGAGAGGCCAGCCTCCAGGCTCTGAGGACCCAGGCATCGCCAGCGGGTGGCTCAGTGGTTGAGTATCATCCTATGAACCGGGAGGTCACAGTCCGATTCCCAGTCAGGCGCACGCCTGGTTTGTGGGCTCCGTGCCCAGTAGGGGCGTGCAGGAGGCAGCCCGGCAATAATTCTCTCTCCTCGTGGATGTTCCTCTCGCTCCCTCTCCCTTCCTCTCGGAAATCCGTAGAAATATATTAAAAAGGAAAAACGTCCCGGCGAGGGGTTGTCCCTGACGGAGGGGGGGGCGGGGGCCAGGAGGGACACCATCCGACCACTCATCCGCCGCCGGCGCCCGGGAGGAGGGGGGCGGGCAGGAGACAGGCTGGGAGGAGGGGGCAGCTCAGGTCGCTGGAACCCTGGACAGGGACGTGTCCGGTGCAGGGTCTCCAGGGGCGCCTGAGACCTGCTCCCTGGTGGCTCCGCCTCCCCATGGGTCCCCCCGCCCCCAGGTCACCAGCTTGCCCATCGCGGGGTCCCCAGGCCAGGCCCAGCCCTGCCGCCGCTGGGTGGGCCCGGCCGGGAAGGCTGGGCGGGGGGGTTGGGGCGGGGGCGGGGCTGGCGCGGAGGCCGGGCCGCCCCTTCCCGCGGGCGGGGCCGGGCTTCGCCTTTAAAGGCGCCGGGAGCCCCGGAGGAGCGAAGGGAGCGGCGCCTCTGCTGTCCTCGGGCCGCGGTCATGCCCCTGCGGTCCCGGCACCCGCCCGCCTGAGCCACCGGCGCCTGTGGCCGCGCGCCCGCCCCGGCCCCTCCGCAGGCGCCCGGCCCCGGCGCGGCCTCCGTGTCCCCGCGGGCCCCGCGCCGCCCGCCGCCGGCCCCTTCGCCATGCGGGCGCCGGCGCTGCTCCTGGCCGCGCTGGCCGCGCTGGCGCAGGCCCGGGAGCCCCCGGCGGCGCCCTGCCCCGCGCGCTGCGACGTGTCGCGGTGCCCGAGCCCCCGCTGCCCCGGCGGCTACGTGCCCGACCTCTGCAACTGCTGCCTGGTGTGCGCCGCCGGCGAGGGCGAGCCGTGCGGCCGCCCGCTGGACGCGCCGTGCGGGGAGAGCCTGGAGTGCGCGCGCGGCGTGTGTCGCTGCCGCTGGGCGCACGCCGTGTGCGGCACCGACGGGCACACCTACGCCCACGTGTGCGCGCTGCAGGCGGCCAGCCGGCGGGCGCTGCGGCTCTCCGGGTCGCCCGTGCGCCAGCTGCAGAAGGGTGCCTGCCCCTTGGGTGAGTGCGCGGGCTGCGGCGCGCCGGTGGGGGAAGGGACGCGAAGGCTTCTCCTGGGGAAACTGAGGCTCAGCGCCAGGGCGGGGCCTCAAGGTCCGCGGCCCCGGGGCACAGCTGGAAGGTGGCAGTCATCCAGCCAGCCCTCTGGAGGGGAAACTGAGGCCCGGAGGGGTAACCGCAGTCTCCAAGGTCCACTTCTGTGGCCGCGACCCTGCGGTGGATGGGGGGGGGGGGGTGTGTGTGTGAAAAGGCTCTCTCCTGGCCTCAAGCCCCCGGGCGGGGTGCCTGGAGCAGCATTCAGTGTTTTCCTTCCTGTTAGCTGCACTTCACATGCATGTCTGCAGCTGTGGGGTCTGGGCGGCGTGGGCTCCCCAGGGAGAGGCTGCCCTGGGACTTCTCGGTCCCCTGGAGCCCTGGAGCCTGACCTGGGGCTGGCCCTGGACTGCTGCTTCTTCTTCTTTTATTTATTTATTTTTTTAAATCCTCATCCGAGGTTATTTTCCTATTGATTTTCGAAGAGAGGGAAAGACGGAGAAATATCGACGTGAGAGAAACACATCGATTGCTTGCCACATGCCCGCGCCCCAACCAGGGCTGGGCCAGGCAGCAGCCTGCAACCGGGGTCCATGCCCTCGGCCGGAATCCAACCCGGGACCCTCCGGTCCACAGGCCGACGCTCTCTCCACTGAGCCACACCGGCCAGGGCCTAGGTTGATTCTTGCCACACGGGTTGCCCCTCGGCATGGAAGAAAATCCCACTGTCCCCGCTGGGGAAGGCAGGCTCCGGCGCTGGGTCATCGGGGCTACACAGACCCTGCATTGGGACCCAGGGTCATGGATCAGGCCCGTGTGGCCTCAGCGGGAGACGCCAGGGCGCCGCTGCCGGGGTGCTGGGTGCCTTCAGGGTTGGGGGACTTCTGAGCTGAGGGCGCCCTCCAGGCAGCCAGACAGAGAGGCTGTCCGGGCGAGGGGTCCTGTGAACCAGCTCAGGGAGGCCGGCTGTGTGCGAGGAGGCCACATAGCTCTGAGCAGCTGGTGCGTGGTGGATGTATGCGTACATGTATGCACGTGTGTGCTGTGTGTGCCCGTGTGTGTGACACCAGGCTGGGCAGGCTGGCAGGGATGGACAACCCGTGGCCACAGCATCGCGTAGACTTCACCCTGTAGACCGCTCTCCGGGCCGGTGTTCTGAGAGTTAGTGTCCGAGGCCCAGGAAGTTTGGGAGCGGGAACACGTGCCTCTGTCCGAGGCTCAGAGAAAGCCTGCAGTAAGAGCGTGCACACACGCGTGCACATACACACACACACGTGCACACGCACAGGAATGACAACGCCCAGCGTTTCCCAGGAGAATTGCAACAGAGCCCTCTCCTTTCCAGGTGGGACATCCAGGCGCTCCGGGCACACCGGGGTTCCGGGGAGCCCAGTCTGGGAAGCATCAGCTGGCCCTTACTGATGACTGGGGAGAGTCACTGTGGGGCCCTAAGGGAGGTGAGGGTGATGCGTCAGACATGGGCTTAGACGGTGCCCAGGTCAGGGCGAGAGCGTGGTGCCTGGGTGTCTGGATATGGATGCTGTCATTTAAGGGGTGACCGCTGACCCTCAGGGGCGGCCCACCTGCTCTGGGGCTGGGTACTGGCGGGCCCCCCGCAGGCTGCACGGCTGGGTCTGAGAGGCCCATGCAGCTTGGTTGTGTGCATGGGGGCCCCTCCTACCCCCTGTCCCCTGCCCCCTGCCCCCGAGTGGACACTATTAGATAAGACTCCAGGGCCGGCAGGCAGGCGGGCGCAGGTGGCCCGGGCATTTTGAAAGTCTCACTCTTGACTGGCTGGGTCCCTTCTCTGTGTGCTGCCGCCCTGGGCGGTGACCGGGCACCTCCATGAGGCACACCCTGTCTGTGCCGGGAGAAACGGAGAGCGCGGGAAGACGTACGGAGCGTGGAGAGAGGGGACCGGCCCGATGACCACAGACGGCCGGAGGTGGCTCCGCGGGGCCCTCCGGCAGGGGCCTCCCGGGTGCCTCTCACTCAGTACCGGCCTCCGACCAGCTCCTGGGCCGCAGCTGCCTCGTCTGTAGTGAGGGTGAGGCAGCCCGTGCGGGGAATTCCCGCGTCAGCAGGCCGCTAGTTATTTCACGCGCTAGTGGTGCCCTCACAGCTGCTGCGCCCACCCGCTGTTTCCTGTGCAGTCAGGTCCTCGTGCCGAGCTGTGGAGGTGAGTGGGCACCCCGATAAAGGTTGGGGAGGCGGAGAGGGACAGCAGCAACGCAGAGGCAGGTGGGGCGGCTGGGGCCGGAGGAGAGGGAGGCCAGGCCTCGCTGCAGGAGGGCGGCTCGCAGGTCTGGGGGCCAACACCGTTCCCGCAGGGTCACGCTCGTACCGCCGGGCCTGTGAGTGCTCGCCGCGGCCAGGCTCAGCCGGCGCTGTCTCATTTGCTCTGCGTCTGGCCCTGCGTGCACCACAGACGTGCCCAGGGAGGCAGGGCCAGGGCCAGCGCCTCGTCTGAGGTCAGTCGGCCAGGAAGTGCCCGAGCCAGGCCTGGCCTCTAGGCTGGCGGGCTTTGAAAGCCACAGTCTCCGGGGTCCCAGGCTTTCATCTGCAGCTGGGGAGGGGGAGGCCAGCGGGGTCCCTTAGCCCTGGAGTCAGGGTCAGGCCTGGGTCTGGGGCAGTGTCCCCTCTGCCCTCCGAGGGCCCAGCCAGAATGGGTAAGGCTGTGCCCGTCCCGAGCTTTTCCGCACAGAAGCCCTGCCAGCCTCACCCAGGCCGGATCCCGGCGGCCTCTTCTGAGCTGAGCCCTGTGCCCGGCTGGCCGTGTCCTGGCCACGAGGGCCCCCTGGGGAATTTAGGTCAGAGCCTGTCACCTTTGACCCTCCGCTTCTCATTACTCAGCTCGCACCCACAGATGCTTCTTTAGCTCGACCTGGACGCGTCCCCAGCCGGCATGGCTCCCACTCGCCCTGGCAACGCTGGCCACCGCTGTCATCCTCACTCCCTCCTCCCCCTGAGGTGCACATGACCTTGATAAGTCTGCCCTGCCTGTCCTCGGCGGGGTGCCCTCGACAGCTCCCTAACACTTACCCTGACCCACAAGTGCCCATGCTGTCTGGCCCTCCCACCCCGAACGCCTTCTCATCCTCTGTGCTCCAGCCAGACGGGTCTTCCTGCCCCAGGCCCCTTGCACCTGCTGAGCCCGCTGCCCAAAATCCTGTTCCCTCACCGTCCTGTGGCCTGGACAGCCCACCAGCCCTGAGCTGCCTTCCCTGACCACCTTGCCTCGGTAGCCCCCTTCCTTAGCCTCAGGAGTGCACCCTGGGGTCCCCCCTAGACCCTCACGCCGCCTTTAGACACGAGGCTCTCTGTCCGTCTGCACCAGGCTCTGAGCCTCACAGGGCGGGGGTGTGTTCTGTTTATTCCCTGGCTGGCGGGGCCCGGAGCCTGGCGCACAGTAGGTGCTGTGAGTCACCACGTGGTGGGTGAGTCTCCTACGACCCTCCCTGTCCTTGCGTGCCCCCCGGGGCGGCGCTCACCACCTCAGGGAGGCAGTGCGGCTATGTGGTGTGCGCACCGACCTCTCTAATGGGACCGTGAACTCAGATGAGGGGTCCGGAGGGTCTGCCCAGAGCGGAAGCCTCCCATCCCCCCAGAGCCCAGTGAGGCTCATGGCCTCTGCCCAGCTGCAGACAGCAGCCTCTGAGCGCAGGGAATTCAGAGTCCGGAGCCCCAGGCGGCGTACAACGTGGCATCTAATAATCAGCTTTTATGGTGCAGCCCGAGCAGGTTCTTGCTGTGGCTCTCAGCGGTGTTTACGGAAGAGCTTTGTTGGCGTTTGATTTTTAATCCTCTTAGCAAATCAGGCAAGATGAGGCCTCCCCCCGCCATGACGCCTCCCCCGCGCCCCCTCCCACGGACAGCAGAGCTGAGCTGCAGCGTCTGGCCCTTGCTGGGCGGCCGGCGCCAAGGCCATGGGAGCCAGGAGTGCAGCCAGAGGGGAACGTGAGGCCCGGGGCTGGCAGCTGACTCCAGCCAGAGCTTGGCCTAAAGCACCCTCACCCTCCACCTCCCTTTGGGCACCACATGCCAGCCTGGAGGGCAGCTGGGGTCCCAAGGCACCCTCGGGCTCGGCCTCTGCACAAGGAGGCTCGGCTCTCCCCTTCCTCCTGAAAGCCTGCCGTCCACGGCTCCCACCGCCCTCAGAACCAAGCCGACTTCTGAGCGGCTGCAGGCGTGGTGTGGCCTGGCCTCCGCCTCCTGCCCACCGGCACCACCGGCTCCACCACTGGCAGGGCCCCCGGGAATCCCCGGTCCCGTCTGTGAGGGACAGGTGAGGACGTGCAGAACCCAGCGAGGGGTAGATCAGGGAGGGCTTCTGGAGGAGGTGGCACCCGCCCCGCGTGGAGGGGTGGGCACCTAGGGCCCGTGCAGAGGAGCATGGCAGGCAGTGCTGAGCGTAGGTGGATGCAGATGGAGCAGCCACAAGGGCGGCCCATCTTTTGGGCGGGGTGGGGGCCGAGGAAGGTTTATGGGTAACAGGCGTGTACAGGGGGTACAGGGACCCAGCCAGTGTCCTGGGTGCGGAAGCTGATGAGGCCTGGTGATAGCGGGGGGTGGGGGGAAGGGGAGACCCTGGAGGCAGTAGGATGTCAGGGCTGATGGGGGTTGGAGGTTGGGGGCAATGCCAGGGCAGGGGGATGGGGGACCCTGGGAGGAGCTGATTGGAGAGGCAAGATGATGAGTTCTGGTGAGGTTCTGGGGGGGCCCTGGCCCGGAGGGTGTCCGTGGGGGCTGGGCTCCGTGACGATAGCGTGGCCAGCGTGCGGCTCTGTCTGTGGTCAGTGGCCATGCAGTGTGTGTCATCCGGAGGGTATGGCTCATCCCCTCGCCAGCCTGGGGGACTCTCTGTGACCCATGCCGCCCCGGCAGCCCCACCCCATCCACCCCGCCCAAAGCCAGGTCCCTGTCCTTGCCTCCAAGTTCATGTGTGAGGGGCCTGGAGGAGCCCCCAGCCTCTTGGGGGTGACCAGAGCTGCCCGCCACGGCCACCCCGAGCATCACGCGGGTGAGCAGGAGCCGAGTGTGCCCAGCTCGACCCTGGATCGAGCACCAGGCGCAGGGCAGGGGGAGCGGGTGGGGGAGCAGGGCCCACCTGCCCTCTGTATGCTTCGCCCCCGTGGCTCGCCGTGGGCAGGGCCAGCGCGGGACCCAGTGCTGTTCCCCGCGCCAGCTGCGCAGGGATGGGTCCCAGCTCCGCCACTTCCCAAGGCGAGACCCTGCCCGTCTCCTAAGCTCTCTCACCTCGGTTTTCCCATCTGTGAAATGGGGAGAGTGGTGGTCTCTGTACCTGGCTGGTTGGACAGGGAGTGAGATCAGAGTGAAGAGTGCTTTGCGTGGTGTGAAGGCTAATCGGCGTCGGTGGAACAAACCTACATGTTGGCAAATGGCGGATCTGGTGGACACGGGGTCTGTGAGCGGGAGGCGAGGCGGTCAGGCATGGAAGGAGCCAGGCGTGTCTGCGGGGCCGGGGCTGCCGTGTGCTCGAGGGTGTTCCACGGGCCTCACCCAGGGAGCAGGCAGGGAGGGCTTCCTGCAGGAGGAGGCTTGGGCGGACCCTCCTGGGCTTCGGTGGCTTCGGGACCTGTGGTGTCCTGGCGTCCTCCCTGGTCTGCAGGGCTGGTGGGCAAACGAACCTGGGTAAGGCTCAGACAGGCTGGTGGCAGGGCCGCCGCCTCCGCGGGGTTGGCTGCAGCCCCAGAGGAATTCAGAGCCCGAGGAGCCAGGCTGGCCCCACGCCCAGGACAGCGGGGTGAGCGCCCTGGGCCGGCCGTCAGGCCATTGGCCGAGGACTGGCACGGACGGGGGCAGAGCCTGGGGCAGAGGGCAGGGGCCTGGCTGTGGGCCTGGGGCCTCCCGTCTCCTGACCTCGCTGAGCCTTTTCCTCGCCTGAAGAGGAGCTGAGGACTCCTGCCTGGCAGAAACGCCGTGAGAAGTCACTGCCATGGTCAGGGCCCCAGCCCAGCGTGGTGGGCGTGGCCTGGGCGGGGGGGGGGGGGGGGACAGGAACCTGGGGCCCCCCTCCGGAGCTGCAGCTGCGTGGGATCCGAGCCACTGTCCTTGGCAGGGGAGAAGGCTCCTGGGGACAGGGACGTTTGCAGGAGAAAGAAAAACACAGGGACTGTCTGGGAACTAACTAGCCCGGGAGAAGAGAGACGGTCCCTGAGCTGCTGAGTCAGGGCAGGCTCCCCGGAGGAGGTGTGTTGTCCTGGGCCTGGAGGGCTGAGGGGAGGGCAGAGGCAGGGGACACGTGGGAGCATGAGTGCCCAGGGACGCAGAGGCGGACAGCGCCGAGTGGAGGGAGGCGCGGCTGCTGCTCCGAGTGGGGCCTGGACACAGGTGCGGGGGGCGCTGCCAGCAGGTGCCGTCCGCTCCACGGGCCGTGGTCGGTTCTGCGGACAGAGGGGACAGCCCGGGCCTCCTGGTCATCCCCTGTGGCCCCTGCGGCCCCGGACACAGCTGGCCACGGGGTGACGGGAGCCTCTGGTCACCAGGAACAGGGCAGGGCAGGAACCTCAACGGGCCCTCGTGCTGGGGGCCAGCGTGCACTGCCAGGCGGCTGGGGTCCTCATCAGGATGGTCCGGAGCCGGGCAGTGCACAGCCTGTGCCGCAGGGGGAGGTGGGCCTGCGGGCTGCCGGGCCTCCGTCTCCCCTTCTGCCCCGTGGCCATCCTGACGCCCGTGCAGCCCCGAGCCCCCCGGAAGCGGCCGGGCAGGGACATGCAGGTGGAGTCCGAGCTGGCTCTCGCTCCCTCCCGGCTGCCCTTCCTCCCCCGGGAGGCACCTCAGGACACGGCCTGATGGCTTCTCTGGGTCAAGTTCCTCCAGACTGCACCGCCCAGGCCTGGGGATTCGTTTATTTTTGAGGGAAGAAATGCTAACGGCTGGGTCTGCTGGAGCGGGCTGTTGACTTCAGAACGCTGGCGCGAGCACAGGGTGGGGGCGGGTTGTCCAGACCCCCAAATAAACAAGCAGTCTGCTCTCAGCCAGCCGCGGGCCCACGGTTTTCATGTGGAAAGGGGCGGTGGGAGCCCAGCCGTCCCTTCCCACTGATTCACGGGGTGACTCATCCCTAGGGGAGGAGGACCGGGAACCAGCCCCCCCCCACCAGCACTCCCCCACCATCGGCTTAAAGGGACAGGGCCTGTTAGAGCCCCTGCCACCAACCGGCTGACCGGGGAGCCCGAGGAGGTGCTCCAGGTCCTGGGCTCTGGGAGGGCTCAGGCGCCGAGGTCCCCCACCCCGCTCCCAGTCATCTCCACCTCCAGCCTCAGTTTCCCCGGATGTGAAGTGGGCCATGCTACTGCTCTCACAGGCTGGTCCTGCAAGGCCTGCTTAGTGGACTGACCGTGGTTCTTGTGGCGGTGTTTGCAGCCCTACTGCGTGCTGGGTCAGAGGCGGTCAAGAGGAACATCCTTGTCCTCCCCTGCCCCTCCCTTCCCTCCCCTCTCCTTCCCTCCCGTCTTTCTGAAGTGTTTCCAGAGGCCTCCACGGGCCCTGCCTGTGCTGGTTACTCACTGGCCTTGGGGAGCACCAGGCTTGTCTCTGTCCAGAAGGAGCTTGTTGATGACGCCCTGGAGCTTCTGCAGCCCCTCAGGGCCCGCCCCGCCCGCCGGGGACGGTGCCACAGGGCCCGGCACTGCCCGCCCGCCGGGGACGGTGCCACAGGGCCCGGCACTGCCCGCCCGCCGGGGACGGTGCCACAGGGCCCGGCACTGCCCGCCCGCCGCGGACAGGGTGCCACAGGGCCTGGCACTGCCCGCCCGCCGGGGATGGTGCCACAGGGCCCAGCACTGCCCGCCCGCCGGGGATGGTGCCACAGGGCCCAGCACTGCCCGCCCGCCGGGGACAGGGTGCCACAGGGCCCGCCCTGTCCGCCCGCCGGGGATGGTGCCACAGGGCCTGGCCTGTTCTGTTTGCGCCCCAGCCCAGCCCCGGCCTCCGCCAGGCCCTCCTCTCCCCTCCTCACCTGTGCAGAGACATCTGCCTGTTTGCCCTGGTGGGTCGCTGGGAAAGTCCATGAAAGACGCTCCCTCGTGCCCGCCTTCCGGATATCCACGCAGACTGTGCTGTGCGGCCGCGGCCTCCTGCTCCGGGCGCTGCAGGGGGTGGTCTCTACGACTCGCCGCGGATGCCCTGAGCGGCCTGTGTGAGGTGCTCTCTGCAGGGACCACGTGGGAAGAACGGCATTTGCCCGAGGCCGCGGGCCGCCTGGTTCTCAGGGCACCGGGTCAGGACCTCAGCCGCCGGTACAGCGTGCAGACTCCCTGGACCCGAGGGACTTAGGGTGGGGGGTGGGGGGGGACAGATGTGCCTAAGGGGCTTCCAGCCGGGCGTTGAGCCACTGAGCCCCAGGATCAGGCCATGTGACCGTGTGCCGCTGTTTGAGGACATTCATCGTCTTGTGCCGGTCACGCGGGGCCCATCGCAGAGGCAGCCCGGTCCGTTCCCTTTGTGCGCGAGGCCGTGTCTGCATGCGCTGCTCCAGGCCTGGGCCGGGGGCACCCCGGCTTCCCTCTGCCCCATCACTGTCACACTGCTGGGCGTGGCTGGGCGCGGGCCTGCAGCAGTGCAGACGCACGGAAGGCACTCAGCATTAAGCGTTGACCACACTGCACACGAGCGCCAGCGCTGGGTGAGGCGTGTGGGAGCCCCACGCGGGACACTCCTGACGGGAGAAGTCTGCGGAGGGCTGCCTGGAGGAGGTGGATTTGAGCAGTGCCCAGGACAAGCTGGGGCCGAGCTTGTTTGGGGAGAAGTGGTCCTTGCGGGTGGGGGCAGAATGGTGGGCGATGGAGCAGAAACTCAGAGCAAGGGGCCCAACCAGTGACACGGGGGAGGGGTGACCCGGCCCCCGCACCAGCACAGCTCAGTGGGCCTGAGCCTCGGGCTGGGATAAGGCAGCCCCGGTGTGCACGGGAGAGCTGCAGACCTCGCCAAGCCTCCGGCGCCCGCCGGGCTTCGCGTCCTCCAGGGCCCGGGATGGGGATCGTTTGTTGGGGAGCGTCTTGTGGGAGACAGAGCCTGGACAGGCGCGGGTTCAGGGCTGGTTCCGGTCCTCCAGGGCCCGGGATGTGGATCGCCTGATCGGGAGCGTCTTGCGGGAGACAGAGCCTGGACAGGCGCGGGTTCAGGGCTGGTTCCCGTCCTCCTGCCTGGAGGCGAGAGCCTGAACCTGGTCCCCAGTCCTCGGGCGGTGGTGAGAGTGGGGCCGAGGGGCAGGCAGCTTCGCCTCCAGCGGTGCCGGGAGGATTGGCAATCCCACGGGGAAACGCCCTCGGAGACCTAGGTTGCTGGGAGCACAGAGTCCTGGCCCCGAGGGGCCCTGTTCCTGGGCTGGCCATTACCACGGTCTCTGAGCCTTAGACCCGCCCCGCCCGGGGTCTGGCCTCTAGGCAGAGGCTCCCGGGCACCGTGGTCCCCGGCTGCCCACTATGGGGTCGGGGAGGAGCTGGCAGTGGCTGGCAACGCGCCCGCCTCCTAGCCAGGCTCCAGCCACCCGGACAGGCGGCCTTTGACTCAGGCCAACCGCAGTGGGCCGGACCCTCTGTGGCCAGTGCCCGCGGCGGCTGGAGGCAGACCTCGAGGGATGGGGGGTGGACATCAAGGGATGGGGGTGGGCCCTCCTCGCCACCCCGGACCCCAGGACTGAGGCCAGCTCTCCTCCGGGCTCTGCGTCCCAGATCAGACTTAAGGGCAGTGGGGCCTCGGGGGCAGTGGGTGGGGCCTCGGGGGCAGTGGGGCCTCGGGGATACTGGGTGGGGCCTCGGGGGCAGTGGCTGGGGCCTCGGGGATACTGGGTGGGGCAGGCAGGGGACCCTGAGGAAGGGAGCCTGGTCCCCCTCACTAGATGTGCGCCGTCCTCTCACGGAGCCTCTGTGTCCCCACTTGGAAAACGGGGGGCCATCCCTGGCTGTCCGAGTGGTTGGGACATGAGTCGGGATGTGGGGAGGGGTCGCGTTTCCCGCAGACATAATGGCACCACTGCAGGCTGTGCCTGCTTCCCGCTGCGCCCACATTGCCCCTCGCTGTCCTCTGCCTCCCGGCGCTCGGTCGCTCCCAGAAGTCATCAGGGCTGATGCCATGCTGGGCTCTGCGGGCCGGGCCCACTTTGCTCACCATCAGGGTGGCAGGGCGTGTGGCATGTCCTCCCCACCCCCCACCAGGAAGGCAGGAGCATCCCTCAGCGCAAGTCCGGGTCCCACCCAGTCCCACAGGTGGGGGAGGGGTCTTCAATCTCATCTTCAGACCAGAGTCAAGGCCCAGAGAGGGTAAGTGATTTGCCTGAAGCCACACAGCGGAACGTGGCGCCGCCTGGCGAAGCCAGGTGTGTGGAGCGCAATGCCCAGTGCTCCTTCTGGGCCAGGACCACCGAGAGCAGCGCTGGGCCGCTCGGGTTCCAGAGGGCGCCGGTCCTGGCAGACCTGGGGCCGCGGCACATGCCTGAGCGGGGGGCGAGGGCCTGGGCCTGTGCCTCCAGTGTGGGCCCAGCAGGCAGCAGCCCCGCTCTGCTGACGGTGCAGAAATCTGAGCCGGGGAGGATCAGAGGAGTGTGAACCTCCTGGCAAGTCCGGCTGTGGTGCAGCCAAGTGGACTGCAGATGGAGGCCCGGAGGGGCCCGGAGGGACCCACAGTGTGGTGGCCGGGGACAGCTCTGGAGGGAGGACCCTCACCCAGTCAGGCTCTGGCGACGGGACAGCGCCGGCAAAGGGAGGGACGGTGTCCTTGTGCCAGGGCGTTGCTGTATGTGGCAGAGCAGTGGCCCCACGGGGACCAGCCCAGACCCAGCCTGAGTGGCACCTCACGGCTGTGCAGCCCAGAGCAAGCGTCCTAACCTCTCTGAGCCTCCTGGCTGGCCTGCAGCACCTAGGGAGGTGATGTGAGGAAGCTCAGCATGAACAATTCCTGGGGTGAGCGAGTCCCCTTCCCAATGTGGGTGGGACTCACTAACGCACCATGTTCTTCCTGCCAGTGTAGGTCTCCACCAGCTGACCAGCCCGCGGTACAAGTTCAACTTCATCGCCGACGTGGTGGAGCAGATCGCGCCGGCCGTGGTCCACATCGAGCTCTTCCTGAGGTGTGTGACCGCCCCCCCCCACCGCCCACACCCCTCCATCTGGGTCCCAAGCTAGGCTCCTGGGGGCAGTGGCAGCCTGAGTGGCTTGGGGTCAGGCGGCCCTCACCCCGACTCCCGGCTGCTGTGTGCCCTTGGGAGGGACGTCCCCTGGGACGCTGGTCCCCTCTCCCAGGGAAACGGGCAGCACCCTCACACCTCGCAGAGCTGCAGGTGCCAGGCCGGGCACAGTGGGCGGGGCTGCGGGTCATTCATTCACGCGGCCAGTTTTCTGGAGCAGCTACTGCGGGTTTATCTCAGAGGAGCCGTTACTAAAGCCTAGAGAGTGGGTCACCACACCCGGCCCGGCACAGGGACCGGCTCGCGGGGCGCCAGGCGTGCCCAGTGGGAGGCTGGTCCCTGGTGTCACTGCCCGTCTCAGGGCCAGCGGGCAAAGGCAGGAGCCCAGCGCCGTGGGAAGAGCAGTGCGGGCCCTCCTGTGGCTGCGCTTGCTGCTCCTCTCAGCCAGCCCTGGCGGCCCCGCCCCGATGAGCGCAGGCCCCCGCGGACTCCCCGAGAGCCGGGCCCCCGCGGACTCCCCGAGAGCCGGGCCCCCGCGGACTCCCCGAGAGCCGGGCCCCCGCGGACTCCCCGAGAGCCAGGCCCCCGCGGACTCCCCAAGAGCCAGGCCCCCGCGGACTCCCCGAGAGCCAGGCCCAGGCCACCCCTCCCTGCCTGCACCCAGGGCCCTTCCGCGCTCGCCCACGCATCTTCCCACGACCCAGAGGTAGGCAGTCCTGCCCCGTTTCCTGCTGTGGGAGCAGAGCCCGGACACCCCGGGCTCCGAGCTGCTGTGCCCAGGCCGCTGTGACTCCGGTTCCGGCCCTCGGGCTGGCCCGGCCCTCGGCAGCACTCTGACCCCTCACTGCCCTCTCCCTGGGCCCCGGCCCCGAGACGCGTCATTGAGGAAATGACCGCTGGATGCTCTCAGTGGCACTGGCACTAAGTGCCCAGCCCTGCAGGGGGCTCCAGCCGGGCCCCAGGCGCTGAGCCAGCGCGGGGCTGACTGCAGCCCAGCCCGCAGGCGGCGAGGTCAGCCTCAGAGGCCGTTGGCCAGGGATTGGGCTGGGGAGGCCCAGGCGGACGAGATCCCAGACGCAGACAAGATGACCGCCCAGCAGGGGGGGCCTGCCCTGTGACCTTGCCCGGGCGAGGAGGCCCTGGGCTGCCGCGAGCCCCTGCCGCACCACCGCTGAGTCCTGTCCACACAGGGCACTGGGGCGGGGTGCACACAGGGAGCCGGGACCCAGGGCGCCAGCTCTGCCCTTGGCCTGCCTGACCCAGGCCAGCAGTTCATGTGCCTGGGCCTCAGTTTCCCCATCTGTGAACAGGAGACCTCCCCCCGTTGTAGGGCACCTCCCAGGAGCATTAAATGCCTCCATCCCTGGCTCCGAGGGGTGTGTGACAACACAGCTTGGTCCTGGGTCCCATCCACCCCAGACACTCCCTCCCCTGAGAGGTCCCCACCGGCTTTACGGGGCGCGTTTCTCACTCGTTCCTGCCACGCCTCCTCCTGGACCGAGGACCTCTCCCCCCATGCTGCTCCAGCGGGGGCAGAAGGGGCCGCCTGGAGGAGTCCTGAGCTTCGCCCCCATGTGGCCCCGCTCCCGTCCCGGGTGGGGCTGTGACCCCCACTCAGAGGGCTCTGGGGAGGCCGGGCACTGTCACCCACCTGAGAACACTGACCTCGGACCCCACACCAGCTGCACTGCCCGCTCCACCCCGCACTACGGGCTCCCACTGCGGCTAGGTATCGCCTTGGTCTCTGAGCCCCCCACCGCCCCTCCACGTCCCCCCCCCGCCACCGCCCCTCCACGTCCCCCCCCACACCGCCCCTCCACGTCCCCCGGGTCCCTGGAAGGTGGCGAGGCTGTGGACAGCAGAGCGGAGCCTGCCGCCGCCTGTGGGGCTTCTGGGCAGCTGGCTGGGGGGCGGGGCCAGAGGCGGCGGGAGCAGGTCCCCACCTCAGTGTGTATACCCTGCTTTGCGGTCAGAGGTCAGGCACCTGGCATTCCCGGGGTCCCCGCTGTGACCGTCCCAGCGTCTGGCACGTTGGTGCTTCTTCGCTCGGCCCCTAGCATCCCTGCCTGGCCCCAGGCCCACCGCTGGGCACAACAGTGGTTACCCCGACTCCTGGCTGGGGACTGGGGCTCAGAGAGGTTCAGCGACCCGCCCTCCGGCAGGGAGTGGGGCCTGGGCTGGAGGCTAGGGTCCGGGTCTGTCCGGCGCGCGCCTGTGGTCTAACACTAGGCCTCGTGTCTCACCCGGAACTGCAAGCCAGGGATGAGGGCCCCTCCTGTGGCTGTCACGTGGGTGAGACCGAGGCCCCTCCAAGGCCACGGCCAGTCAGTGGCAGCGCCAGGGTTTGCACTTGGGCATGGGGGACCCCAAACTCAAGTTCTTTCCCCCCACGCTGGCTGGGCCGTCACCGGGGCTGAGCCCTGCGCCCAGGCCCCGAGCCCTGACCCTGCGTGTCTGCCCCGCAGACACCCGCTGTTCGGCCGCAACGTGCCCCTGTCCAGCGGCTCCGGCTTCCTCGTGTCCGAGGCCGGCCTGATCGTCACCAACGCGCACGTGGCGTCCAGCACCAATGCCGTGTCCGGCCGCCAGCAGCTCAAGGTGCAGCTGCAGAACGGCGACACCTACGAGGCCACCATCAAAGACATTGACAAGAAGTCGGACATTGCCACCATCAAGATCCACCCCAAGGTGAGCGGGCCGGGGGTGGCGGCGGGGGGGACCTGTCGGCCTCCAGAGCAGAGAGACTCGGCATCCGGCCTTCCCACGGACAGTCGGGGAGATGAGGCCCAAGGGACCAGCGGTTTGTCCCTTCACGGGTCAGATCAGACGAGAGCAAGGCTGCCTCCTACTGGCCTGGAACTGGGCTGCCCAGTCACCACCTCCCAGGCCCCTCCCAGGCCCCGGGCACCTGTCCCGCGGGGCCGCTGCAGGGATGCGGCTGTGGTGGGCGGGAGGGGGGGCTTGGCTCCTCCAAAGCCCGAGGATTCCAGGACTGGGGTCGCAGGTCCTCGGCTGGGCCCGGGGCTCCCGCAGGTCTCCCATCGTGGGCCTCAGTTTGTGTGGGGGGCACGTTCGGGGGGTGGCGTTCATAGCTTCTAACAGATTTCCAGAGGGACCTGTGACCAACCAATGGGCTCGATGGTCTCTGTGCGTCCCCCCTGGGAGACCTGCGGTCACGGGGGGCTGAGCCCCTGCTCCGTGGGTGCCCGCCTGGCCTTAGCCTGGCCTTGGTCTTCTTGCGGCTGCTGGGGG
>JAJQQW010000002.1:1958952-2106452 GCA_025583905.1 Ia io | reverse complement strand
GGGGAGGCCCTCGCTCTGCAACCCCGGGCCCATGCTTGGTGGGGCTGCTCGCCCTCCCGCTGTCCCTTCCTCGCAGTGTCAGAGGCTCGTGTCCTCGGACCCGGAGCGCAGTCTTGCTCCTTCCTAGCCCTGCACCTGTTACCAGCTCAGATTTCTCATCTGCAAACGATCTAGGTTCAGGGGCTACAACAGCCGTGTCTGAGGGCCTGCCTGGTGCCGCAGGGCCCCGCCGCCCCCCACCCCACGCACAGTCTTCACCCCTGAGCTTGCGGTCTAGATCTAGACGGGGAGGGGCCACAGGGCGCAGATGTAGTAACCCCCGAGCAGCTCCGGAGGGGAGGCCGGGGCGGGAGGGGAGGCTGGGGCAGGAGGGGAGGCCGGGGCGGGAGGGAGGGCACAGGTGAGCGTACTGGGCAGGTGGCCGCTGCACTGGCGGGTTCTGCCGAGGCCTCACGTGTGAGGGGGGCCTCAGAGCCTGCCCAGCGCCCTTCTGCCGCCTGGCACTGCTCCCCGTGAGCTCGGGCACACAGGTTTCTTCCCGGTTGGAAGCATGACCCGGGTTAGAGCGGCGGGACCGTGGCCAGGCCCGAGGTGGGAGCGGGATGGCAGGTGGAGGCCTCCCCCGGGCCTCTCCCCTCTCCTCTGAGGACCTCACCCAGCGTCGTGGGCATAAATGCCATCTGGACAGTGACTCCCCCCGCCTCACATTTAAGTCTCCAGCCGGGCATCTCCCCGCGCTCCAGCCGGGAGGTGCTGCTGCCTGTGGACGGCTGCCCCCTGTGCCCCCTGCCCTTTCCAGTTACAGCTCCTCTTCCTCATCTCTCACCCCCGCCCAGAGCCCAGCCCTGTGGGCCTCACCAGGGGTCTGTCCGCCTGCCCCGCCCCCCCCCCCCCACTTCCTCTGCAGTCCGCCAGGCTCACCTGTGACGCCTGCTCTGCTCCAAGCCCTCCCCCCGCAGCCCCGCCCCAGCCCAGCTCCTTTCACGTCAAGGAGACGGCCCTGTCCCTGGGGAACACCCTCGGGCACCCCCTCTCTGGGGGACACCAAAGCCCCCCTGACCTCATCTCCCACAGGGACCGTCCGTAATCTTCTCTGATGAAATGCCTGCTTACATATTTGTCCATTTACAGCCCTAGCTGGTGTGGCTCAGGGGATAGAGCGTCAGCCCATGGACTGAAGGGTCCCGGGTTTGATTCCAGTCAAGGGCAGGTACCGTGGTTGTAGGCTCCATCCCTGGCCCTGGTTGGGCTTGTGCAGGAGGCAGCCAATCGGTGTTTCTCTCATCGATGTTTCTCTCTCTGTGTCTCTTCTCCCTTCCACTCTCTCTAGAAATCAGTAGGAAAATATCCCCGGGGAAGGATTAACAACAACAAAAAACATATATATTCATCCATTTACAAAACTCTTACGGAGTTCCGAGAGCTCTCCCACGTTCTGCGTCCGAGCCCTTGATCAGACACGAGTATAAATGTGCTCTCGGCCCCGCGGCTCCTCTCCTCCGCGTGTGTAAGGAGAAGTTTCCTAAACTCCGGTCCAGTCTCCTCCTGCGTTCCTTCCCGGGGGCGCCTGGGGCTGCCTCTAGGAGACCTTTGCTCACTGGCGGTCAGAGAGCTGTTCTGCGTTTGCTCCAGCAGCTCACTCTCCGGGGCGGTAACTTTCGGACGAGGGTGCGTTTTGACTTCATTTTTTTTTTTATAAATATATTTTATTGATTTTTTACAGAGAGGAAGGGAGAGGGATAGAGAGCCAGAAACATCGATGAGAGAGAAACACCGATCAGCTGCCTCCTGCACACCCCCCACTGGGGATGTGCCCGCAACCAAGGTACATGCCCTTGACCGGAATCGAACCTGGGACCTTTCAGTCCGCAGGCTGACGACGCTCTATCCACTGAGCCAAACCGGTATCGGCTTGACTTCATTTTTTAACAGTGCGGCGCCACGGTCTTCGCTTTGCTTTGGGCGTTCAGTTGCTCCAGCCCACCTGACAGGGAGATTGTCTTCCTCCCCCGAGCTGCCTTTCCAGCTTCGTCGACGATGATGAGACACTCACACTCTGTCCCTGTGCTAGCACCGCGCTGTCCTGGGGCTGTCGCTTCCCGCCGAGTCCTGAGGCCAGGCAGCCCCGCCCTCGGTGTCCTTCAGAGCAGCTCTGGCTCTGGGACCCTGTGATTCCCGTCCCGGTGTTAGGGTCGCTCGTCCGTCCCAGCCCCAAACCCTGCGGGTGGTCTGACGGGTTCATTGACTCTCTGGTCGGTGTAGGGAGAGCTGTCATTGTGACACTGCATCGCCCGCCCCGTGAACACAGACCGGCCCCCCTCCAATCCGTCTTCCGTGGCTTCTCTGGCCGTGGTCTCCCGCTCGTGGTCTCCTGCCGTGGCCTCTAGTTCACGTGCGGGCCTTACACAGCGTTCATCAGCTTGAATCCTAGGTACTTCCCGTGTTTGAGGCTCTCGTCGATGGTATAGTCTTTCAGATTCCGATTTCTGATTGTGACTAGAACCCACAAATAAAACTGATGTTTGTGTGTGGACCTTAAGAGACCCGGCAACCTTGCTGATTCGCTGGTGTGGGTGGATGGTGCCTGAGGTGCGGGGACGTGAGGCCACCAGACTGGGCCCGAGCTGCTCCCCGCCTCCGGGGTAGCCCAGCGGAGAGGGGCGGGGCGGGGCGGGCAGGATGGCACAGCCCTGCTGCTCCCGTGGGGGCTTCTGCCCGCCCACTCCGCCCTCCTCACGAGGTTCTAACCGAGCCCCGTCTGTTTCAGACTGGAAGAAGCGCTTCATCGGCATCCGGATGAGGACCATCACTCCCAGGTGGGTGTCTGGGCGACGCTCCTCCCTGTGTCCCTAGTGGTCCCAGCCCCGCCGGCGCTGGGCGGTGCTCAGGCCAGGCCCACTGCCTGCCGTGCCTTCTCCCTCGGGACTTCACTCGGGTGCCCCGCCTCCAGGAAGCCTCCGGGATTTCGGTTCCCCTGGCCGCCGGAGCAGATTCCCAGGCACCTGGCTAAAAACGGCAGGAAGTTCGTTTTCTCTCAGTTCCCGAAGCCGCAGTCCACAACCAAGGCGTTGGCAGGTCCTGCTCCCTCCCGGCTCTCGTGGCTCTCGGTGTCCTTGGGTCGTAACCGCGTCACTTCGACCCCCGCCTCTGACGTCCCGTGGCTTCTCTCCCTGAGCGTTTGTTTCCAAACACCCCCTTCCTTCTCCTACAAAAACACCCGCTTTGGTTCCGGGCCCCCCAGTCAGGAAGCCCTCCTCTCGAGATCCTCAACCATCACATCCACCTCGAGTCCCCGGCAGAGGGGTGGGTGCCCGTGACCCTCAGGGAGACACGCGCTCCCCCCACAGGCTGGAGGCGTGGGGCAGGTGCCTTCTCGCAGCGTGAGGGCGGGGCTCCTCCCCAGTGGCCTTGGTCCATGGTGTTGGAATAGCCCATTTGTGCCCCCCCACCCCGAACCATGAGCTCCTTGGGACCAAGGGCTGTGTCCGCTCATCCCTCTGCTCTGCCCCAGGACCGGGTCTGCAGCCCAGCGGGTGCCTGGGGATCCCCAGTGAGCGAGAGGAAGGAGGGAGTGGGGCGAGCGGGAGACGGGAAGGAAGGGAGCCAGGGAGGGAGGAAGAGGGTTGGAGAAGAAAGGTCACCGAGGTGGGAGCTCTGGGAAGAGTGAAGGCCTGCTGCCCCCTGCCCCCTCCCCCACAGCCCCTCTGCCCCCTGCACCCTCCCCCACAGCCCCTCTGCCCCCTGCACCCTCCCCCACAGCCCCTCTGCCCCCTGCACCCTCCCCCACAGTCCCTCTGCCGCCTGCCCCCTCCCGCACAGCCCATAGGACTACACGCTTCCTGCTGCCGCAGCTGTGTGTCCAGGGCCTAAATCCGAGGGCAATTCGTAGTCCAGGGCCTAAATCCGAGGGCAATTCGTAGTCCAGGGCCTAAATCCGAGGGCAATTCGTAGTCCAGGGCCTAAATCCGAGGGCAATTCGTAGTCCAGGGCCTAAATCTGAGGGCAATTCGTAGTCCAGGGCCTAAATCCGAGGGCAATTCGTAGTCCAGGGCCTAAATCCGAGGGCAGTTCGTAATGGAGACCAGTTTACCTCTGATGTGTGTTCCTCTCCTTTCATGCCCATCCATCATCACACCACTCGTCAGTCGTCGGTCTCTCCATGCCATGACCACATTCACCCTCCTCCCATCTGCCCTGCATACTCCTCCCTCCTGCCTTCTGTTCACCTATCCCGCCATCTTTTTTTTTTAATAGATTTTTACTGATCTCAGAGAGGAAGGCAGAGGGAGAGAGAGAAACATCAATGATGGGAGAGAATCATTGACCGCTGCCTCCTGCACACCTCCTACTGGGCATCGAACCCACAACCCGGGCATGCGCCCTGACCGGGAATCAAACTGACCTCCTGGTTCCTAGGTCGATGCTCAACCCCTGAGCCACGCCAACCAGGCTATCCCTCTATCTTTCATCCATCTATCCGTCCATCACACCACCTGCCTAGTCTTCTGTCTGTCTATTCCGCCATTCACCCATTGTCCGTCCTCCCTCCCTCCCTCCCTTGCTTCCTTCCTTCCTTCCTTCCATCTATCCATCTACCTTTCCTTCCTTTCTCTCCTCCCCGCTCCCCCTTCTACACACCACCCTCCTCTCTCCACACTTCTAATCGCCCTCCTTCACTGGGTGTCTCTGAGGAGCCCGTGTGGAGTGGGGGCACGGACAGAGCCAGTTGCCGTGCGGAGAGGCGGTGGCAGAGTGGGCGGTGTGGGGCCAGTGAAGTCCTGTCCGGCGGGTCGTGGGGGGCGACTCCGAGGGAGCCTGGCAGCGGGTCTGTCTTTGTAGTTTGGTGGAGGAGCTAAAGGCCAACAACCCGGACTTCCCGGAGGTCAGCAGCGGGATCTACGTGCAGGAGGTGGTTCCGAACTCCCCGTCTCAGAGGTAGGCTCCCCGGGAAAGTCGGGGGGCTGGCTGGGGGGTGGCCAGACCTCCTGGGGGCCGTGGGCCCAGGCTGGCCCTGCTTCACCGGCTGGAGCTTCCTCGGAAGACACGATGGGGAAGGGCCGGTGGGGGCGGGGGTTGCTCTGGCCTGGCCTGTGAGCCAGGGGCAGGTGGAGAGGGTGTTTCCCTCAGCGCGCTGGCCAGGCCCGTCCAGGGCCTGAGTGTCCCCTGGCTTCGGGGGACGGAGCGTCTCCCCGAGCCTGACTCTCATGCGCCGCGGCTGGCCCAGGTTTTCTGTCTTCCCATCTGCAAAATGGGCGTGCCCCAGCCTCCTCTCCCCGCCCCAGAGGCGCTGTCACATCCAGTACTAGAGGAAGGGTGACTGTTGGGACACCCTGAGCTGAGGCAGCTGCACCCTGGGCAAGCCCCGCCTCCCTGGCCACGGGAGGACATAGCTCATAAGAATATCTTCCCTAATTCTTTCATTCCTCTCAAACTAAATATATGCAGTCCTTCCTTTGAGGCACGTGGGCGGGCTGTAAGGATGGCTGGCCCCCAGCTGTCACCTGGGAGCTGGAGACAGTCCACCCCGGGCTCCGGGGCTGCTCTGAGGCTGCATCATGAGCTGGGCGGTCCACACGCATCATCTTGGTTCCTCCTCACGGCAGCCCGGGAGGTGCAGCAGACTGCGCCTACCCATTTCTCAGGTGGGGAGACTGAGGCTTAGAGAAGTGGCCCCTGCACGGTCACACAGCCGGCACGTGTGGGTCTTGGCACTACAGGCCAGACATCCGACCACTGCCCTGCCCTGCCCGCCCGCCCTCCGGGTGGCGGGGAAGGTCGCAGCGAGTCGAGTGCAGCAGGCAGGCCAGCCCAGCCAGCTCTGCCTCCAGGCCAGCGTCTCAGGAACTGTGACAGCATCGGGCCAGCTCCCGGGACTCACTGCCACTGCAGAGCGTGCTTCCCTGCAGGACACGGATGGAGACCGAGGCGCTGAGGGCAGAGTCCTGGCCCGGGCTCGGGCCTTGGGGAGGAACAGACGTGTGCATCCTGGGGTGTGAGCCTGGCGGCCAGCACGCACCTTCCCGGTGGAAACGGCTGCGCTGTCAGCCTCCTGTGCCGGGGGCAGGCCCCGGGGAGGCACACTGACCACGCACATGTCTCTTCTGTGGCAGAGGGGGCATCCAGGATGGCGACCTCATCGTCAAGGTCAACGGGCGGCCCCTGGCGGACTCGAGCGAGCTGCAGGAGGCCGTGCTGACCGAATCGCCGCTGCTGCTGGAGGTGCGGCGGGGCAACGATGACCTCCTGTTCAGCATCGCCCCCGAGGTGGTCCTGTGAGGCCTCTGCCCTCGCGGCACCGGAGCCACCACCTCCGCGGGTCAGGACGAAGGACCGGCCGGTCCTCAGCACAGCCGGCGCCACTCCGGCCACCCAGGGACAGAGCCACGGGCTGGGCTGGGCTGGGCCGGGGCCCGAACCCCAGCCTTAGGGGGCCTCCTCCTGCTCCCGGTGCCCACGGGGCAGCTGCTGCCCCTCGGACGAGCGCTCCCGAGGCCACCGTCCCAATCCTCGGCGTGTGATTCGATGCTGGGCAGACGAGACGCCTTTAGCCCCCAGAGCCCCACCCCCACCGCCCTGCCTCTGCACCTCGTACCTCTGTCTGAGCTGCCCCCGCTCCCACCCCACCACCCTCACCCACGCTCACCTCAGGGCTCAGCTCCCAAGCCCCCCGGCCCCCACGTCGAGTGACCAGGACTGCCTGCCCCGCCAGCCTGGCGCCCTTTGGGACGAGCCTGGCCCGGAGTGGGCACCTCAGGACGTCCCCTGGCTGCCCCGGGAGCCCTGTGGCTGGCGTGAGGCCCCCTCCCCTGGCGAGAGAGAGGCTGGCAGGGGGAGCTGGAACCTCGGGGGCTGGGGGGTGCTGCAGGACCGAGCGCTAAGCTGTCCGACCCCGATCCCCCAGAGCAGCAGGAGGCACGGCCCATCAGCGGGAGCACCGGTCCGGGTGCCTGTGAGCTTTGCTGTCCAGTCGCCCGTCGCTTGCCTGTGTTTCTCTACTGTATGGAATTAAAGTTTACAAGCACATGCCCTCCGTCTCTGCACCTCGGCCAGGTGCCCGGGGGCCGCAGCCACCTGAGAAGAAGGGGCCTGGGTGTGCGTGGCGGGGCGGGGGGTCCAGGCAGGGCGGGGTGGCCTGGCCTGGGGGAGAGAGCAAGCTGGGGGCAGGGCGTGGAGGGCCAGCCGTGAACTTGCTGGGCTGGGCCTTGGAGAGGGGTCTGTAGTCCAAGAGCAAGGTGGGGCCTGGGCTCCAGGTCCCGGTTCTCTGCGGGCGAGAGCAAGCCCCGGGACTTCATATGGGGGGGGCAGCCTCCTATGGCGACCAGCCTCGTCCGACCACTCACCCTCCAAAGGCCCAGCCCCACAGACCTTCCCGCTGGGCTGGGCTCAGCGTGTGGACTCGGGGTGGGGGTGGGGGGTAATTCAGTCCAGAGCTCCGAGGCGGGAGGAGGAAGAAGCTGGTGGGGGTGCAGCTGGGAGCTGGCGGCCTCCGGGCCCGGGGTGACGCCCAGACCTCTGAGGAGCTGAGAGCCGCTGAGAAGCACGCCGGCCGCGCTCCTGCTCTGGCTGCCCTGGTCCCCGGGGCTGAGAGAGCTCGGGCCGAGGGGAGAGGGAGGCAGGCTCTGAGCCCAGAACCGCTGCTCGCGGCTGCAGGGGACCTGGGGGTGGGGCCGGCAGGGGGATCTTGGGGAGGAGGGTGGAGGTGTTGGGGAGCCCAGCGCCCTCCCAGTGAACACCAGTGGCCTCGTGCATTTCCAGCGCCCAGACGGCCCCCCGGCTCCCGACGAGGGGGCTGCCATGGTGGACATGGGCTTCGTGGGGTTCAAGGCCTGTCCCCCAGCCACCAGCCCTGCCTGCATGGGGAGCGTGCTTCCAGCTGCTCCTCAGCTGTGCGCGGTGAAAAACAACTTTTTCAGAGCCGCCAGCTGCCACCATTGTGCAACCCTCCTGGCTTTTAACAGGACTCCCCGCCCCCCCCCATGACTGGGCTCACAGCCACCCGGCCTGCCTGTCCCAGAAGCTGACTAGGCAGCACCTGCAGGAAGAGGCACCCCTCTCAGCCTCGGGGCCCCTCCCTAGGCACCCGGAACCCCACAAGGACAGGCCCGGACGGAGGTCCCGGTCCCCGTGTCCTAAAGGCCCATGGACAGGCAGAGACCGAGTGCAGAGAGGAGGACGGGTCACATGAGCGAGTGGCCAGCCGCCAGGGGGCAGGGCGGGGCGGGCAGACAGCTGTGGCCGCAGCTGCGCAGCACAAACATCCGCTGGGGCGGGCCTGGGGCCAGGACCTGCAGGCCCGCCCGTCCTGGGAGCTCAGGCCGAGGGGCAGCGTCACCGTCCGGAGCGCCCCCCCCAGCCCCCGGGATGAGCGCGTCCAGAGCAGAGTGACGGAAGGTGGACATTCTGGGTGGGTCAGAGTTCAGGGAAGCTGGGCGCCTGGTACCGCCACCCTGGCCTTGAGCAGTGGGGACCGGGCATGGGGCCACCTGCCAGCAGCTGCCTCAGCTCCGTGTCCACACAGTGTCCTGCCTACAGGGACCCCCCACACACACCCTGCGGGCAGCAGGGTGCTCAGAGGAGCACCCCCCACTCACAGCCCCCACGGCTGCCCTGCTCCAGTCCCAGTCGCCCTCGGGGACCCACTGCTGCTCTCATTTCTCTCCTCCCTCCCCCCTCCCAGCCCCCACCTTTGTGCAAGCCGCTCCCCTCACCTGGACCCTCTCCCAGGCTGCCCTGACCACACCCACTGACCACACCCTCTGTGGCTGGGCTGAAAAGGGGCCCCACAGGGTCCGTGTCATAACCCCCAGGACCTAAGGCATCCCCCCACATGATCGAGGGGACCTCGCAGCCATGGTCAGTGAAGGGTGCCCAGGTGGGCGGTCACCTGGATTCTCCACATAACCCCCACCCCCCCGCCCCGGTGCAACCCCAGGGTCCTTGTCACCAGGAGGCAGGAGGTCAGGGAGGAGATGTGGCGGCGAAGGAACGGGCCAGGTGATGTGAGCAGCGGGCAGAGGGACTTCCAGAGGTGGAGAGGCCACCGTCTCCCGAAGCTTGTTAACCACTTACATTGAGATACGCAATCCAGCCCCGGCCCGTGTGGCTCAGTGGATAGAGCATTGGCCCCTGGACTCTGGGCTCGACCCTGGTCAAGGGCACGTACCTCGGTTGCAGGCGGGAGGCAACCAATCGATGTGTCTCTCTCTCTCTGTCTCCCCCCTCCCTTCCACTCGCTCTAAGTCAGTGGAAAAACTATCCTCAGGTGAGGATTAACAACAAAATAGATACGCCATCCAACGGGCACTGGCTTTGCGCAGGGCATGGGGATAGCTGATTGTCTCCTAAGCATTTATTTCAAAGGCAATTCTTCCCTCCTTTGTCAGAAACCAAGCTCCCGCCCACGGGCATGTCTGTTCCCGATCCCTTTTGTCCTGTCTCTCTCTCTCTCTCTCTCCCCCCCCCCCCCCCCCCCCTGTCTGCCCCAGTCCCACCCAGTCTTCACGGCTTAGCTTTGGGGAGCTTTGCTGCTGAGCACACGGGACCGTCCCCGGCACACGCTTCCCGCGGGGTGCGCCTCTTCTCGACTCTGCGGTCCTGTGAAGGTCCATCGAGCTCCACCTCCTGTGAACGGGGCCAGTCGGCATGGACACTACAGCTGGGGGCTGAGAGAGGTGACCTACTTAGGATGTGCAGGCCACCAACACGTGAACATGGGTATCCCCCACTTTTCTCAATTGCCATTCATTCCCCCAGTAATGTTGCCTAGTGTTTTGTGTGGATAGCTTATATGTGATACTGTAAATAGTATCCTTCACGCATTTTATTTTCTAACTATTGCTGGTGTTATTTCTTCTACATTTTTAAAGATTTCTCTAGACTGGTCTTTGACCTGGCAACCTTTTAAAATTCCCTGGTGATGTAACAATGGGTCTACGGATTCTTCTGGATTTTCTACATAATCAACCCCATCACCTATAGATAATGAATTTTATTTCTCCCTGTCCAATCCGCATCCCTTCCTTTTGCTTTTTCTTGCCTTATTGCACTGGCGAGCACCTCTCAGCCGATGGCCTGTAGAATTAACAGTAACAGCCATTTCGTCTTGGTCCTGACCTCGGGAGGAAAGCTTTCAACTTCTCTTAACAAAACATTTGCTGTCGGTTCTTGTCATTACCCTTTGTTGGCTTAAGAATGTTCCTTTTTATTCTCCGTTTGCTAAGCATTTTTATTACGTGTGATTACTGAACTTTTTAAAAACACGTGTTTATTGGTTTTTAGAGAGAAAGAGAAACATCAACGTGAGAGAGACACATTGATAGGTTGCCTCCTGTCCGTACCCCGGGACGGAACCTGCAGCCTCGGTAAGTGTCCTGACCCGGGTTCGAACCCGAGACCTTTCGGTGCACGGGCCCATGCTCCACCCAGCGGAGCCACCCCAGCCAGGGCGGAGTGTCGAATTTTAACAGAAGCCTTTTCTGCTTCTACTAAAAGGATTAAATGATTTCCCCCTTTGTTCTGTTCATGTGGTAAAATCCCTTGATATGAAAGTATTTTATCAACCTTGCATTACTGGACAAAGCCTCATTTTATGCTGAGGTATCATCCTCTTTAAGTATTTTTGTTACTATTTTGATTGGGATGTCGGTGTGTGTAAATGCAACAGGTCTGTAATTTTCCCTTTTCCTAATGTTTGCATTGGCATTGGCTCCCAGATTATCCTGACCACATTTGTGACTCCGGCAGTGTTTACGCTTTTTCTGTTCTCCCGGAGAGTTTGTGCAAGACTGGCGTTATTTCTCTCATAACTAGGGGGGGAGGGGGGAGGGGGACGGGAGAAGGGGGAGAGAGACATCGCTTGCCTTCCGGTCTGTCTGTATGCCCGCCCCCTGCAGTTGGGCCCAGTACGAAGTTGCCTTTTGACAAGATTTAGTGCTCCCTGCTCCTGGCATTTTTACTGTATTTGGGTAGGAAGCATCAATACATTGGGCCGAGCCAGGGCTGCCGAGGCCCGACCTGCCTCCGTCCACGGGAAGTCGCCGCCTCCGCCCCCGGTCCGCGGCACCCACCGCTAGAGGCGTTTCTATTTTGGTGTCCAGAGTGGGCCCGCTCTTGGATGGGGTCCAAGTTGGCCATTATCTTGACAACATGTTTGCATTTAGAGCTGAATTGGTTCTAAAAATAGTTCTGGGAGAGGTGGCTGCAGAGGCTGGTTTCTGCGTGGCCAGCAGCAGGTCTGGGGGCCCGGGATGGGCCGTTGAGGTGAGGGAGCACGTGCGAGACCGGCCTGTGGGGCTCCGCGGCCCACCCTGACCGCGCTCCCCTGACTCCCCAGGGCCAAAGGCTCCCGCTCTGGGGCGTCTCCGAGACCTCTGGGCTGGGGGACCTCCTTGCTCCTCCCCCTGTCAGATTACCTGCCTGTCTCCCCAGGGGCCTGTGAGTTTGTCTCCTGCCCGGGTTCTTGTCCCAGGCTTACAAAGGGCTCAGCAATCTGGAGAAAGGGGCTGCACGTAGATGATTAAAGAGGAGTCCGGAGACGAAAGATCATTTTGAAAGGCATTGGGGGTCAGAGGAGCTTCAGCTGAAGGGAGTTAAAGACTACTTCTTGTCTAAGGACCCCGTGCTATTTATTAACACAAATTGTCCTAAGGCAAAGTGGAGATAATACACTTCAAAGGGTAGGGTACAGAAACATTGTCAGTTTGGGGAATAGCCTACAGCTGTTCAGGTGTTTGGCCAACAGGAGGCAATAAAATGCCCTGAGCTGTCTGGCAGCAGACAATCCTATTCAGGTTTGGGGGAAGTGCCGTTTAGCCATTCCAACAGGTAAACTACATATGTGGCTCACCCTTGTTGAGCCGCCCAACCTTTTGATGGAACTCTTGTAATTATTACATGTTGGAATTAGTTCCCGGCAGTCTCCCCAGGGACCTATGAGCTCCTGGGACAGGGCTGGGAGGCTCAGCCATCTTCACCTGCCGAGCGTTGGCCTATGTGCTGTGAGAACTCGGAGCTGGAGCCACCTGAGGTCTCAGCTTGCCTCTGCCACCCCAGCTGTGTGACCTCAGGCAAGTCGCCCTCCCTCCTGGGCCCTCATTGTCTGCACCTGGGAAGCAGAGCCGCAATCCCTCCTCACAGGGTGGTTGTGAGCCTCAGAATTGCCAGGCACCCCCCACCCCTGATACCCCCTCCCCACTCCTCCACCCCGCTTTTCTTGCTGCACTTGGACTATTGTGTCCACATGAGCAGCCCCTTCACCTGGGCATGGGACTCAATGCTGGGAGAAATAATGATGCATACACCAGAGGTCTCGTTAGGGTTGAATGGAATAATTCAGGTAAATGAGTGAGGATCCCCCAAATATTAGCAAACAAGAATCATGATCACCACCATCATCACCACCACCACCATCATCATCACCACCACCACCATCACCATCACCACCACCACCACCACCATCACCACCATCACCATCACCACCATCACCACCACCACCACCCACCATCACCACCACCACCACCACACCACCATCACCATCACCATCACCACCATCATCATCACCACCATCACCATCACCACCATCACCATCACACCACCATCACCACCACCACCACCACCATCACCACCATCACCATCACCACCATCACCAACATCATCACCACCATCACCACCATCACCACCACCATCACCACCACCACCACCATCACCACCATCACCACCACCACCATCATCACCACCATCACCACCACCATCATCACCACCATCACCACCATCACCACCACCATCACCACCATCACCATCATCATCACCATCAACATTGCCATCACCAACAGGCTCTGTGGGGCCCTCTCTCTGGGTGAGCTGTTCTCTCCAAGCCCCTCACTTGCTGGGGGGGGGCTGCACCCTCCCCTGCCCCCAGGGATAAGGACACCGTCCGGGCCAGCCGTCTCCTAAACTTCCTGCTTCCAGTCCCCGGTCGTGCTCACCAGAGTGAGCCACAGTGACGCCGTGCTGACCATGCACCAGCTGGGAGGCATCGCTCCGAACATGTGGCGTCCAGGCTGTGCTGTCCTCTGATGACCCTTAACTGAGTTTGTGTCCCACTTATGCAAATAAGGAGGTGTGTTCAGAGGGGTTAAGGTTGTGCCCAGGCCACACAGCCCAAGGTGGCAGAGCTGAAATGTGGGCCTGGGTCTATCCGATTCCACAGCCACGCTGTGAGTCCCACGCACCCTGCCTGCAAAGTCCAATTTCCAAATCACTCCCACCCCCTGCCCCACCCTCCCAGCCTGTGGGGATGTAGGTGGCTGTTGCCGGGCAGGGGCCAGGTGAGGACACGGGACACTGAGGTGCAGCATTCTACAGGCGTCTGCCATCTGTTCACCGGGCCGGGCAAGTGCAGGGCGGGCGTCCCTAAATGCCACGCCCGGTGCTGCTCTCTCCTACCCCGGTCCCGCCCCGGGCTCAGCCTTGACCTTGGACTCTGGACCTCAGAAGATGGCAGACTCTGGGGTCGCCTCTTGCCTCCTCCCCCACACCTGGCAGGTCAGGCAGGTGAGGCCATTTCTGTGCCCAGCCCGGGTCTGTGCCTGTGTGATGGGGCCGAGCTGAGGTGGGCAGCGCCCTGCAGGAGCCAGGTGGGGCCCCCAGGTGGCCTGCCCCGCCCCTTCCCACTGAGGACCGCAGCCCCAACCTGGGCTAGCAGGAGACACAACCCCACTGGCCTCCCGCCCACGGGACCGAGGGACGCACTCCGGGTCCTGCCAGCAGATGGTGAGGGCCGTGGAAAGAGGTGGTCACGGGACGGGAGGTGCCGCTTGTTTACGGTGAAACACCCAAAGTCGGCGCTGCTGCGCGAAGGTCACACGCGGAAGGTCACACCCGGGGCTGTGATGGGCAGCCCTGGGCAGGGGGCAGCCCCACAGGCCCAGCCTGGGCGCAGAGAGCCATGGTCGTCTGGGGCGCGTCTGCAGAAGCTGTGGCGACAGGGATGTGGCGCTGGTCTCATGTGGCCACTGGGCACTGCTCAGGCCTGACCCCATGGCTCCAGGGAGCCTTCCAACTGGGGGCCCAGCCGTGCAGGGAGACGCCTCCTGGAAACTTCGTGAAGGAGGTGGAGGGGGCAGAAGCCTGCCCAAACCCCTACAGGCTCCTCTGCACCAGGGCCCCAAGGAAGGGCGCCCCAAGGGCAGGACCTAACGGTGACCCAGGGCGGTGACCCAGGGCGGGCAAGTGGATGAGCAGGCCTCTCCCCAGCGCCTGGCCGGTCCCCAGTGACCTAGACACCTCCGCCCATCAGCCACCTGCCCATCCATTCACGGCTGCTCCCTCAGTCTCCTCTGGGGCCCCGGGCTTTGGGGACAGGCTTTCCTCCCAGCGGGCCTTCCAGTCTCCGAGTCTCCACCGCCCAGCCAGGCCTCCCCCACCCCCTTTCTGGAAGCGCAGCTTCCCTGGCCCGACCCTGGCGAGCTGGCGGGCTCAGTGCACTGTGGTGGTCCCCAGGGGCTGGAGGAATGAGGTTGCCAACTGGAAGGGGCCGGGGAGGGGAGGCGACAAGCCCTAATGAGAACCAGAGGGAGCTGGCCGCCCTGTCTTCCTGGCGGGTCCCCACCTCCCAGAATGCCGAGCATCCGGCCCACCCACGCCCGCTCGGTGGTAGTGACCGTGAGGACCTACTGTGTGCTACCACGTCCTTATCCAACCGCATCTCGTTATTGATTTAATTTTCAAAATAGCCCTCTCCTCGTTTTACAGACCAGGGGCCCGGGGTGGGCGGGAAGGTGCAGGCCCGTGCAGGGATGACAGCTCTGGAAGCGCCACCTGCTGTGGGCCCACTGTGTGCCAGGCACTGAGTCTGCACACATGGTGTTCTCACAGCACAGACCCAGCTGGCACAAGACTCCCAGCAAGAGCGGCCGCGTGCTCCCTCCCCCGTCACCTCCCAGGGCCCCAGCGGCTCCGCTCAGAGGGGTTGGAGCGGAAAGCAGACTCTTAGGCTAGTTATTCTGGGGCTCTGCCGGCCAGCTCGACACGGACAAGACACAGAGTTTGGCATCGGATTAGAAATACGCACATTTTAAAAAACAAGCCTAACAGGGCAGAGCGATGATGACTGTGGGGAAAGATAAGGCAGGAAGAGTGGCCACAGAGTCCGGCCGACTTGGCTCTGCTGAGTCCCATTAAGGGGTCACATGACTTAAGCCACACCCTCTCTGCGTGGTGGTCGGGGGTGGGGGGGTGAGGTGGGGAACGGAGGTGCTGGGAGGAGGTGTGGGGGGTGGGCAGCGCTGACAGAGTGCACAGCTCCTCCAGGAGGGAAGTCCGTGGGCGCTGACCACGCTGAAAAGCAAGACGCAGCAATACAAACATGCTATTTTGGAATACAGACATAAATACCAAAAACTTAGCTTAAAACAGACACAAGGAAAGAGGAAGTGGCTGCCCCGGGGGAGGAGCGGTCGGAGTGGTGGGTGGAGGGCAGGGCGGCTGGTTTGCTTGAGGAGCCGGGGAATCATCAACTCCTTACACGGCGTGCACACTCGACGCCATCCAAGAGACCACGTGTGTGTGTGTGTGTGTGTGTGTGGCTCCCTGCTCTGTGGGTGTGGCCACCTTCCAGTCCACAGCTGGGGGCACACTTGGCTGAGTGCCCTGAGATGGGGGGTCCCAGCTGCAGAGGCTGTGGGGGGGGGCAGGACAGGGACATCTGCACCTTGGTCTCACCTCCCCCAGGTCCTAACAGGGAGGCTGAGGGGGGCTGTGCGCAGTGACCACCACCCCTGCCCCTCCCGCCCCCCCGCCACGCGGTGCTGGCCCTGTCCCGCCCCCGCCAGCACTTGGAAAGCCAGCACTGATTTCTTCCCACTTGAAATACACAGAAGCGAGAGCCAAGACTCATTTGTATTCTGAGAAAAATACATTGTTCTGGCCCCCTGGCCCGTGTGGGAACAAACACCCTGATGTGGGGGCGGGTGAACTGGCTCGAGGCCCAGCTGCCCTGGCTGTGAGCTCATCTTCCAGCCGCTGGGGGACCTGTGGCTCTGACACAGCTGCGAGCACTCGCCTTCTCCCGGAGCCCACGCCCAGCGCAGGGTTTGGTTTGCTAATCCCCGAGTCTGTGCCAGCGCCTGTGGGGTGTCCCTGCAGTGGGGCGGGGCGAGGGCCGCAAGGGGCCGCCCGCTGGGTGCTGTGCCGGCATCGGACAGGCCCCGGCCCGGTCTGTCCGCAGCTGGCTCCGATGGCTCCCACCGCCCTCCACGCCAGCCCGACCGCTGCCTGGGTCTCCACCCTCGAAGCTGCACTGTCCCACCTGCTCCCATGGACAGCTGTCCACCGGCTGGGCTGTCCTCCTTCCTCCCCAGTGCCGCGTGCAATCCCCCAGCAGATCCAGAACCTTCTTACCACCTGGGATGCTCAGAACGACCGGCAGCTGCTGGGTCCGCGCGGGAGCCTTGCCCATCTCCCTGCCCAGCCCTACCTGGGCTCAGCTGTGCCCCAGCCTCCCCTGCCCCAGGCTCACCTGCCCAGCCTCCCCTGCCCAGCCTCACCTTCTCAACCTCCCCTGCCCCAGCCTCACCTGCCCCCCCAGCCTCCCCTGCCCCAGCCTCACCTGCCCCAGCCTCACCTGCCCAGCCTCACCTTCTCAACCTCACCTGCCCAGCCTCACCTTCTCAACCTCACCTGCCCCAGCCTCCCCTGCCCCAGCCTCACCTTCTCAACCTCACCTGCCCCAGCCTCCCCTGCCCAGCCTCACCTTCTCAACCTCACCTGCCCCAGCCTCCCCTGCCCAGCCTCACCTATCTAGCCTCATCTGCCCACAGCACGCACCTCTGTCCTACCCACGGCTCCTCCTGTTCATCTCCTGGCCTGTTGGGGTGTCAGTGCCATGGCAGCATCCTGTCCGGGACGGCGCCAGGGCAGGGCAGGGATGCCTGAGGGACCGTGGGGTCAGATCGTCCCCGAGGGCTGTGCTGGGAAAGGGGCCAGGCCTGCGAGGGGGCCTTTGGAGGGAAGCAGGGAGGAGATGCTGCCCTGGGGCCAGGAGGGCTCCCCGGAAGGTGTGGCTTGGTCAGGCCGGCCTGGCTGAGCACATGCGGGGTGCAGTACGGTGACCCCATCAGGGCTGTGTGGACGCCCCCCTCTCCCTGCTGACCGGGCACAGCTTTAAAGCGGCAAGCAGAGGGCGGGGCCCTGGGCGCTCATCCTGTGCCCCAGGCCCCAGCCCATCGAGGCCTTCACCCAGCAGCTGCCGGCTGGACACTTGTCCCGTGCATGCGCGACTCGAGACCCAGAGGAGGCCACCCAGCCTCGGCCAGCCACGTCCGCCAGCGAGCAGTCCCCGGGACAGAAAGGCCGCCTGATCCCAGGGACGGGCGGGAGGCGGAGGGAGGGGTGGCCAGGCACAGCCCCCGAAGGGGAGCCACTGGGAGGACAGGGCGGGGAACAGTGTTGGAGGCAAGGGAACAGCCTGTGCAGAGGCCCTGAGCAGGCGCCGGCGGCCTGTGTCCTGAGGCCTGAGGATTCTGGGGGGACAGCTGGTCGCGTGGGGAGGGCGGCCCGCGAGGCTGGCGTTTCCCGCGCGCCTGCTCCTGCTGCTGCGCGTCCGGCAGCGGCCTGGCAGGCGGGCCCTGAAATCCGCTCCGGGTTTCGGTTTGTGTTTTTCTTTTTAAGGAAAAACAGCTGCAAAGCCGAGAGAGAATAAATGTTTTCAAGAAACTTCTGATACTACAAGCGGCCTTCAAACTCCGCGCCCAGTCCCCAGCGCCCCTCCCGCGGGCTGGCCGCAGGGATGGCACACAGGCCGGGCTGGGCTGCTGCCCGGGGTCAGCACAGGTGACAGCCCAGGCCGCACGGCCTGGACCTCGTGTTCCCAGGACACGCTTCCTCCCTGCAGGCCGAGGGCCTCACACGGCCCCCTCAGTGTGTCTCCCTCGGTGTCCCACTCGCACTCGGGAGCCCAGCTCTCCGGGCTGGCCAAGGCGTCCCCAGGCATGGGCCGCCCCCTGTACCCCCGGTGCCCAGCACTGTCCTCTGCGCCGTGACCCTGGGCAGCGGCGACGGCACCAGCAGCAGGTCACCACGCACTGAGCCTCCGACCTGAGCTGGGCCCACTGTCTCCTAGAGTCTTCCCTGAGCAACA
The DNA here is from genome assembly GCA_025583905.1 of Ia io. NCBI lineage: Eukaryota > Metazoa > Chordata > Mammalia > Chiroptera > Vespertilionidae > Ia > Ia io. The sequence goes on along the minus strand of JAJQQW010000002.1, from coordinate 2,088,316 downwards.
TGGGTGATGTGTCTCATTTTACAGACAAGGAAACTGAGGCACCACACGTGGCAGCCCTTGCCTGGGCCAGGAGCTCTGACGTCAGCGTGTGAGTTCTTGCCTCTCCCAGAGACCTGGGTCCAGCTGGAAAGGGGGAGAGGCAGGAGGGTTTGGGGGAGGGTGCCAGCTGGGAGCCAAGGGGGACCACAGGCTGGGCTCTGACATCAGTGTGGCCTGGGGAGGGCTGGGATGAAATGGCAGCCCCCATTTTGCACCCCACCCCAGTGCAGGGCGGCAGGGCTTCATGTGGTCCCTCCCTCAGAGTGAGGGGCCCTCGGGGGTCTGCGGGGGCAGCAGGAGATCCAGTCTGAGGTGGCCAAGGGCACGGCCAGGGTGGCTGGTGCCAGACAGGGGAGGGAGACACGGGGAGGGAGACAGAGAAGGGCCCTGAATGCCATCTGAGGGGAGGGGAGCACCGTGAGGCTGCACCCGGGCAGGGGTGGTGGGTGCCCGCTCGGAGGGGCAGAAGAGGTCTCCTGGGAGGGCAGCGCAGCCTGGGTAGGTCCAAGCTCCAGGGTCGAGGTGTCTCCTGGGTGTCTGGTGGGGGGGGGCCCCCCCCGGCTGTACCCTTCCCCGAGGTTCTGGGGGACCTGGCAGCTGACAGGGCGGTGAGACGGGAACCAGAACCTGGACTCGGAGCCGCGCCAGGCCCTGCGGTTTCCCGGCTTCTCATCCCTGCAATCCCGGTCTCAGAACAGGTGTCCATGCAGCGGGCAGCAGGCAGGTGGGCAGCGGGCAGGCGGGGGCCTCCCAGGCAGTCACTCGTTAACCTTTCCAGAACCCCCGCCCCTGGACGCCTGCTTGCACCAGGGCCCTCGCCTCCCCACTTCCCTGTCTGCAGCCCTAGTCACAGTGATGCTGATGGGGTGCCAGCTCTGTGGACGGTGCCCACCCCAGGGTGCCCCACTCGCTGAGACTGCTCTGCTCAGAGAGCTGTGACACCGTCCAGCCAGGGGGACAGAGCCCTTTGTGGGGACAGGAGGGGGGCAGGCACGGCGTCCTGCCCAGCTGTTGGCACCAGAGGGTGTCCAGCCCGCGTTCGCTAGGCGTCACCCCGCAGCCCGCCCCCGGCGCCACGGTATCCCGCCGTGGGACTCTCCACCCTGCCCCCGAGACCCGGGCGCTGTGCGGAGCAGCCCGGTGAGGTCGCGGCCCCCGCCGTTTCTCAGCCTGACCGAGGCAGGCCTGGCCTCCCGCGTGTGGCAGCGGGCAGGGCTGCTCTGAGAGCGTCCCGGCCCCAGGGGAGCATCTTGGGACGCGAGGCCTCTGGCAGACTGACCCCTCTCCTCTGGCGAGTTCCCCGCCCCCCCGGGTGGGTCCCTGCAGGTGCGGCCCGCGCTGTGTCCGGCGCTGGGCAGCCCGAGCCAGGTCTGTGAACTGGCCCAGTACCAGCATCGTCCTGGAAAATGGGGTGACCCAGCCTCTGGCATCAGGGATAGTTTCAAAGAGCCGGTCGGCTGCCAACGGCCAGAGGCAGCGCGCCCTTTGGAGGTCGGGGCCTGAACGTGCAGCCCTGACCTCTCGGAGCTGCTTCCCTGCTCGGCCACGCCCGGCCGGCGGGAGGAGGGAGCCAGGGATGCTGGCTGCGTGGCGCCCCTGGATGCCGACCCCAGGCCAGCCTCGCGCTCACGCTGCTCCCCGCTCCCTTTGAGCGTCCCACATGGGCCTCCCTGGGCCTCATCTTCCCTTAGTCCCTCCGTCTAGCCCCGCGGCGGTGGGACCGGGAGGCAAAATCTGCCCACGCGGGAACAGTGTGCCCACAGCTGAGAGATGGGGGGCAGCCCGAGCCACGTCCTGCCTCCGTCTCCTTATCTGAAAGGGGTGGGATCACCGGCCCCTGGCTGGGCTCCGAGGTCACACAGGAGTGACTCCTTGTGCGTGAGCTGGCTGGGCTGCCACCCCCCAGCCGGGGCTTAACCATGAACGTCATCCCCGCCTGCCCCCCCCGCCCACCCCGCCCCAGAGGCTGGAGGTCCAAGACCGGGTGTGGGCAGGACGGGTCCTCCTGAGGCCTCTCCTTGACGTGTGGATGGCCGTCTGCTCCGTGTCCCCACAGGGCGGGCCCGTGCGTGTCTGTCCTAACCTCTCCGTAAGGCACCCGTCAGCGGGATTAGGGCCACCTGTGGCCGCATTGCGGCTACATCCCCTCTAAGACCCCGCCTCCAAGGACAGTCGCACCCTGAGGTGCTGGGCTCAGGCTGGAACACAGGAATGTGGGGAGACAGCCCCCAGCACAGCCCAGCGCCCCTGGCTGGATTTGTGCTCAGAAGCGCCCCGTCCAACTCTGCGGCTCCGGAACAGTGTCCGCGGCTCCCATCTTTCTGGAGGCAGGACAGAGGATGCTAATGCACAAAACAGCCCCCAAAACACGAAGGTTTGTTTGAAACCAAGGAAACCGGCCGGCCAGGGGCACGCTCCATCCAGGCAGATGGCTCCCAGGAGACACTAACACTGATGCTAGCGACCCGCGCTGCCTGCCAGCCCGAGGACGTGCTGGGCCCGGAGCGTCGGGGTCCGCTCTGCCGCTTCCTGGCTGTCTTGTCCGGCCCACGGCAGCCATTTAGCCTCCCAAGGGTCCGATTCCTCGTGGATAAAGCAGGCCTGACAACATAGCTCCCCTCACACAGCGGTCTGAGGGTCCGGCGAGAAGGAGAGGAGGTTCCAGCGTCAGGAAGTGCTCATTACAGTAGCCACTCAGCCTGGCCGGGCAGTCCACTGGTTAGAGCGCCATCCCCACGCCAAGGCTGTGGGTTCGATCTCAGGTCAGGGCACACACAGGAATCAACCAAAGAGTGAATAAGTGGGACAACAAATCGATCTCTCTCCCTCCCTCTGTCTCTCCCCCCCACCTCTCTCCTCCCCCCACTCTTTCTCCCTCTTTCTCTCTAAAATCAACAGGTTTGTGTGTGCACACCCCTTTTCTAGGCATGAAAACTGAGGCTTGAAAAGTCAAGTTACCAACCATGTAACTGCCAGAGCTGGAAATCTGGTCTTTACAAACAGATGGTTAAAAATAAAAACGGAACAGGCTCTCGTCCACACCCTGCCCGGGCTCGGGGGCTCTCCGGGCTATTCTGTCTGCACCCCGTCGGCAGGGGGCACCTGTGCCTGCCGGGCTCCCCGGTGACAGGTCGGGAGGGCACTGGGGCTGCTGCTGACGACACCCTGCCCTCCCGGGCTCATCAGAGGCCAAGGAGCACGACCCACCGGCCAAAGGGAACGCAGACCGGCGAGAGCGAGCACAGCCGCCAGCCCGCCACCCAGCCTTGCACACATGAGTGCGCGGCGGGGAGTGCTCCCCCGCCTCCTCCATCGGCCTCACGGGCACGCACAGACTGGGGCTGTGCCGAGGGCATGGGCACACGTACATGCACACGCACACACGCACACGTGTGAAAGGGTTTGCTGAGCAAAGCTTCACGGGGCCAAGTGGCCCGGGATCGTCCGGCCGGAGGAACGACCCAGTAGCCCGCGCACAGCCCGGAGGCCGGGCTGGAACACCAGCCACGCAGTGACCAGGAACTGTTTTATTTGGGATCATGTCCTTGGGGGACACTGCCAGCTCCACACCAGGAAGCAGCGAACCGATTTCCTTCCCTAAGAATCGGGAACAGTGCTGTGCCGTGGTCCGCAGCTCAACACTCCTCCCCGCTTGATCCCGTGGGAGGCAACATCGGAGCATCAGAGCGCAGCGCCCGGCTGGCGAGGCGGTGTGCAGGCCCCGGATGGCGCGGGCCCCGCCGCCCGGAAAGCCCAGGGGGAGCGGCGCCTTGCGTCCATGTGGGGAGACGGACGCGCCCAGTTCTCATTGTCAAAAGTCCACGGCCCATCCGGGAGATGCGATCACACAGGCTGTTTGTTCACACAGCAAATGACCCCTGACCCCGGGGCTGCCCTGCCCGTGAGACTCCGAGGGCCCAGCGGGGAGGGGCCAGGCCCCCTCGGTCAAGGACACCAGCCAGGTGGGTGCAGAGGCTTCGCGTTGGGCTTCATCGAGGGCCGCGTCTCCAGTGGCTGCGCCGGGCTGCGTGGCGGCTACAGCTTGGAGCTCAGACTCCCCGGGGCGGGCTTGTTGGCGGAAAACTCCGGCCACCACGACGGCCGCTCCAGCACGCGGCGCTGCTGGAGGACGGCGCCCCAGAGGTTTCTGTAGAGCTGCGAGAGGAACACACGCCCCCAGTAAAGCCTCCTCCGGAGTCAGGTGTGCGGGGCAGCCCCCGAGGCGGCGCTTAGTCAGACCCCAGAACGCCCTCCTGTCGCTCTCCATGAACACCTCGGGGAGCTTACATGTAACTGACATACACCCTTTCCCCGAAGCGGAAAGCAATGGGGCAACGCAACGCTAAAAGACAGCACGCTAGCACGAACACCCACTGGCCCTTTGCTTTGGTGGGGCTGAAGCGGGGGGCGGTCTGCGCTCCTGGTTCGCGCTGAGTCCGTCCCTGGCACCACGGGCGGCCGCTGGCGCGTGGAGGTGCAGCCGAGCGGCAGAATGACGGCCGTGGGGCTGGCCTCGCCATGTGGTCCCGGCCCCCTGGGCGGGCAGGTCTGGCACTCACTGTCCCTCCGCCTGCCCAGCCGTCTCCTCCAGGACTTTCCAAACAAACAGCTCCCAGCAGAGTGGCCTCGTGGGAGAGAGCAGCCGGCAGCGCGGAGGGGGCCGCGGGAGCCACACGGGCTGAGGGCAGATGGCCGAGTCTTCCCGGCTCCAGCTCAGCGAGCGCCCAGGGCCGGAGCCGGGCAGATGAGCCCCCACTCCCTGAGCAGGCAGGGAAGGGCCTGCTTTGTATCTGACTGGCGTGGACCCATGTTACCTAAGAGCCCCCTCCCCGCACCTGCTGAATGCACTCAGCGATTCTCCAGCAGTGCCTGCTCGCTCCCAGGACCCAGACGCAGGCTTTTCCTGCGGTCACACGCCCCGGGGTACTGCCTGCAGTGGGGAGCCTGGGCTCCAGGGAGTGAGCGTCTCAGATCGTCCCCCACAGCCGCGCTTGCTGGCTCGAAATGGGCTTCTTACCAGCAGCGCCTGGTTAAGGCATCTGTCCCTGAAGCCGGAGGAATGAGCGCGGAGGGAACTGCCCTGCCTGCTGGCTGTGGGTCCAGGGGCCCAGCGTGGGGACTCCTTCCATTGCCTGCCCTGGACGGTGCCCTGCACAGCGGCCGCGGCTCCGGGGCTCAGCCGCCCTGGCCCCTCTCTCCGGGCAGACACTCCTGTGAGCTCGGGGGTCCCCAGAAGGCGCCATTCCCGGGCGCTCCCTGCCAGGCCATTGCTGCCGCTTCCTCAAATGCCCACCCACCTGGCTGCCTGCTAAGTCCCCATCCCCCAGGCCAGTCCCTCTCCCCTGGGCCACGCAGCGCTGCCTCTGCAGCCCTCGCCACACCAGGGGGCCAGGGGGGCTCTCCGGTCTCCTCCCCGGACAGCACTACTCGCCCAAACCCTGGCTCTGCCCCTCTGGCTGGGCGGCCGCCTGCCTGGCTGGGTGTGGGTCTCCAGTGAGTGATTCCACAGGGACTTCTCTGCCCGCCACTCCCAGGTGGTGGGCCACGCGGAGGTCAGGGTGCCGGCCCCCGGACAAGGCTGTTACGGCACATACAGTGACTGTGAGAGCGCCCGCTCAGTGTCTCTGAGGACAGGGGCGGCTCCTGACCCCTCACGACCCCTGGGAGCCTGAGCTGCAGCAGGTCTCAGCAGAGAGGACAGACTTGGGCCGGGGTGGGGGCAAGTCCTGCTCCACGCTGACAGCTGTGGGACCTCAGGCACGTCCCCAGGCCACCCAGGGACAATGCAGTGGCGAGTGCAGCCTGGGAGGCGCTGAGCAGAGGAAAGTCACGTGGGGACACGTGGGGGTCAGAAACGAGCACTTTGAGGGTCACACAGTAGGGCAGAGTGGGCAGAGCCTGGGGCACTTCCCCAGAGGCCAGAGAAGAGCTCGCTGAGAGGCAGCAATTTGCTTTGACCTGAATGAAGGGCAGTGCTCCAGGCAGCGGGGACAGCAGGTGCAAAGGTCCTGGGGTGGGAGAGCCGGCAGGCCAGACAAGCAGAGAGGCTGCCAGCTGGAGGCCGGACGGCAGAGGAGCACGGCACACGGTGACCTTGAAGGGCCAGCACGGCCAGGCTGCGGGGGGCGCGGGAGGGGAGCTGGGGGCGACTTCAGGGAACAGGGGGCGCTGGGGGAGGGCTCAGTCAGACACTTGCTTTGTAAGAAATCATTGGGGCGGGGCCTGGGAGGAGATTAGGGAGCCACGCAGAGGCCACTGGGGCAGCAGGCTGCAGAGGTGAGGGGCCAGGCTGCTGGGGGAGCCGGCCCTGAGGTGGGGGGCGGAGCCAGGCCTGGAGAGGGCCATGGGCCAGTGTGAGGGAGGGAGGTATGCAGGGCCCGGCCCGCGTCACAGCCCACGAGGGCACGTCCGCCCCGTTTCTCAGAGGAAGGCTCTGGGGGTGAGACACCCCGACTCCTCCCCGCACTGCTGCGAGTGTGACAACCTCCCGCAGGCGCCAGGAGACCCCCGGGCAGGTGGTCACCGAGGCCCTGCAGTGACTGGCTGGCCCCCAGAGCGGCCCTGACACACGGCGCCCCACGGCACAGGCGGCCTTACCTCGCCGTCGGCTCTGCCAATCGGGGAGTCCAGGACAAAGTCGGGAGGCGCGATCACGTCCACCAGGGCGACCGCGTCGTCCTTCAGCTGTCGGAAAACACAGGCACACGCTTGGCACGGCCCCACGTCTCCATGGCAACACGGAGGAACAGAGCCCGGGAGTTTGTTGCTCGACCACTAGCAACGGTAACCCTAGCACGAGGCCGAATCCCGGGGGCCCTCCTCACCGCCGGCAGACGGGCCAGCCTCTGAATGCTTCACCAGGCACGCTCCACGCACGACTCCAACCTTTCATGTCTTGTCACCGGGGAGGGCCTGTCGTAAGGTGATGGCCGGAGCGTGGTACCTGGTGCGCCTCTGGCCCCTGACCCACGGGGCAGCGGCGGTTCAGTGCCGGGAAGGGCGCCAGAGGCGCCGGGAGAGGCATTTCCATGCACCTGTGGGTGCACTCGCAGGCCCACAGCGGGGACCCCCGTTCTGTCCTACGCGTTAGTCTTCAGGATGGAATTTACAGAAGACGCCCAAGAATTTTCTTGAAATGCAAAAACACATTTTTTCCTTATGACCCCTGTGAAACGCCACAGCTGTGCTGAACAGAAGCTGAAGGGCACCCCTGACTGTCTAGAGCCGTGGTCGGCAAACTGCGGCTCGCGAGCCACATGCGGCTCTTTGGCCCCTTGAGTGTGGCTCTTCCACAAAACACCACGGCCTGGGCGAGTCTATGTTGAAGAAGTGGCGTTAGAAGAAGTTTAAGTTTAAAAGATGTGGCTCTCCATAGAAATTTCAGTCGTTGTCCTGTTGGTATTGGGCTCTGTTGACTAATGAGTTTGCCGACCACTGGACTCGAGAAAGCAAGCGGTCAGCACAGAGCAAGGCCCGCAGCACACAGCCCAGGGCAGTCCCCACGGGCGGACGCCGGCCCCCAGCACACGCTCTCTGTCCCACGGCCCGCACCCCCCACCTGCGGGTCACAGATGAAGCTGGCCCCCCGGGGGCGGGTGGGGAAGAGGCAGGGGCTGCGTTATGATACCTGCGACCCACAGGCCTTCGCCACAGAGGGAGCGGCGGGGAGCGCCGGGGGAAACGGCTGTGACGTTACAAACGGCAGCTCAAACATCAACCACAGGGGACGAGGCCTCGCATCACCGTCTCCCTGTGGGAGGGCGCGGGGCGGGGGGCTAGCCCCCCTAGAGCAGGGAGCCGCTGGTGCTACGGAACCCACCCCGTCAGGCTCAGACCCGCCAGATGTCCGCGGGGGTTGGTCAACCCTGACCGCGCTGCCGGGAGAACGGGCATGGCCCAGCCGCTGCGGGGCGTCTGACGACCCCACGTGGAGCCGGGACTCAGCGCTGGGCAGCTGCGTGGCCCTGTGCGGCGGCCACAGTGCGTGGGGCGCTCTCACTTCAAATGGATTACAGGAAAGAAGATAAACTCAGCCACTGGCCGCACTGCTACGGCCCACCCCCCAGTCAGCGGTGACCGGGCGGGACTGAGGCTCCCGAACACGCTGTCCCTGTGGGAACTCATTGGACAGAGCGCCAGAGGATGCGGAGGGGATCGGCCACCTGAGTTCATGCCGCAAAATGAACGCGGGCTGGAGGCTGTGCCTTGACGTGCCCGGGGAAGAAGTCACGACTCGTAAAAAGGGCTGAACGCGCCCCGATTCTGAGGCAGTCCCACTAAAACCCTCTCCCTGGGGTTCGGGCAGGAGCAGTTTCCGGTAACTGCCCTGCTCGGCTGATGGCTGCATGCACGAGGTGGGAGCGCGGGAGCGAGGTGGGAGCTGAGAGCGTGGGTGCAGGGGGCGTGCGGGAGCACCCGTTACAGGTGACACGGGTGCAGGGGGCGTGCGGGAGCACCCGTTACAGGTGACACGGGTGCAGGGGGACGGAGGGCCACCCGTTACAGGTGACATGGGTGCAGGGGGACGGAGGGCCACCCGTTACAGGTCACACGGGTGCAGGGGGCGTGCGGGAGCACCCGTTACAGGTGACACGGGTGCAGGGGGCGTGCGGGAGCACCCGTTACAGGTGACACGGGTGCAGGGGGCGTGCGGGAGCACCCGTTACAGGTGACACGGGTGCAGGGGGCATGCGGGATCACCCGTTACAGGTGACACGGGTGCAGGGGGGCATGCGGGAGCACCCGTTACAGGTGACACGGGTGCAGGGGGACGGAGGGCCACCTGTTACAGGTGACATGGGTGCAGGGGGACGGAGGGCCACCCGTTACAGGTCACACGGGTGCAGGGGGCGTGCGGGAGCACCCATTACAGGTCACACGGGTGCAGGGGGACAGAGGGCCACCCGTTACAGGTCACACGGGTGCAGGGGGCGGAGGGACACCCGTTACAGGTGACACGGGTGCAGGGGGACGGAGGGGCACCCATTACCGGTGACACGGGTGCAGGGGGACGGAGGGCCACTCGTTACAGGTGACACGGGTGCAGGGGGCTGGAGGGCCACCCGTTACAGGTGACACGGGTGCAGGGGGATGGAGGGCCACCCGTTACAGGTGACACGGGTGCAGGGGGATGGAGGGCCACCCGTTACAGGTGACACGAGTGCAGGGGGACGGAGGGACACACATTACAGGTCACACAGGTGCAGGGGGACCGAGGGGCCTCCCACTCACCTGGGAACACAGCTCCAGGATGGCATCCTCCAGCATCTTCCCGGCTCGCTCCCCAGCAAAGTAGCCGCCTGTAAGCACAGCGCTGGTTACGGGGCTGGGAGCCCAGTCCACAGCCCCCCACTCCTGCAGCTTTTCAGATCAGCCCCTCTGTGAAGGCGTGTCTCCGCCCGCCCCAGCCAGCCGAGGGGCGGCCCCTTGGCAGGACGCGGCCAGGCCAGAGCGGGGCTGCGGGAGGGAGCAAAGGCCTCGAGAGGCAGGCAGAGCCGGCGGGTGGTCTGCGGGTGCTCAGGGCGAGGGGCTCCCTCTGAGGCTGAGAGGAGATTTGGGGAGAGGGAAGTGTGGATGGTGCTGGGACAGGAGCGCGGGGCTGAGGGCTGGCAGGGGCCACGTGCAGAGCGGTGGCCTGGGGCAAGGAGCCACCTGGGGAGGGATGCCGCCCCACCTCAACCTCGCCTCGGCACTGGCCGCAGCGCCTGCCTGCTTGGTTTCTGCCATGAAATCTGTGTGGCCCTGGAGTTGGCGCTTCTCAAAGAGGTCTCCACCCTGCGCCCTCACGCCCTGTGCCACAGGCCCTCCAGCCCCCCCCCGCCCGCCGCCCCCTCACCGCCTCCCGGGCAACAGCCGCCCAAGGGCAGCATGGACTCTCGGCAAGGGGGGGAGCGTACACACACGGGCACCGCAGAGCCGCGGCGTGTGCAGCAGGAATGTGGGGCGATGAGGGGGAAAGCTCCGTAGGATGACATTGGGAAACGGCTGAGAAACGCAGGCCTCCCCGTTCCCACCGTCTCCCTGCACCCCTCCTCCAGGGAGCCCGGTCCCCACCCCGGCCGCCCTACGTGCACCCCGGCGCCAGCCCGATGCTGCTCGGCCCTCGTGCTTGCTGCGGTGGCTCGGGGCTCTCAGCACGTGGCGTGTCTGTCACGCCAACGGGGACAGCAGCCGCCGAGACACAGCGAGGGCACCCAGCCCCGCGGGCCTCACCTCGGTACAGCAGGGCTGTGTGCTGGCTCAGGGACCACAGGCCGTAGAGGGCGCTGAGCCTCCGGAGCACGGCCCGCAGCGGGGGCGGCACGCCGGGCTGGTGCGTGTGCTGGTGGAACCTGCGCACCACGGTGAGCTCCAGGAAGGCCAGCGCCAGGGAGCGGCAGCAGTAAGCCTGCGGGCAGAGGCCCCCGCGCAGGTGAGCCCCAGCCGGGACCTCCCGGACCCCTCGGTGACCCCGGCTGGGACCCCTCGGTGACCCCGGCTGGGACCCCTCATTGAGCCCCGGCTGGGAGCCCTCGGTGACCCCCTCGGTGACCCCGGCTGGGACCCCTCGGTGACCCCGGCTGGGACCCCTCGGTGACCCCGGCTGGGACCCCTCGGTGAGCCCCCTCGGTTGGGACCCCTCAGTGACCCCGGCTGGGACCCCTCAGTGAGCCCCCGGTGAACCCCAGCTGTGACCTCCCAGGCATGCCAGCACGTCACAGCGGCCACCCTGGAGCTGGTTAGGAGAGGCCGTGCCCACGGCAAGGCTGCACAGGTCAGAGCACAGCGCCTGCAGCCGGCTCCCCAGGACGCGAGGACCCAAGACAGGCTGCCCAGTGTGCGGCCTGGACCGTGCCCCCAAGGCCTGGGGGAGGGCGATAATGACTGAGCAGCGGTGCAGCCTCACCTGATCCCCCACCTGCTGCTCCGTAGGGCGGGACTCACCTGTGCCCCGGCCCCTCTAGGAGTCTAAGGTCCGTGCAACCCAAGGGCCCCCTCCAGTAACCCCAGCTCAGGCCATGGGACGGGCACCACGGGGCACCCTAAACACGATGCCACAGTCTCTTCCGCAGCCCAGCAGGGGGCACCATCCCCCAGCAGACCCATGGGCTGGAGCGCTGGGCCCTCTGTGGGGCCCGGCAGCACGGGCACTGGGCGAATAAGCAAAGCCGTGTCTACGACACACACACCTGGGAGTTATTTCTCGCGTCAAAGTCACTGCTTCCGGCTCTCTTCTCCTGAGTTAGCTTCTGGTGACTCTCTCGGAGCAGGTAGCAGACGAGCCACTCGTACGCCGCCAGGGGGACTGGGGATGGAGACCGGGAAAGTGACCACAGAGCTCCCGGCAGGGGTCCGGTGCTCGCGAACCAGAGCTCCCAGCAGGTGTGAACACCTGCGTGTATTGATGGGTGGGTGAGGTGGATCCAGTTTACAGACAGGGAAACCGAGGCCCGGGGCGGGGACTGGGTGGTGGCGGGACAGGTGAGGGTGTTTCCTGCTGAGAAGCCATCCCCCTACCCCCCTCTCCTGGCAGCACCCTCCGCGTGACCCTCACTGACGGCCACATGCCGTCCGGGGCTCAGTGCCCTCGGCGTCCCCAGGCACTGGCCTGGGCATCAGGACAACTCTCCGGCACAGGGTGGGCTGCGGCTGACATGCCACCCGGCGCTTCCTACCGACCAGGAACGTTCCAGAACCGGGACCCTCAGAGCACCTGCCCTCGAAACGTCCCCCCTCCGAGGAGGACCCGGCAGGAGGCGTCCCGCACGCCTGAGTCTTTGCAAATAGTTGAGGGTCTCGTCCTGAATTGGGTGGGCCCCACGCCCACGGAGTGCCCTCCCACGGGGGACGGCAGAGGCAGACACAGGGCGGCGGCCAGGTGGCGATGGAGGCAGACTGGACAACATGGCCACGAGCCCCGAACACCAGGAGCCACCGAAGACAAGAGACAGGACCTGCCCGAGCCTCAGAGGGGCCCCGTCCAGGCTTGGGCTTCCTGCCTTCAGCACCGTTTGTGGGGCTTTGTCATGGCCGCCCAGGACACTGACACCCCAGGTGACACGGGTGGCCCAGGGCACACGCCTGAGCCTTAGGCTGCCCTGCAGGACGACCCTGAAAACCTCAGCGACGCTGGAAACCCACGCGGACACGACAGAGCCCATGTGACAGACGCCTGTGCGGGGTCCGCGGCTCCGCCGCTGCCTGAGCCTCCCCAGCCGCGGCGATGGACCGTCACCGACTCCTCCTCCATCTCTGTACCGCAACAAGCCCGCGGACCGCACTGTGGCCCCAGCGGGGGGGGCACCCACCAGCCGGTCCCCGTGCGGCAGGTCCGAGGTCCCCGTTTGCACTTTGCTCTGTGATGTGGACGGAGCCAGCTTGATACAGGCGTCATGGGAACGGGCCTGTGTTGGCAACTCCACTCTTAGCTGCCAGTTTGTAGAAGAAAGTACATCACGCTGCTTCGAGGTGTCCACGTGAAAGGAAGGAGGAGACCCCGCGTGCACGCGGGCGGGAGGGCCCTGGAGTTCTTGGGGAGTGAGCTGTCATCACAGCCAGCTCCTCGGGAGGCCGCGCAGGCTCAAGGCCTTCCGTGCTGGTCAGGGATGCCCTTCCGGGGCTCCCCCCCCTCTGTCCCCTCTGCACCCCACACTCTCCTCACCATGCCGGTGCGTCCCCCCAAGTGTGGCCCCACCCTCCCACACACACCCCCTCTTAACCCCCCCCACTGTCACCATCCCCTCCACTCACTCCAGGGCCTGCCTCCTTCCCGACCTTAGTCCAGGGCTGCTGAGCACACCGCTGGGAACCTGACTCATCCTGATCCCTGAACTCCCAGCGTCACCCGGAGCGCCCTCGCCTGGCCGCTCAGCCACCTTCGGGCCACCTCCCCTGCCCCCAGCCTGCCCTTCTCCCTGCGCGGCTCTGCCTGGCGCCAGCTTCCTGCTGCCCTCCCGAGGCAGGCGGGCTCTGACCTCGGTGCGCCGTGGACAGCACGGCCCGCCAGATGCAGGCCCCGCTCCCCATCCCCCAGGTCCAGGACCCACCTGTTCCCCACTGGTGCCCACATGCCCTTCACCCCCCGTGCTCCTGTGTGGCCCACACACGAGACCCAGCTGCGAAGCTACCGCAGAGCTCACCTGCACCTCTTGTCCCCGAGGGAGTCTCGGGACAGTGGCCCCCCAAAGGTGGCCAGCACCCCCCCCCTCCCACCACGGACCCCCGCAGTCCCTCCCTGCCCATTACGAGGGACACCGAGGCACAGGGCTAGGTGCCCAGCCCGTCCCACTGCGGGGCACGAACACATGGTTGTCAGAGCAGCAAACACTCGGAGCTGCAGCTACTTAACGTTTTTGCAAAGAGCCAACTACAGAAGTGGCCTGGCATCGCTAAGCGGGCGCAGGCCTCGGGGCGGGGCCCTTTGGGAAGCCCATCCCCCGGCACACTCGTGTGCGTCATCAGGGCCCGGACGGAGCCTGCCCCTCCCTCCCCACAACGGTCTGATTCCCCGAAGGAAGCCTCCTGCCCTGCCTGCTCCGCCAATGCTGCAGAGGCCTCGCCTCGGGCCTCCGAGCTCCGGTCGTAAATCTCTGTGCAGCTCTCACTGGGGCCAGCTGAGGCGAAGGCGGCGGGCTGTGGCTGATGACCGAATGCCCTGGGGACCGGGCTGGCCGCGGGCGCGCTCCCTTCTCTGTGCTCCAGGGAGAAGGCCGGGGGCGGTGCCAAGCCACTCGCGCCACGTAAACTTTAGTTGCGTTTTTTTCCTCCAGAAAATGTTTTCACGTTGTTGGATCTTGCAAAAACTAGGGCACTCGGAGGAAAAACAGATGACGCTGCGCTGGCGCCTGTGCGGGGGCCGGTCCAGACACTCCACCGCGTCCGGTGTCAGAGGGATGGCGCATGAGGGGTGGTGTGTGCGGGCGCGGTGGGCACACGGAGGCCAGCCCAGGACCCAGCGGCGCCCCAGGGGACACTCACACTGGTCCCCCACACCAGAGGCTTTGCGAGCCGCGGGCAGTGGGATCAGGGCACCTGGACCGGGAGGCTGTGCGTCCGAGACAGCGCAGGTCGGGAGTGACCACGTGGTGCCGAGCGCCGAGCTGAGCTCCATGCATCAGCTCCTCATCCTCGGGAAAGCCCGATGCGGCAGCAACCGCGGTTCCCCGGGCGCAGGGGCACCGAGGCAGGAAGGGGAGGGGCGGACCTGCCCGAGGCCCCACGGCTGGGGGCGGGGTGGGGGGCGGAGGGGCCGGGAGCGGAGCCAGCCCAGCCCGTGGGGGCCACCGCCTCACAGACCTGCTCCTCCGGCCAGGCCTCGGGGTGCCGTGTGCGCCCGACCCCGTGCCAACCACCCTGCACCCCACAAGCTGCACAGGGAGGAGCTCCACCCACGTCTGCAGGGAACACAGGAGCCCTCCCCAGAGGGACCCAGGACGGCCGGGCGGCCCCCGCCTCCGGATGAGGGCTGTGGACGGGGCTGGCCGCCTCCGCCCGCCATGGAGCCCGCGCCGGCTCAGTGTGGGCACAGGGAGACGCTGGGGGACAAGGGAGGCACACCAACACCCAGGCTCTCCTAGCACTGCCGCCCGCCGGCAGCCTGGCGCAGACGGGGGAGGGGGGATGCTTACCCGCGGAGTCCAGGCAGTCCTGCAGGCTGGCCACCGCGAACCGCCGGCCGAGCAGGGCGGGGTAGGCCGCCAGGAAGTCCACGCTCTTCAGCGGGCTCTCGCAGTGGGCGCCACCTAGGAGCGCTCGGTCACTGGGGACGCCGGGGCCATGCACAGCCCCCCCGGGGAGGGTCCCCCCCACCCGCCTCAGCAGTGACCGGGGAGCGGGTCAGTCACTGTGGAATGAACCCTCCCTTCCTCAAACACGGCCACCTGGGGAGAAGAGCTAACTCTGGGGGCCGAGAACCCATGCCCGTGTGAGGTCAGGGCCACCGGAGCTCAGCGGAGCCTCACCTGGGCCTCCCCTGGCAGCAGCCCGAGCAGGTGATGCTCACCTGGGCTCCCCTGTGCCAGCAGCCCGAGCAGGTGATGCTCACCTGGGCCCCCCCCCCCCCCCCCGCCGCCAGCAGCCCAAGCAGGTAATGCTCACCTGGGCGCCCCTGTGCCAGCAGCCCGAGCAGGTAATGCTCACCTGGGCGCCCCCACACCAGCAGCCCGAGCAGGTGATGCTCACCTGGGCCCCCCCGCGCCAGCAGCCCGAGCAGGTGATGCTCACCTGGGCGCCCCTGTGCCAGCAGCCCGAGCAGGTAGTTGCTGGTCTGCTGCAGCAGCACGTTGTTGTCGCCTTCGTATGTGCAGTTGGGGTCGTTGTCGTTCCTGAGGTCGCCCAGGCGGTTCACTGCAATGAGCCCACAGGTCCCGTCACTTCAGGTGCACGTGGGAGAGATGCCGTCGCCCTGGGAACGCGAGGCCCGGCCAGGTGGGCCGGGGACGCAGCACTTGCTCCACGCCCCACGCCCCTCCTGGCCAGCCGGCCTGCCCGCTGGGGGCAGTGGCTGGGCCGGAAGGACACGCAGCGCCGGCCCAGGGGGGTGTTGGCGGGAGCCCCTGAGAAACGGCACAGCTGGGCCGCAGTGAGCACGCAGCAGCCGGCAGGGGTCGCGCGGAAGGGAGAGCACTCCTGGACATGGGATTGGGGGCGGAGGGGGGGGGGTGGCAGAGGGATGGACGGTGCAGGAAGAATTAAATTAAAAGGTTCAAAAGCACGCCGTCCTCAGCGCCCGTCCTCGTGAGGCACCTGGCAGAAGCCGCCTGCAGCGTGGGGTCCTGAGTGAACCCCTCGTCTCACGCAGGGAGCCCACCATCTGACGGAAACTCTCAGTTTTCTTTTGTTGTCTCTCTTGCCAGTTAGTGACCCGGTTCTTTCACGTATTTTGTAAGGTGTGCCCTCTGGGGAGAATGTTCTGGGACCTAGGCTGGGGGAGGGGCCGGCAGGGAAAGTGGACTCGGCTCCTCAGGGTCACATGCTGCTGGGCTGTGGCCCCGTCATGCCCGATTGATTGATTGATTGATAGTTCCGGACTCACGGCCCCTGCCCGGGCCGGACCGCTGCAGGGGAGGGCTGGGAGGCCCTGAGAGAAGGAATCTGCAATTGCAGGTAAGCCTCGCTAAAGGGCCTGCTGCCCCCCTGCTGCGCTGGGCCCGGGGACGAGCCCCGCATATGGGGCGTTTCTGTTGTCTGATGCTGCAGGGTCAATGTCCTCATTCTAAACTAGTCCCAGCGTCTCCAAGAGCTACAACAACAAACAAAAACCACCAAGAGCATTTTGTGGGAGACGAAGCACGAAAAAGCTACCGAGCATGTCCTAGACGCCCGGCACTGGCCAAACGCTTTGCATGTGTTAATTCTTAATCGATGCAAGAACCTCCATTGTGGGGTAGTAGTCGTACCCCCATTTCACAGAGGAGAACACTGAGGCTCTGCGGAGGCAGGGGGCTTGCTCACGGTGACAAGGCTGGAGTGGCAGAGCCAGGACGGGGTCCCACTCTTTTACCCACACGCCAGCTGCCCAACCACCAGCCAGGGCCACTAAAAACTTACTTTTTCCTGTTTAAGAGTTTTTCATCAGAACAACAGTTGATGTCGATGTACTGCCAAATCATTAACCAGAAAGTTAAATGAAGAGATGATCTCCTCCCCTCTCTGGTGTTTAGGGGCTCCCTCGGGTCCTCCACACCCCCAGCACCACGAGTTCCATGTTCCAGGAATACTGGGCATCGGAACACAGGGACCGTCCAGGGCAGGGGGGCGGCAAACTTGCGGGAAGGGCCAGACAGCGACCGTTTCAGGCTCTGTCGGGATCACTGAGCCACAGCTGCAGTGTGAGCACGGCCGTGGGACATGCGGGAAGGGGTGGCCATAAAAACCGGTGGTAGCCAGTTTGGCCCGGGAGGCCGCAGTGTGCTGACCCCTGGTCTGGAGCCGAGTGGGAGGGGTAAGTACAGGAAACGGTCACTCGCTTCTCTAAAACCTACTGGCCAGATAGCCGTGTCCCCCACACGCCTCGCGGCACTCCTGGATCCCCCGCTGGGCCGTCCACGAGGCCAGGGGCTTGCCGGCCGACGCCAAGGCGTGGATCTCCCGTCCGAGCTCTGCCTGGAGGAATGAATCCAAAGGGAATGGTGAGCAGAGGCTTTGACCCTGGAGGGGGCTCAGGTCAGCCGGAGCGTCAAAGGCACACGTCTCTCCAGTTCAATCCAACACACCCCTCCACAGGAAACAGAACCCCACTTTCAGCTTGAAAAAAGGGGGATTCATCCCGGCTGGAGTGGCTCAGTGGTTGAGCGTCCACCTATGAACCAGGAGGTCAATGTTCGATTCCGGTCAGCGCACATGCCCGGATTGTGGGCTCGATTTCCAGTGTGGGGCGTGCAGGAGGCAGCCGATCCATGATTCTCATCATTGATGTTTCTCTCTCTCCCTCTCCCTTCCCCTCAGAAATCAATAAACATACATATTTTTAAAAACGGGTCGGAGAAAAGCAAGTCCTCTCACCTGCCTGGCGCTCTGGTCATCCCTGTGGAGGCCTCGCTGGAGTGCCACCAGGTCCAGGAAGAGCGACTTGGAGAAGTGGTCCAAGGCGTAGGCAGCCGCCAGGTATGGGAGCAGGCGCCACTGCTAGAGTGAGCAGATGGGCAGGCGTGAGCCACCTCCACCCCCGTGCCCTGGGGGCGCTCAGAGGATGCCCTGAGACAGGAGCTGTGGAAGTCAGCCCCACGGCCCCCCGGAACGCATCTCCCGTGTTTCCGAGACACTCGACGGTTCTTCTCCCACCCAACCACCCCTCACAGGCACCGCCACGCCGTGTGCAGCCCCAAACGCCCACCCTCCCCGCTACCCCCAGTGACGCCGACACAGTGTCAGCCGCCTGGGACCCTGCCACGCCGGCCTATCGTGCCCAGAGCACAGGCTGACCCGTGATGCCTGGTGTTCCGTGAGCCTAGGAGGCAGATGGGGAAACCAAGGCTTGCAGAGAGCCAGAGGCCCACGGAGGTGGGGAGCGGCTCAGTCACGGGCACATGCAGGGCCATGTGGGTGGCAGGGCCTGGGGAGGAGCCGGGCAAGCCCTGGGAACCACCACCACCCTCGTGGTTGGTGCCCAATGTCACGTGTCCGACACTGTGCCACCTGCTTCTTCCGCACCAGCGTGTCTAATCCTTACACCCACCCAGAAGGGGGGCTACTGCCCGTTTACAGGGGAGACACGAGCACAGAGAGGCCGAGGGCCTGGCTGAGGGCACACAGCGTGGGCGCGGCCCTGGGCGAGAGCCCCAGCACTGTGGCTTGAGTGGGCACCCTACCGCTGAGCCGCCGATGCCCAGGCAGGGTGATGCGCGGCAACCTCTTGAGGCCACAGGGTCAGTGGTGGTGGGGACGGGGCCACGGCAGGAGGTGGGGGAGGCCACGGGGTTTGGGTGGTGGGGACGGGGCCACGGCAGGGGGTGGGGGAGGCCACGGGGTTCGGGTGGTGGGGACGGGGCCACGGCAGGAGGGGGGCGAGGCCACGGGGTTCGGGGGTTGGGGACGGGGCCACGGCAGGCGGCGGGCATGCACTCCCGACCCGCTGGAGGCAGGCTCGCAGCCAACAGCGCAGGAAGCGCTCGGAGACCAGCTGGGAGTCACTCAACACGCTCTGCCTACGTGCGGCTCAGCCCAAGGCCCGGAACAGACCTCGCTGCGACCTCCGACAGGAGTCCCCTGCCGGTCCTCAGCACCTGTGAGCTGGGGCCGTGCTGTGAAGACCAGCAAGAGCCCTGGCGAGTGCGGCTCCGTGGCTGGAGCGCCGGCCTGCGCCCGGAGGGTCCTGGGTTCCATTCCAGGTCCAGGGCAGCTACCTGGGCTGCCGGTTCGAGCCCCAGCCCCAAGTAGGCAACCGATCAATGTGTTTCTCTCACATCAATATCTCTCTCTCCCTCCTTCCCTCGTCTCCAAAAAAAAAGACTGACCCCAAGGAGGGGAAGGCCGTGCACCGTGAAAACAGGCGTGTCCCCTCCCCAGGCGACCGGCGGACGCCCGCTCTGCAGGCCTGCAGGACGAGGGTCCCTTCCGCTACTCAGAATGCCGCCCGGCGGACGGCGCGCACACTGGGGGCCATTTCTGCAGATGGATGGATGGACGGGCCAGCGCCTGGGCATGCCAGCCGCCTGCCGAAGCCTGCAGGCCTGCCCAGGGGCGCGAGCACACCTGTCTCCCCGGAGCCTCCCAGGGCGCTCTCCTGCCTCCTTATCGGGGGCGTCGCACAGAGTCCTTTCATTACAGCCCTTTTACCACCAGCCCCGCCTGCCCGCCTGCGGCCTGCCTCCCTGCCTGCCTCCCTCCCTGTGACCGGACGGCTCTGGGACCCGCCTCCCTCCCTGTGACCGCCCACGGCTCCGGGACCTGCCTTCCTCCCTGTGACCGCCCACGGCTCTGGGACCCGCCTCCCTCCCTGTGACCGCCCACGGCTCCGGGACCTGCCTTCCTCCCTGTGACGGCCCACGGCTCTGGGACCCGACTCCCTCCCTGTGACTGCCCACGGCTCCAGGACCTGCCTCCCTCCCTGTGACCGCCCACGGCTCCGGGACCTGCCTCCCTCCCTGTGACCGCCCACGGCTCTGGGACCTGCCTCCCTCCCTGTGACCACCCACGGCTCCGGGACCGGCCTCCCTCCCTGTGACCGGATGGTGCTGGGACCTGCCTCCCTCCCTGTGAACGGACGGCGCTGGACCTGCCCGACAGTTTGCTCGGCTCCCAGCAGCCAAAAGGCAGCTCCAGGAAGCAGAGCTTGTCTGGGGGGGGAAAGGGAACAGTGACCCCGGGAGGGAGGCCGACCTGCAGCTGGTACTCGAGCACCGGGACCTCCTCCCCGTCCGCAGATCCAAACTGGCGCCGCGTGGCCGAGAACCGCAGGGCGATGCACACGGCCAGCTTCAGGTTCGCCACGGACATGCCCACGATGCAGACGCGGCCCGCGGACAGGCCGCCCAGCGACGCGCCGAAGCGCTGCCTGCTGTCCTGCGGGGAGAGCGCAAGGCGGTCAGAGCCATGGCCACCCTGGGCCGCATCAGGGACAGGCACACCGACGGCTCTTTCCTCCGCTCAGCGCGGGCCGTGGCCACCACGAGCCCCGCCCAGGTGCCCGCCAGACCTCCAGGCCGGGGGGCGGGCGCAGGGGAGCAGGGGCCTTGATGAACCCTCATGGGACGGGTGGGGAGGCCCCGGGGCGCTCAGCTCCATGAGTAAGGGGGTCCCGGCGAGGGAGTCTGCAGGCGCCTACCAGGGGCGGGGCCATGTGTCAGCTGAGACCAGGTGTGCAGGTGGGGCAACCCCAGACGGACAGTCCTCGCTGGAGCCCACGTTTCGTTTAAAGAATGCCTGCCTTTGACCCCCAGACCCGCAATCCCTCCCTCCCCAAGCGACGCCATGTTAAAGGGCGTGATGCTCGTCCATGTTCCTTTAAAAGGGACACCCGCCTTGTGGGCGCCGCGTTTCATCTTCGCTTTCAGCTCCGAGCGCTAGCACTGCGCCCTACAGCGCACGGGCACTGAGCCCTGACTCCAGGGAACACGCACCCCTTTTGTGGACCAAGCAACCTTCACCCCTGCACCTCCATGTTAGGCGGGGCTCCCCAATCACCCCGAGGGCTGGCGAGGGCAGCGGGGGGAGTGGAGGCAGCGGGCACTGCTGGTGGCACAGGAACCCAAACCTACGAGGTCTGCCACCCACCCTGGCTCCCGTGCCGACGCTGTACCTTGAAGCGGGTGACATAGGTGCCCTCGGGGGTGACGTCTCCGGTCCGGTTGAGGAGGTCCTGGCGAGGGATCCGGACCTTGTGGAACATGGCGAAGCTGCGGGACAGGGCCCAGGGTTACCCGCAGCACCTCCCGCACGGCTGCTGCCCGCCCCGCTGTGCCCCATGCTCACCTCCACCCAACCAGGACCCTGGCAGTGGGTCTGCCCCGCTGGGTGCCACCCACCCGCCTGCCTGCAGCACTGCCCTCGCTCCTCAGGCCACCCCAGCCTGTCCTGGGCGCACAGCAGGGGGCCCGGCCTGAGACCTTTGACCCTACAATCTGAACCCCAAAAATGGTGTGAGCCCTTGGAGGGACCTGGCTACTGCGCCAAGGGCCCAGCCTTCTCAAGGCCTACAGCGGGTTGTCTGCTTGTGACCCTCAAACCAGCCCGGCTCCCCTCCTTTCAGGAAGTGACAAGGATGCCTGCAAGCGGGCACTCAGAGGCGGCCAGGCCCCTGCAGGTGCCCAGGCCAGCCCCAGCCTCTGCGGGCGCCCCCAAGGGGGAGCGGAAGGTCAGTGGAGGAGCAGGCCCTGGGCAGGCGTCCTATGGGTGAGCCTCAGTGCCAGGGCCTCGTGGTGTGTTCTGACTGGCCGAGGGGAGGCCCCAGGCCCCAAAAGGCCCCTTGGGGCCTCTGATCTGATACCCGGTTTTCAAGGGCAGACTCGGCGCCCACCGAGTGACGCCTGTCACCAGAAGCCGAGGAAGGCCTTTGCGAGCGACCCTGTCGGCGCCCGTGCCCGTCGTCATTGTCCTCGGGGGACACGGTCCCTTTCTCACACCCGAGACGGGACAAGCCTGGGTATGTCTGCACACGCACAAGGTTCGCTGTCCGCGGTTCACCGAGAGCACCTCACTCCACAAGGGCTGCGCCGGGGCCAGCCTGCTGGGGCCAGCCTGGGGCCAGCCTGCAGGCCGAGTCCCAGTGTCCCCAGAGGGCACAGGGGTGTGCGTGTGACACAGAGTAGTATGGGAGGGGCATGTGCCGGGAGCTTGCGGGTGGCAGGCCGGGCTCCCAGGCACTGCACACACCTGCTCCCGGACCAAGCGCACCGGCCCCACACGGGACGTCCTCAGCCGCTTCTGAGGTGGGTCCCCGTGGCCCAGGGCCCCACACCTCCACACCACCGGGTGAGGTCTCCGCCATGCAGGGTCGGAAGCCAAACTCTCACGGCGAGGCGAGGGCCTTTATTTTGCTTTTAGTCACTCACTAGATGTACCCAGACCAGTTACGTTTGCCCCTAATTTCTAGTCATCCCACATCCTTGGATATTCCTGTGAAATGACCAAACCTAACCTATATTTCCAAGATAAGGACCTCAGACCAAAAACACAGTCACTCAGTTCTAACGTGCTGGCTGCTGGCTGCTGGCTGCTGGCAGAATTAGACGACTGAGGCAGGCAAGCCTGGACACCCAGCGTTTCCTGTCCCTGACACCCGGCGCCCTCTGCTGGGCGTACGCTCCACGGCGGGGAAGGAGGAGGGATGAACCTGGGACCCCAGACAGGTCACTGACCCTGCAAAGGCTGGGGCCAGGGACCAAGATGACCACTCCCAAGGATGCCCCCTGCTAGGCCTCCCCTGCCAGCCATGGAGTCCACACTACGCCCCCCCCCCGCCCCTCCCCCCTCACCACCACCTGGATCAGTGGGGACACATGTGGACGCTGAGCTCCAGGTCGCTGACGGGACTGTGTCTGGGGGAGGCAGGCCCACCACAGCTCGGCCCTGCCCAGCTGAGGGTCCCCCTGCCAGGCTGCCGCTGCCTGGCCTGGGCCTGAGGGCAAGCTCACTGTTCAGCACTCGGTTCCCTTGTACCTCCCGGTGTTGGAATGGACACAGGGATGGCCCTCAGGACGTGGCTCTGAGTGTGCAGGTGAGGCATGTGTCCCCGCTGAGTTACATGGCCCCACGGGAGTGTGGAGGGCACGGGATAGGGCTGAGGGTCCCATGAGATCACAGGCACGAGCAGCCACGCGGCCTTGGGCCTGGCATGAATCTAAGCCCTGTGGCCAGACCGTGGGGGAGAGTGCCTAGACCACCCGCAGAGGAGAGCGCCTAGACAACCCACAGAGGAGAGAGCCTAAACCACCCGCAGAGGAGAGAGCTTAGACCACCCGCAGAGGAGAGAGCTTAGACCACCTGCAGAGGAGAGCCTAAACCACCCGCAGAGGAGAGAGCTTAGACCACCCACAGAGGAGAGAGCTTAGACCACCCACCCGCAGAGGAGAGAGCTTAGACCACCCACAGAGGAGAGCCTAGACCACCCGCAGAGGAGAGAGCCTAGACCACCCGCAGAGGAGAGAGCTTAGACCACCCACAGAGGAGAGAGCTTAGACCACCCACAGAGGAGAGAGCTTAGACCACCCACAGCTTAAACCACCCACAGAGGAGAGAGCTTAGACCACCCACAGAGGAGAGAGCTTAGACCACACGCAGAGGAGAGCGCTTAAACCACCCACAGAGGAGAGAGCTTAGAGCTTAGAGCACCCACAGGGGAGAGAGCCTAAACCACCCGCAGAGGAGAGAGCTTAGACCACCCACAGAGGACAGCACCGAGACCATGAGGCTGAGGTGCACTTACCCATTGTCCAGACCGTTCTGCCCGAGCTTCTCCCCTATGTCGCCCACCATCACGCCAGGCATGGGGAGGAGGGTCTTCGGGTCCCTAATCTGCACACACCACAGAACACAACACGCTGAGCACACAAAACCCAGAACGAACGTGTTCAAGCCCGAGAGGCCCGGCCCAGGCTCCCTCAGGGCAGCTGTAGGGGCAAATTGCGTCCTCTGGAATAGGCGAGATGGGGTCTTGGCAGATGCGACAGAGAGGAGGTTCCTGAGGTGAGATCACCCCGGATTACCCAGGCAGGCCCCAAATCCCAGGACAAGTGTCCCAGGCGAGCCAGAGAGGACAGGACGCGAGAGGAGACAGGCAGAGACCTGGGCGATGGGCTGCAGCCTGGAACCTGGGGCAGGAACCGGAGCTGGACCAGGTGGGAGGGACCCTCCTCCCGGAGCCTCCAGTGGGAGCGGGCCCTGACCACACCTGGCCTGGGCTCTGGCCTCCGCACTGCGCGCCACGGAGGATGCCCTCCTGCCTTCTGAGCCTCTCTGGGCGTTTGGTTTTGGTCCTGCGGCCACAGCAGAACTAGGCCAGGAGCTGGTTAGTGCACACTGCCGGAGGGCTGGAGGGCCCCACACTCCCGCCTGAGGCGCAGGCCTTCCTGGCGCTTTTAGTAAAATGACAGGGAGGCTACGCACATGTTCTGTGGGAGAGACGGCCTAACGTTGCTTTTTAAAATATGTGTATACTAGTAGCCCTGCGCATGAACCCGTGCGCCAGCAGCTCTCTGCAGGGCCTGGCCGCTCCGCACCCACTGCCCAGAGGCCCATCCGCAGCCAGGGTAGAACGCTTGCCTCGTTGCCGCAGCAACAAAGCAAGCATTCTGCCAGGCTGCTCATGCTGCCCGCTCTCAGCGGCTGCCCCCCCCAGGACTAGGGCACTCAGGCGGAGCTGAGAGGACTGGGCACCGCCATCTTTGTGACAAAGTGAGGGTTAATTTGCATATCACCATTTTATTAGGTAGGATTTTTTTATTTCAGAGAGGAAAGAAGAGGGAGAGACTCATTGATTGGCTGCCTCCTGCATGCCCCCTACTGGGGATCAAGCCTGCAACCTGGGCATGTGCCCTGACCAGGAGTCGAACTATGATCTCCTGGTTCATGGGTTGACGCTCAACCACTGAGCCATACTGACCGGGCGCCTAACATTGTTTCTGTGACTCTCTGCTCCCCGAGGAGCTTCCAATAAACAGACTGACACAGGACAGGAGACGGAGCAGCAGGCAGCCCTCACCCGGAGCCCTGTGCTCAGGATACCGAGCTTCATCCTGGGAACCTGGGGCCGAGGGTTGCCAACCAGGAGGGGTGCCCTAGAGGACGCGTTTAGGCTAGACGGGCGGGGCTGTGGGGGCCCCGAGGCATTAAGTGCCCCTGAACCGTTCACTTTAAAACAGCTAATTGGATGTGGCATGAATTTCAGCTCCCCCCCTAACCCTAACCCCATCAGGAAGGGCTTCAAGAACAAAAATGCCAGACTGGGAGGGGACACGGGACTTTCCTGGGCATCAGCAGCCCCGGTGGGAAGGTCTGAAGGAGCTTCCGGAAGCCCCAGCTCCGGACCTGCAGCAGCCCCAGGTGGGGGAACCCCTGCCCGGCCCCCAGTCCCAAGCGCCACTCCTCGGGCAGTAACTTCCTGTTTGTGACCCAGAACTCCAGGGGACCCCAGACCCGGCCGGGCAGTCAGGACCTGTGCCGCGTGTCTGAGACGATGCCTGCGTGGCCACTGGGACAGAGAGGTCCTCCACCCATGACCCCAGGGCCCAGGGCTCCGCAACAGCCGGTCCTCGGGGTGCACGGTCCTTTCTCAGCGACCCCACGTGCTGTAGGATCTTAGCGGCATCCTGGTCTACACACGAATGCCAGCAGCCCCCCGCCTCCCGGCGATGACCGTGTCTCCGACACGTCCCCCGCACAGCCCACCTGCACGAGGAAGGGGTGCAGGCCGTGGCACCGGCCCCCC
Organism: Ia io; assembly: GCA_025583905.1. Classification (NCBI taxonomy): domain Eukaryota; kingdom Metazoa; phylum Chordata; class Mammalia; order Chiroptera; family Vespertilionidae; genus Ia; species Ia io. The sequence continues at coordinate 2,062,935 of JAJQQW010000002.1, read as the reverse complement.
GGCATGTACAGCTGAGCGAACACCACCGCGTGAGTTGCCGTCTTGCCCATGTTGCCGACCCAGAACTTGGCGGCCTCGAAATCGGGGGAGTGGATGATGAATTCCTGCGGAGGGAGAACGTTCTGATCGGCGGCTCGCCTGGAGGCAGGGCTCCTGTCCCTCCGGGAGTCTCTTCAATGCTTGGCAGCGAGAGGAAGAACCGACGGGAGGTCTCAGTGCCCGGAAGGCAGCGTGGCCTGCTTCACACGGAGCAGAGCGGATCCCTGGGCCTGACGACCTAAAAGACCTTCCTACGGAAAATGAGGCCAAAGCCCCGGCCTGTGGCTTGGCTGATTGGCGCGTCGTCCTGTACGCAAAAAGTTGTGGGTTCGATTCCCGGTCGGGGCACATACTTGGGTTGGGGGTTTGATCCCCAGCTGGGGTGCATATGGGAGGCAACTGATGGATATTTCTCTCCCACATCAGTGTTTCTCTCCCTGCCTTTCTCTCTAGAAATCAATAAAAACGTCCTCAGGTGAGCGTTAAAGCAAATAAGTTGTTTGACATATTGGACACAAAGAAAACTGTATCCAATATGTCAAACAACTTAACCCACGCAAAACCGCGCAGCTGGCCGCCGGGTGGTGTCCCCTCGCCAGTGAGGCCCTGGGCGCCCCCGCTAGGTGTTGTCCCGCCAAGCCCACTCTCTCCCGCCGGGTCCCTCGCTGACCGCCCATCAGTGAGTCCACCCCTGCGCTCCCGGGTCCCCGCGAGGGCCGCGTGTGCACCGGCACGCTCACGTGTGTGCAGGGGTCTCGGGGACTCACTGCGTGTCGCCCCTGACTGCTCCACGTTTCACGCGCCCGAAGCCCAGAGGCGGAGTGGGCGGAGCACCTACCTCGGCGGCCGGGTCGTAGTGGGCGGTGGTCCGCACGGCCTTGGTGTTGCTGCCGTGACTGAGTTCGGTCAGCGCAAAACATCCGAAGATCTAACGTGTGGGCGGGCACCACGTCAGGTGGACCGGCTCCTTGGCGGGTCCCGGAGCGGCCTGCCCAGCTCCCCGTGAGGACTAAGAACCTGTGACCACGATGAAAGCCCCATCTCCTCTCCATCTAACCGACCAGTGACCTCACCACGCCCCTCTGCTGTGCCGGCCGCCACACCGCCCAGACGTGCCCATAGCGGCCCAGCTCAGTCGGCCCAGTGGCCAGAGCCGCGCCCGGGCAACACAAGAAAACGGGGCTTTGCTTTGATAAGGAAAAGCTCGCTCCAGCCAGTTCGGCTCAGTGGATGGAGCACTGGCCCTCGGACTGAAGGGTCCAGAGTTCGATTCTGGCCAAGGATGGGTGGCTGGGTTGCAGGCTCGATGGGGCGCAGGAGGCAACCAATCGGTGTTTCTCTCTCTGTCTCTCCCTATCCCTTCCACGCTCTCTAAAAATCAATGAAAAACTATCCTCTGGTGAGGATTAACAAAAAAACAAGAAAAAGCTAAATTCATTCAGCGCTGGGACTTGGCAGACCCACATCTGTCTAGAGTAGCATTAACTGCTTGGTGAGAACAAGATCACCATTCGCTAAGGTGAGAGCCCCCACCCCCTGCCCCGGGGCCCCACCCGCAGCCCTTCCACAAACCTCAGAGAACAGGTGAGAGGTCGTGGCTCACAACCCCCCCTCTGGCAAACTTACCTCCATGTTGAAGATCTTCGGAATATATTTGAAATGCCTTTCAGAACCAGAGTTGTAAATCGCTGATCCAAACACCTGAAAATATAACATCGCCCCACCCACAGGTGGAAGCTAGTGAGTACCGCTGTTCTGGCCGTCCCCGTACCCGCCCGACACCACCGTGCGGTCCGACAGTCCCGCAGCCCTGAGCGCCAACTACCATCACGCCAGGCTCCCGGGGGAGGAGACCTGGGCCCCAACCCAAGCCGTTTATGTAGGTTCAACAGTCACCTGGACTCACATGCCTGCAGGACACCCGAGGGACTTGATGGACAAGGGGCAGGAAAGGAGAGCCGAGGAGGAGGGTGCGTGAGGGCAAAGCGGGTCCACTTCCCCGCGCGCCCCCCCCCCCACAGCAGCGGGCAGACCCCGTGACGCGCCAGGCAGTGTTTGTTCATTTTGTTTTCGTGTTTCGGGTTGTTTGGTGGTAGCTGGTTTCTGTTTGTTTGGTGTGTGTGTGTGCGCATGTGTGTATATGCATGTGCAAGTGTGTGTGTGCGTGTGTGTGCGTGTATGTGCGTGCGTGTGTGTGTGTGTGTGTGTGTGTGTGTGTGTGTGAGAACCCAAAAAGTCCCACAGCTGCTCTTCCCCTGGGCCCGTGGTCGGCAAACTCATTAGCCAACGGAGCCAAATATCAACAGGACAACGATTGACATTTCTTTGGAGAGCCACATTTTTTAAACTTAAACTTCTTCTAACGCCACTTCTTCAACATAGACTCGCCCAGGCCGTGGTATTTTGTGGAAGAGCCACACTCAAGGGGCCAGAGAGCCGCGTGTGGCTCGCGAGCCGCGGTTTGCCGACCACGGGCCTGGGGCTTTGGCCTCCACAGCCCGGGCGTCTAAGGGCTCCGTGCCAGTCCGCGTAAAGGGAAACATCGGACTTCCCACTAAGCACAGACATCTGCCCGCGCGTTCCCCCCGCCGTTTCCCGCGTGCGTTTTAGAAATCTCTAAGCGCGATCCCCCCGAATGCCTACATCTCAGAAAACTTTAAACGCAAGTAAACACTGACAACCCCAACCACCCCGGCGAGCGTCTGCACCCCACACGCTGCAGCCCAGTTCCTGCGACGAGTGTCCCGCGTGGCCCTGGCCCCGGGCAACCTGGCGGCCCCGCCTCTCCCCTCGCGCGCCTACTCACAAACGCGTGCAGGAAGGCCTTGGTGGCCAGGGACCAGTCGTACATGCCCAGGCAGGTGACCAGCGCCAGCAGCTGCAGCGGGCTCCGCAGCAGGGCGTCCATGCGCAGGAAGTCAAGCTGCAAGACGCGCCGGCAGCGCAGGAAGGTCAGCTCCCGCAGCTGCTCCGCCGGGAGGCCGCGGCCCGGCCGGGCGAACAGGGGGTCGCTCTCCAGGGCCGAGAAGATGGATTTCTGGAAGGGAGGGCACAGGACACCGGCGATTTGGGGGCCCAGGATGCCATCCCACGGGGTTCTCCCTTCGGCAGCTTTTCTTGAGGCCGCGGGACACACAGTCCGGCCCAGAAACCCCGGACGGAGAGGACAGCCCTTCCCGGGGAGGGGAGGAGCCCCACAGTCTGTGTCCATCCTGGCGCCTCGGCCACGCCCGGAAGCCCCCCAATCAGGAGTCAGGCCTGGGCTGCAGCCGAGACAGCACCCCTCATGGAGGGACATGAGGCCCAGGGAAGCCTCGTGGCTGTGAGGGCACAAAGCCCCATCTTTACCAATGACCGGGGACGCTGCCAACGCCCCGTGGTCAGCCCGGCCATCGCCGCCCGACACCCCGTGGTCAGCCCGGCCATCGCCGCCCGACACCCCGTGGTCAGCCCGGCCATCGCCGCCCAACGCCCCGTGGTCAGCCTGGCTATCACCACACCCCCCGATGGTCAGCCTGGCCATCGCCCACGGCCGCAGCATCACCTTTAGGCGCAGCATGTCCTCGCCTTCCCAGAACAGCGCCAGCTCCTTCCAGCTGAAGGAGGCACGGGCGCGGTAGGCATGCAGGGGCCCCCTGGGGAGGTCAGGGAGCAGGGCCTCCTCGCTTCCTTCCACATTGGGTGCCATCGCTCGCCGTCAGCCTGCACGGAAATCGCAGCCTGAGTCAGGAGCCTGTCTCTGTTCACGCACCGCGAGCAACTGTGCGCGCAACGCCTTACAACTGAGAGCAAAACTCCAAAGGCCCCAAGGAGAACAGCCACGCTGAGCGCTGACCTCCGTTTCCCCAGACAGAGGGGGAGGCAGATCTCCTTGGACAAAGGTGGCGAGGGGCGGAGGGAGCAAAGGGCAGCCCTGGGGCTGGGCAGTGCCAAGGTCAACAGGCCGTGGTCTCCCTGCCAGAGGGCTCCCAAATGCACCCCCACTGGCAGCTTCCTGGCCGCCCTCCCTCTCCTGGAGGCCCTTGAACTCTGCATGTCCAACGCCGAGGGCTCCTCAGCCCTGAGCAGCCTGTCCCGCAGGCCGATCCACAACCAGCTGCCGTCCGGAACCCCCTCCTCCCCGTGCCCCACACACCCCTCTGCAACGCCTTCTGAGCCTTTCACGCCTCTCCTCCTCCTGAATCGAGCACAATAACCCCCGATCATTGGGCAATCCCTGACGCCGGTGGATGGGCGGATGTCTCATCGGTGTGGCAACACCAAGGACTAACTGTGCTCTCATTTTTGACTGACGAAACTGGAGCTGTTAAGGGTGAAATCAGCCCTGGCCCATTTTGCTCGGTAGTCAGAGCACTGGCCTGCGCCATGAAGGAGGGTCCCGGGTTCGATTCCTGGTGGAGGGCCCGTACCTCAGTTGCAGGTTCCCCAGCCTTGGTGGGGACGTGTGTGGGAGGCAACCAATCCATGTGTCTCACATGATGTTTCTGTTTCAGTGTTTCTCTCTATCCCCCCCGCCTCCCCTGTCCACTCTTTCTGGAAATAATTGTAAAAAATACCCTCGGTAGGGATGAAAACAGAGAGTGAAACCAGCTGTCCAAGGTCAGGCGGGTGTTATCAGGCACATCCTACCCCACGTCCCACGACCTTAAGCAATCAGTACGTCCCCGATGGCCTGTGCCCCCGAGGTCACAGACATTCCTGCTGCACAGGAGGGTTCAGACCCACACTGCCTGGCCTCAGAGCTCACCAGCTCGCTGGTTCAGTCAGCAAGTCCCCGCCTCCCTGTGCCTCAGGCGGGGTGTGGGCACCCGGGTGCTGGTCTGGAGTCTAGTCCTCCAGTCCGCCGGTACCGCACTTCCCTCAGGCTGTCTCCTCATGAGGTGGACTGGATGCGCGGAAAGAACCACCACTCTGGTGACATTAGCCGAGGGGCAACTGTTTCCTTGCACGTCCGCCCGCCAGCGCCCGGTCAGCCGGCGTGGTTAAGCGGGGGCTGTCCTAGTTAGTTAGTGTCTGGGCTGTTGCCATTGGCGGGGGGCACTTGGCCCCGTTCCCAGCATGGAACTGCGGCCTCCATGGCCGCGTCCTGCCGGCCTTCCTCTCTGCAGAGGAAGAGGTGACTCCAAAATGCAGATCTGATCTTTCCGCCTCCAGGTGACAGCTGCCCCGTGGCCTAGGGGACTAGTCCGAATTCTTCTAAATGTCCCGCAGGTTCCCCTCCTGGCCGCCGGCCCTGGCCTCCTGTGCGCCCCGCAGTTCCGCGATGGCCGGGCGTGCCCAGCCCGGGCGCCCCCGGACCTTCGCCTGTGCTGTCCCCACGCCCCCTCGCCCCCAGGCAGACGCGGACTCGACCTTCGGATCTCACCGATCACCGCAGTGGCCGGCTCCGCGCACCGACCCGCGCGCACAGCCCGCGCTCAGGGCCCGTCCTCGGGGCCCGTCCTCGGGGCCCGTCCTCGGGGCAGTAGGCGTCAGAGGGAGCGCCGAGCGCGCGCAGCTGCGGGCGGCGGGGCTGTCGGGCCCTCGCCGCCTCGCGGCCACCGTCCGGCCCTGACGTCACCGCGCCCACCGTCCGGCCCTGACGTCACCGCGCCGCACCGCCCCCCCCCCTCCCCCCGTCGCCCGGGAAACGCTGAACGCGTCGGAGCACTCAGCCCCCCGCGGCCGCCTGGGACGTGCGCGCCGGAGCGGAACCTTCCCGGGACCCTCCGGGCGCCCTCCCCACGGGGCCGCTTCACTGTTCCCAGAACGTGGTTTGGAGTTAGGGTGTTTGCAGAAGGAGAGACAGAAACACAGGAAGGGCCACGCCACTCTGGAGGCAGAGGCCCGAGCTCTGCGGCCGCCAGCCCAGGAAAGCCAATGAGGATGGCGACCGCCAGAAGCAGAGGCCAGGAGCCTTAGAGCCCAAGAGAATGCCTCTCTGTTGTTACGGCAACTTATGGCGGCCCCAGAAAACTCAGCGCATGGAGCCAACTCCCTGATCGAAGGCTGGCCGGGCCGCCGAGGCGAGCAGGGGTGCCTGCCAGGTTCCATGGCGCATGTGTCTTCTACCGAATTGCAGGCCTTTATCCTCTCCGATAAGTCACATGACTTGAGAGTTGTCCCTTTTCGTTGCTTCCAACAAAGACCCTCTCGGGAGTGGCAAAACCCCCGCCGAGGGCCTAAGGTTCAAAAGGGCGACGAGTGTTTGAGGATTTTGTTGCCACTAGATTCCGCTGACTGTGCGGGTGATGCCGACTTCAACTGGCAGCGCCCACCCTTCCCCGTTCGGCCTGGGGACCCGGAGGGGACAGCCGACTGCAGACACACCCCGGGCTGTGCTGGGGCGCAGGAACGCACCCCGCAGCTCTCCCACGCCAGAAAGCCCCGGAAGGAAAACGGAGAGGGACGAGCTTCCGTGCGAGGCGTAACCCTGAACCTTCGCAGCCTGGGCTTCTAGACGTGGACCTGTCATCCACCCGGGAGCCAATCCGATGCCGGACGCGGGGCTGATCCTTAGGATTTCCTAACTACACCGCCTCCGGGACGCTCCAAACTCAGCTCCGGCCTCGCTTCCCCCGGGCGCCAGCCCGCCTGGAGCGGACCCGCACCGAGTGGCGCACAGGTCGGAATCCGCCGGGGATTCCTGCCGGCCAATCCGAGCGGGGGAGCGCGCGGGTCAGCCCTCGCCCCGCCCACTACGCTCCCGGCGCGCCGCCCCGATGACGCCAACACGCACACGCACACGCCGCGCCGCGCCGCCCGCGCGTCATCGCCGCGCGCCGCCGCCCGGCTCGGGGCGCAGGCCGACCATGGCGGAGGTGGGCCGGGCCGCGGTGCGCGACCCCAGCGCGCTGCTCCCGGGCGGCTTCTGGGCGGCGGTGGCCGTGTGGCTGGAGAGGCCGCAGGTGGCCAACAAGCGGCTGTGCGGCGTCCGCCTGGAGGCCCGGCGGCGCGCTGCCCGGCCCGGGACCGACCCCGGGCGGGAGGAGTCGGCCGCGGCGGGGTGCGGGTCCGAGGAGGGACCGGGACCCGGTCAGCGTTCCCCCGAGGGCGGCTCGAGCCCCAGGCCGGGCGTAGGCCCCGAGGAGTCCCAGGGCTGCCACCAGGACGGGGAGAGCGAGAGGGAAGCAGCCGCTGCAGCGCCTCTGCTCGCAGGGGCCCCCGGGCAGCCCGCGGAGGGCGACGCCCCCGCCCCGGACCTGGATTCTCTCTGGGGCGATTTCTCCCGGAGCCTCGTCGGCGACCGCCGGGAGATGCTGGCCTTCCTCACAGGCCCAGGGGCAGGGCTGCAGGCAGAGGCTCAGCGCGAGCTCGACGTGGTGCTCAGGACCGTCATCCCCAAGTGGAGCCGGCACTGCCCGCTCGCTGCTCCGCGGAGAGAGATGGTCGCGCAGGGTACGGCTGTTGCTGACGGCGGGAAGCGTCCGGGTACACAAGCCGACGCTCAGGGGGCCAGCACAGACTTTCATTAGGAACGCGTTCACGCAGGGCGAGTCCAGGGTGCTGCAACCCTTGGACTTGTGCCTGGGCGTGTCTAAGGGAGAAGAGGGGGGGGGGTTGATGCATGTGAAACCCATCTGGGTTTGTAAACTGGTGCAGGTGGAAGTTAGGTTCCTAAAGCCGCCCCCCCCCCCCCCCACACACACACACACACACCCCCCCGGGAGGCCGGCCCCTTCAGGTGTGGGCTGGAAGAGTGGATTTTTTGGTCAGTCTTGAGTTTCCTCAGGCAGTCACTTTAAAGGTAAAGGGGCCTGGGGTCCCCCTAGGGATGCGGCGGGAGCTGTTGGAAGCCGTGCTGGCGTTTGTTCAGAGTTCGTGGGCCAGTGGAGAAGGGGCTCAGAGGAGCCTGCTGAGTTGGGTGAAGAGGAGAATCGTGGGACGCAGTTAGGTTGACAAGCACTGGCTGAACCTCAGGCGGGTGGGCAGGCACATAAGGTACCTACCGTTCCAGTTCCTTGCCCTGTGCTAGGAGGTTGTAGGTTTGTTATTGCTCTTTGAGGGGCACATAGGAATGTGTTTCCTTAGCACAGAGGACGGGGTGTGGACTGGTGGTGTCGGAAGGCCTGGGGGAGAAGGGCAAGGCGCAGTGGACGTGCACCCACAGGTGGGAGTGTAGCAGCTAAAGCGACGCAGGAAAGGCCGCTCCTGGAGGCGCTCGCAGAGCCGCCGCTGGCTCTGGCACACCGGCCTCGGGGGCCCTGCTCCCGCTGGGGATCTCTGGCGTCCCTCTGCGGCACCGCTTCCGCCTCCAGCTGGAGGACCCGGGCCTCCGCTTTCAGGGCTCCCCTGACCAGATGGAGCCCCCCTGTATCTCCCTCTCCTGCGTCTGTATTCTAAACCACATCTGCCAAGTCCCTTCTTTGCCATGTAACACGTGTAGTCACAGGTTCTGGGCATGAGGGTAGACACCTGCGGGCGGTGGTTCTGTCTGCACGCAGCAATGTGGAGTGGCTGGTAGGTGTGTACCTCCCCCCCCCCCCCCCCCCAATACTGTGCCTCTGTGCCCCTAAGACATCCAGGTGACCCCTCCTCCACAAGGCCCTCCCCAGCCCGGCCGGGCCGGGATAGGAGGTCTTCCAGCTTTTATCAGCTGTGTTTGATCACCTTTTACATCTCACCTCTGCATCCTCAGGTCGGCCTCACTGAGGAGAGGCCGGGTAAACCCTCTCAGTGAGTGTGGGCCTGAGAAAGCAGACACCTGCTAAGAAGGGCTCAAATGAAAACACAAAAACAAACCGACCAAAACAGATCCTAGCAGCCATTTATTGGCGTGACTGTATCTAACCAATCACAACAGTGCCTTTTGGACCAATCATACAGTGAAGATTTGGAGTCTTCATTTGCATGAGAAAAGACCAATCAGGGACCAGGGGCAGGAACTCCTGTCCATATAAACCAGCTCCCCTGTGGTATGGAAAGCCATTTTGCCCCTTCCACGGAAGACCTGTCCATCTGCCTGAGCAGACCCGGAATAGGCCAGCATGGCGTGAGGCAGCAGGTAGCAGAGCTGTCCAGTGAGGCGGGGCCTGGCACAGGGCTGCCTCACAGCTGGGCTGTATCACTACTGGGCTGTTGTGCCCTGAACGTTTTCCTCCTCCATTGGACCTCAAAATGGGGATTGCTGTGGTGAAGGGTGCCAAGGACCACACACCACCGTTGATTGCCTTGGAGCTGGTGCCCCTGTGGACCTGGGGGGTGTGAGGGCTTGCTCCTGCAGGACGGGGTGGGCTCAGTGCAGCAGGCAGCAGGGCAGGGAGCCTGGGAGACAGCCCAACACCTGGCTCGTTCCTATTGGTAATGCAGCTTCTGTTAGGGCGCTGAGCTGAGCAGCCTTGATCTCTCATATGTTTCTTTCCCAGATGTCCTCAGTGGAACTGTCACATTTCTACCTTTGGAAGAAGATGGCCAGGGCAATTGGAAGGTTCACATGAGCAACGTGTATCAAATTCAGCTCAGCCGCAGCGATGACGAATGGTAAGAGCTGAATAATTGGCTGCTCTTTCATTGTGTCTCCAGGCAGCTGCGCGATGCCGGCCCTGGAGGAGCTGGCTGAAGGGGCTCCTTGGGGTTAGGGCTTGTGCGAATGTGCCTTCTGCTGGCGTTTCCCCACGCTTCTGTTCCAGCTGGTACCTGGCCTGCGTGTGTGGTCACAGCCGGGTGAGAGGGAGTCTTGAGTTCCTACGTCCCATGTAACACTTAGTTTTAGCAATGAATTCAAGTAAACTCATCCCTTTATTTTATTTCTTACAACTTGGTAATGGAGAGGAAGTATCAGTTTTTTATTTCTTGCTGAGGCCTACGTGGTTTTAGATACAGTGGGTAGTTAGTAAGCTAGTTAATGCCGTGCCAGGAGCCAGGCAGAGCGCGACCGCACAGGCGGGAGCCGTGACCTGGCCGCGTTCTGGTGCCGGGACACACTGGGCAGACGGGCCTGGGAACTGTGTAGGGCCTGCGTGTGTGCCGTTAGCACTGCGCTCGTGGCTCTCTGGCCAGCAAATCCCTGCTGAGCCAGCGCACTCATGTGAGTTGCCGTGTGGGAGGTGTGAAGCGAGCAGTGCCCTGCGCATCCGTGGGCGGTGGGGCCTGTGGCTGGTGCTGCAGTCGCAGGCGTGAGCGTGGCTGTTCGTGGCCTAGCCTCCGGCGGGCTCCTGGGGGTGCTGCTTTGACCAGTGTTGGCAAGAGAAGGGGAACTCTTTCTGCTGCTTAAACATGTTTTTCTCTGTCAGATGAACATTCTGTAGCGGGTTCCTGGTTGTTTTGTGTTTGGGTGAAATATTTTGTAATTTAGCTGTCTCCTCTCCTTTTGTTAAACAAGTAACTTAAAAAGAACTGAAACCAGCTCTGCTTATTCATGTTTCTCTTATTTTTAAAGGTTCATATCTGTTTTGATTTTCTGTCCAGAAAGATGGCAGTCGGATGGGATTGTTTATCCCAAACCCGCCTGGCTTGGGCAAGAGCTGCCGGCCCGGCTGGCCCGGTGGTCTGTGGCAAGCGGGAGCAGCGGCTTCAAAAGTACCCTGTCCCTCCTCCCCATCCTCAAGTACAGCCGCACTTACCAGGAGCTCAAAGACAAGTATCAGCACATGGTCCAGGTAATGCTGGGAGAGCTCCCCTCATTTAAACGCGGTCGTGTGCTCACGCTGCACAGGTGGAACTGCTCCTGGGTGCCTTCCCGTTCCCCAGGTGCAGACACTGTCAGGGGCCCCCTGACCTTGCGCAGCTGTGCCCTGGCGTGCTTAGGGCTGCAGAGCACAAAAACGCCCACAGCTGTGTTGTGGGAAGCACTGGATTGACTTGCTCTTTGGCACATGACTAAGTTTTCCCCCAAGAAAACAAATGGGAAATACTCGACTTAATTGAACATTAAATTACTTACTAAATCACCATAATTCTCTGGTTTGAACTTAAAGATATTTTGAGAAAATACATGAAAGTTAAAGTACAAAAGTAGGTACTTACAGAAAGGAGATAATTTCTGTAACGTGTCCTTAACTTTCTAGCTAAGGTGTATTCACTGGAGCTGAAGTATGGCGTCATTAGCATAGTTGAGGCTGCTTCTTACTCTTCCCCGTTCACGTCTCCCTCCTCCTCCTCGAAGTAGCTGCTATCTGTCATTTCCGTGTGTCTTGTGTTGTCAGTCACCTGTTACTGTGTGACCCAGCCCCCAGCCCCGGGCGGGCAGCACCTTTCCTGCTGAAACCTGGGCAGGGTCCGGAGCCCAGCCACGGAGTCCTGGGTGGTCATGGTAACTGCTCCGTGCCTTCTCGGGGAGCTTTCATGCTCTTCCAGTTTAGATGGTTCGTCCCGACCGTCTGACCCACTCTGATTGGAACAGAAGTCGGACATTGACCATCAGCCATTGACTTTTCATCTGCCAGATGCCTGTGCTGTGCATTGTTGGTTTTTTCTTGTTTTGTTTTAGAGACAGAGGAAGGGAGAGGGAGAGAGAGGTAGAAACATTAATGATGGAAGAGAATCATCAGTTGGCTGCCTCCTGCACACCCCTCTTGGAGATGGAGCCAGCAATCTAGGCAGGTGCCCTGACCGGGAATCGAACCAGTGACCTCTCAGTGCATGGGTTGATGCTCCACCACTGAGCAACACTGGCCAGGGCCGTCACGCACATTGTTTGGGCCGCGCCAGCACAGCCAGGGGTGAACCGAGGAGGGGCGAGGAAAGGCTTAGAAAAGACAGACAAGAGAAGGAAAGCTGGGACTCGGTGGGATGCTGCTTCCCTGATGGGGAGCCAGCAGCGCCGACGCCCACAAACGGTGTCTTTATTTTATAACCAGATGCCACGGGGCACAGTGAGGGCGGGTCAAGATGTTTACAACGTTCTCATGGGTTTCGATCCTACCCAATTACATGCACCTGATCAAGCTTTGTTTACTTGTAGCCTCTATCACTCAGGCACGCGGGGCCACGTGTTCGGACCATAGGTTCAAGCTCACAACTCCAGCTGTTGGCTATCATTGTGCTGGGAGGCTCCGCCCTCCAGGCTGGGACTTGCACGTGGCCACGAGAGGACTGTGCCCTCTCCTCAGTCCGAAGCTTGAACCTGTCCAAACACTGCAGCCGCGCCCCACAATTGTTCATGTTAATAATGAGACCCCATGCTTGCACACCCAGGGGTCATCCTGTGGGGTAGTTAGAGCTTTATTCCGGCTTTACAGACAGGGAGGCGGGGACAGAACAGCTGGGAGGGACAGCCATCACTGCAGACCGAGCACTGGGCCTGCCCCCGCTCCTTTGCTCCCGTCCACCTCGCTTCTTTGCTGCTTGTCCTCCTTTGGTGAAGGGCCAGGCTGCCAGCTGAGTGCCCTGAGGTGCCCGATCTGCGTCCTCGTCTTGACTGCGAGACCTGCCGGGATGGCCTCGCTCTGCGCCTGCTGTACACACAGGCACAGCTCTCGGCGTCTGCACACGGTCTCATCGCCAGAGCCTGTGAACTGCCTTGGGAACAAGTTGACGAGTATTTTCTAAACGTTACTGCATCATGAGTCCAGGGTGACTGACGCCTTACGGCTGTCCTCAGTATTGAGAGGTGGAGGCGCGAAAATGACACGTGTCCTCGGGGACATTTTTCAGGTGTGGCCTGAAGTGACTGATCCTGAGAAGTTTGTGTATGAAGACGTGGCTATTGCTGCCTACCTCCTGGTAAGGACGCACCTGATACGCGGACGCGGCGTGGGGGAGGGGCTGCTGGCAGGGGCTGCCAGACTTCCGCTTAGGGGGCTCGCCTCGGCCAGGCTGGTTGCACACGGAAAGTTCACTTTTATTTTGCCCGAACGTCACAGCCGGGGCACTGGGCAGCTGCCTAGGACTTGAGCTGAGCAGCACTTCCGCGGTAACAGGTGCTGGTGGCGCGCTGGGCGCCGTCTGAGGATGCGCCTTCCGCCCAGGCTCGGGGTCCTGGCTGTGGGGCGTGCCTTACCGGCTTCTCCCCACCTGCATGTGGACGTGCCCTGCCTCACTGCGCTTGATTTGTTACCTACAAATGTTTAAACCGGGCATCTTCTAGTTTCATCTCAACTGTCATTCTTAGTCTCTTTAGAAATAGCATGATTTTGTTTGATGATGATTGTGCACAAAATGTGAAAGAACAGAGAAAGCAGGAAGGAACTACTCTCCAGCTGCTGCCCAGGGACGGCCCCTTTAATGTGGACTGCTGGCAGGAGGGAGCCCTGCCGCACGCAGTGCCACCCGCGCCTGCCCACCCGCGCGGAAGCCCAGGGCCTCAGAGAGGCCTCCCACCCGCTCTGAGAGCACCAGTTAGTCCCACGTGGGGCTGTTGTCTGGATTTTTCCAGGTTAGAGTGAGTTACACACACTTTGTTTTTTTCTATTAGGTTCTATGGGAAGAAGAGCGAGCCGTGCAGGGCGTGACAGCTAAGCAGTCCTTTGTGGACCTGGGCTGCGGAAACGGCCTCCTGGCGCACATCCTGAGCGGGGCGGGGGTAAGGCAGGCCCGGGGCCTGGCAGCGCCTTTCCCAGAGCGTCCTCATGCCTGGCACAGGCTCGCTGAGCACTTCCTGCTGGTGCCACCAAGGCGAGCGACCTGGCTGTGGGCACGGGCTGGCGGCCATGGCGCCTTGCCCAGCAGGCGGCTGTGCCCGGGAAGGGTAGTGTCGCTGGAGGAGGTGTTCGGGGGCGTGCAGGCCAGGACACGTCCAGCTTCCACAGCACAGTGTTGCTATCAGTACTTCCTTCGGGAAACCCTCCGTTTCCGGCCCCGGGAGGGGAACGGGCGGGGGTTCCGCCTCGAGAAGCTGAAGTCCGGCTCGGGACGGCCCGTCACTGCGCTGTGAGCCTGCGGGGCTCGCTGGCAGCCGCTGTCTGCTCAGTGAGGCGCAGGCAGTGGCACTAGCACCGGGCCCAGCACCCGCCCCACTCCCGCCACCGTCTCAGCTGCCCGGCGAGTCCCGTGCGCTAGGACGGTCCCCTGGTCCCCTGGCGCAGCCGGCGGGCTCAGCCTCACACTTGCGGGGACAGCTGGGATTTGAAGCCCGTGGTGACCCCAGGCTGACTTTCCTTCCGGCCATAGCCTCTGCCTTGCGGGTCAGACGTGTTTGTCCTCACGGGGGCTTGGACGGGGCCTGTCACCATGCACTCCCTGAGCTGCTCAGAGGGACTGGGATACTGCAAACAGGCCGCTGCGTGTCAGCCCATTTGGTGGTGACCAGGAGGTGGTGGGTGGAGACGGGGGGCGGGGGCGGGAAATGCGGGTGCCTGTGAAGGCTCAAGTGTGGTTCCAGAGTGTGTGCCCGGTGCCAAGCCACCAGGAGGATGGGCTTGAGGCGGGGGTGGGGGGATGCGAGCTGGACGAGGAGCCAACTACGGTCTGAACCCGATGGCCGAGGTGCCTCCCTTTCCAGCCAGAGCTGCTCCCTCACCCCCCACCCCTGTCCCCTTGCTGAAACCCACACAGAGCTGCTCCCTCACCCCCCCCCTGTCCCCTTGCTGAAACCCACACAGAGCTGCTCCCTCACCCCCACCCTTGTCCCCTTGCTGAAACCCTCAGTGACTGCCAGCAGAGCGCAGGGGCCGCCGGTGCCTGGCAAGGGCGCGTCTATACGTTCTGAGAAACTGAGCTGTCGTGTCCAGGTTTGGCGCGGGTCCCTGTGCTTGCCGCTGATGGCCGTACTGCGGGCTGTAATTCGTCCTTGCTAATCTGTTTTGGTGACAGAACTTAACCTTCATTTTCTGAAACCCTCAGCATCCGGGCAGAGGGGTTGATGTCCGAAGAAGGAAGATCTGGGACGTGTATGGGCCGCAGACTCGCTTAGAGGTACTGGCTTGTCGTTCCCTGCCTCCCCGTGGCTGTCCCCTCGTCACTGCTGTTTGCTGAGTGTGTGTCTGTGTGTAGCCCAGTCATGCCGCCCAGCCGCTCACATCGACCTGGTTCACCTGAGGTTTAGGGAAAGGGGAACGTTCAGATTTTTCAAAGCCTCTCATGTAGCTGGAGAGGATGCTGGCCCCTGGAGCTGGAGGTGTGTCCCTGCGTGGGGCCTGCCGTGGGGACCGCATCTTCCGTGGTGCTGGGAGCTGCCTGGGGCGGAGGGCAGCTGGCGAGGCCAGGCGAGGGTGGTGAAGTGAACCTGGGCTGGGCTGGGCCGGGCCCCGTGGACGCGCTGCTGAGAGGGGCAGCCGTTTGTTCTCAGCTGTCTGGTAGCCGGGTCCAGCCAAGATCATGGGCTGAAGTTCCCGGTCACTCCGTCCTCCGCCAAGAGCCGCGTGTGCTGGTGCCCACAAGAGAGCACCGTCTACCGAGGGCGGAGGGACGGTCCGCGGCAGCACCCACACAGCTGAGCAGCACTCTGGTGTATGGTGTTCGCACGTCGGTGACGTTGCCTAGTGACATGCTGCTCAGAACATGCTCAGTTATAACAAAAGTCGGGGGACAGTGGCGAGCCAGGACACTCCCGGCACTGGCTCCCAGCTCTGCACGAGGGCTCGGCACACCGTGGCATCCGTGTTTTCTCTGCCTCCCTTTCTCTTAAAAGCTGAGGCTAGTGCAGACACTGGTGCGTGTTGATGCTCTGCTCGTGTACAGGGTCGTTTGCGTGTGTAGTCCCACTTCTGACAAAACATTTTAACGCGGGTCTGAAGAGGTCTGAGTAACGCGGTTGAGTTCAAAATTCCCGTGTCCGCAGGCCCGGGGCAGACCCCTGCCTGGGGGGAGGGGCAGGCAGCAACAGGCCTTGGTCCAAGCCAGGCCGTCTGTTGTTCAGCACAAAGGCTGGTGTTGAGAGCCCTCCGACGGGAAAAGCGGCCTCTTAAGCAGCCAGGATGGTATCGTGCCCGTCGGGGGGTCAGAAGGTACCGGCTGACGCGGGGGCTCGGCATTGGCACGTGCGCAGCTCCCGCGCCCCACCCCCGCTCCCAGTATGTTTGTGTGAAGCAGCGCGTTTTCAGTGGTCACAGGAGGCTCACCCTAGGAAAGTTGGTTTCTCTAGCGAAGTCCTGGGAGCTGCCAGTGTCCCGTGCCCTCGGGCCGGCCGCAGCAGGTCCATGCAGTTCTCACTCCTGCCCTGGTCTCTCTCACCTTCTACCGGAGCTCTGAGCGCTCAGCCCTGCCGGGCGGGGTGGGGCGGGCTGGACGGGGCGGTGCTTCTGCTGGGCCGCCACCCCCTGCCTTGGCTCTGCGTTCACTAACCTGCCAGTCTGGCTTCCGGTCTTCCTTTCAGGAAGCTGCCATCACCCCGAGCGACGAGACCCTCTTCCCTGACGCCGATTGGCTAATCGGGAACCACTCCGATGAGCTGACCCCGTGGGTCCCTGTCATCGCGGCCAGGTGAGTGAGGAGCGCTGTCGGCAGGCGCCTGGGCTGCTGGGGCCTGAACCTCGCTGCCAGCAGTCGCCAGTGCACGTGGCACTGGGGCATTGAGGTGCCGCTGGTTCCGCTTGTTGAAGTGAGATCTTGAGAACATCGGGTTAAGGTTCAAGTTCCGTCTAGTTTACTACTTACAACACGGGCGCCAGAGAGAACTCTGTTACATACGTGGCTCACGCTCTGTTTCTGTTGGACGGTGACGATCAGAACGTTCCCTCTGTGATGATGCCTTTGTATCCAGTGGTGGAAGATGGGTCGTTTTCTGGAAGATTTTTTTGCTTTGTTTTGATCAGAGGAGGGTTTATCTTCAAGGAAACCCTGTTGTTGTACAAACTTGGCAGCAGTCATGTCTGTCTCTCCAGCAGCGTCATGGTCTGTCGGATGGCGTTCGCCTCTGTGTCAGAGGAGACCTTTAGGCGCCACTTCCTGCCGCCCTGAAAGATTTACCACGGGCCCTTTCTCCAGCGGCTTGTGAACCGTGCCAGCTCTCAGGGAGCCGCAGGGCACGGAGCCAGTCTTGCCCACGCTGTGCCCGCCTCCCATCCCTGCTGCCCTGAGACCTCAGAGCCCTGCACTCGGTGCGGCTGGCAGAGCAGCTGGAGTGGGAAGTCCTTGTGGGGGAGTCCTCGCTGCGTGTCTCACTAGGAGATCCGCCGGGCTGCACTGTTTCCAGAATCACACTGGGGAGGCCTGTGCTTCACCGTCTACGTAAAACAAACGCGCCAGCAGCAGGCTGTCTTCTGATCCACGACTGGCACGTGGACTGCTGCTGAGGGTTTAATGAAGGGCCACGTGGCTCTGCGGCTTCTGTGGGGAAGGGCCACGTGGCTCAGCAGTGGCTTCTGTGGGGAAGGGCCACGTGGCTCAGCAGTGGCTTCTGTGGGGAAGGGCCCCGTGGCCATGGTCTGGGTGTTCTCTGATGAACCTGCCAGGACTGGTGTCTGTCCCTGTGTTCTGAAGGTCCTCCTACCGCTGCCGTTTCTTTGTGCTCCCCTGCTGCTTCTTCGACTTCGCTGGAAGGTACCGCCGGCGGCAGAGCGGGAAGACGCAGTACCGCGAGTACCTGGACTTCGTCCGGGAGGTGGGGTCGGCCTGCGGGTTCCACGTGGAAGAGGACTGCCTGCGGATCCCTTCCACCAAGCGCGTGCGTCCAGCCCCGGGGGCCTGGGCGGGCTGGTGGCGCTGAGGGGAGGCTGAGGGCCAGGGTAAGGGGAGGGTAAGGGGCACTGGTGTGGGGAAGGAGGGTGTTCCCGAAGGCGCCTGTGCCAATCGCACACGCGGTCGTCGCTGGGGCTCGGGGCTGCTCCCACCCTCCCTCCCCGGGGTGACCTGGCACGTCTCTCAGCCACCGGGGGCCCCCAGGCAGGTGTCGGCCGGCCTGCGCGGAGACCTCTGGCCTGGGCAGTGTTGTCTGAGGCTCAGCACACTCATTCCGAGTCCGGGATTCGCGAGCCATTGGCTGGAGTTGGAGGCTGTCTTGGAAGCTCAGGCCTGTGTGAGGGTTTCTTAGCCAAAGCCTCCCTGCTTCAGACTCGCCCGCAGTGGGGTTGGTCGGCGCCCTCCTGGGACTCTGCCAGGCGCTCAGGGCCTGGTCTTCGCGGTGGTGCCCACCGGGTGGTGGGAGGGCCCGCGGCTCCGGTGCTCACTGCCCAGTCACCCTGGGTTTCCCGGAGGACTCGTCCTTCTCTCACTTGCCCTCTCGTTGGGCAAGTCGGTGTCTTCTGAGGTTAGAGGTGCTGGAAACAGGTTTGGGTCGTGTGGTGGGCACGAGGGTGCCCCAGTTTGATTTTTTATTAGCTGTTCCCCTGCATTTGTAGGCACCTCAGACTGTTCCGCTCTTCCCTAATCTCTGAGCCTTGGTTCCTGTGACGGTGGTTTGGGATCAGATGCGGGAGTGGATACACACACAGTGGGCTGATCCTGCACCAGGCGCCCATTCCCCACACAGGGAGGTCGCCTGCCCGCGTCACACGCACTGCAGGTGGCAGAGCTGGGCACTGGAGGGGGCTCAGTCCTCACATTCGCTCTCTGGCCTCGCCTGTCGCCTGGCTTTGTAGTTGGTGCCCGAGGAGGAAGCACAGACGCTGTGTTGGGCAGTGTCCCTGGACGGCCTGGCGCCAGGGGCTCTGAAAGGCAGGTGGCCTTGGTGGGCAGGTGCGAAGGAGGGAGGGAGGAGCTTGGTGGAGCATCCGCACTGGACCAGGCTCGTGGGCATCACGCCTTCCCTTGTTCTGGCGAGACCGATAGAAAGACAGCTCCTCCTGTCGCTCCCCAAAGGCTCTTAGGGTGACCTTCAGGGACGGGGCGGAGGGGGCTGACGTGGGCTCAGTGTCTCGGGTGGGTGCCCTCGGGCGCAGTGGCGCGGCTGTCGGTCAGTACGCAGTCTGTCCGTCCCACGCAGTTCTGAGCATGCGTGTCCTGGGCTTCCGCTGCTGCTCACGGTCAGGTCGTCAGCCCCGCTGGTGCGTGAAGGACGCTTGCTCTCCCGATGGAGAGGGCTGTGCTGTGCTCCGAGCAGGACTCAGGGGGCGGAGAGGTGACTTCCCTTCTCGTGCAGGTGTGCCTCCTGGGGAGATCCAGGACCTACCCGCCCGCCGCAGAAGCCCTTGCCGACCAGCAGAGGACCCAGTACATCAGCAGCCGCGGGGGCTGCCCTGCAGGCCGCCCTGCCCCGGGGCCCGCCCCTGCCCCTGCCCCGCTCCGGGATGAGGCTGACAGTGTGGACCACTGCCCCCGCGGTCCTCCCGACGGTCCTGGAGCCCTGGAGGCTGGGGCCGAGGGACGCTGGCTGCCCGGGTTTCACCCCCGAGACAGAGCTGAGCGCGTGAGGAACTGCACCGCCCTCCCGAGGGAGTTCGTGGACCAGGTGGTTTTGCAAGTGGCAAACCTGTTGTTGGGCGGAGAGCAGTTAAGCCCAGGAAGTCCTCCCAGCGGGAGTCCGCAGACCTGGAACCGAGGAGGTAACCACTGGCGGGGTCAGGCAGCGACCCCACTCCTGTGTGCGGCCGGTGAACTAGTTAAGTTTGTGAGAGAGACTGTGATGGCAGGCAGGCTGCGTGCACGCTCAGGCCTGGCTTCCTGCAGGTCCCGCTGGCGGACAGAGAGGCGGGCAGGTCAGTCGTGACACTGGCCTTCACGAGCCTTCCCAGACCTCCAGGCTGGAGGCCTGTCCCAGCGGAACACGGGTTACTGGATGCCTGCGGGGTAGGACTCTGACCCAAGTGTGGTGGGTTTGGTGATTCTCTGAAGGCCCCAGACACAAGTCAGGCGTGAGGAGGGAGGGCGTGTGCCTGACTGTTCTTGCAGGAGGGTGCCCTGCTCCAACCAGTGGCGTCCAAGGGTGTGGGGGTCCAAGTGTGAGCCCCAATTGTCTTCCTACAGTTGTTCCTGGGGTCCCGGGTCCCAGGTCCCAGGTCCCAGGTCCTGGGCTGCTGGGAAGGTTTCCCTGCTGCTCCTCTGCCCGGCAGGCATCTCGGCCAGCCACCAGGGGGCGCTGTGGAACTGTGTCACCAGCCAAAACCCTGCCTGAGGGTGTTAGGGTCACGAGAAAATCGAGGACCCCTCTCCCCCTCAGCCTGTCAGGAATGGCCCCCCAGCTGGCCCCGCAGGTGGGACCGGCCCGGGAGGAGGATCCGTGGGCCCTTCAATCTGCTTTTCCTCAGAGGTTGTCGCAGTCGAGTGTCCCATCATTTCACGCCCTCCCGTCTCCTGTCCTTGTGACGCAGCGCCCCCGTCAAGCACGTCCCCTCTCCAGGAGTCACCGCCCTCCTGGCGTCTGATCAGGACCCCCGGTAGCCCTCGCCCGTGCGGCCTGGCCCAGGTGGCTGCGTAGCTGCAGCAGCTCAGGGTGCCACGGGGGGTTCTGTGGGTTGGCACCCCACCTCCTAGGTGTACCCCACTGAGGGAGCCAGGGTAGAGGAAGGCAAGCAGGGTGGGGCCCAGGGCCCAGAGCCCCAGTGCATCTGAAGACGGGAGTTTGACCTTCGTTCCCAGGATGGCGCTTTCCTCGGGGGCCCTTCGGGAACCTGGGGGGTGCCTCCTAGTGAGTAGGACGGGCCTTTCCCAGGCCCCGGTGGACGGGGGCTCTAGTTATCATTCCTCAGCCCCCCTCCCTTCCCCCCATGGAGATGTCTGGGAGCCGGGCGCCGTGCTCCCCAGGGCTGTCTGAGGCTTCAGCTCCTGTCGGCTGGGGAACATGTTCCCGTGAGGGTGAGGCGTGACCTTGGCCTCAGCCTCCAGCCCCGCCCACAGGTGGCTTGCTCTCCTGGTCACTGGGTTAGTGACCGCCTCCCAGCCCGCCCCAGGCCTGGGCCCCTCCGTGCCTGCGCTCTGTGGGACTAAAGGACCTACCTGGTGCAGGTTGGCTGAGCGGCACGTGGGAGATGTGGCAGGACCCGGTGGAAGGGGACTAGGGCGGCAGCGTGGAGCTGCGTGGCCGGGGCTGGGCTACGTGTGAGGGTCAGCACGGGGAGCTTGTGGGGCAGAGCTGGGAGGTGGGGGCTTTCTGGGCCAGCGTTCAATTCCCCCTAGCTTCCCGCGTTCTCCAGGGCAGGGTGGAGGCAGGTGAGAGGGAGGCTTTGCAGGTGTGGGTCATCGCAGCCGCTGACCTGCGGGAGGCTCGGCTCCTGGGCTCAGTGGCAGGGCAGGGCTGCGGGCAGCACAGGGTGGGCCTGGTGGGCCGCGTGGGGCGGCCCTGCCACTAGTTCGGCGGGGTGTAGACTACAGCGAGTTAAGTCTAAAAGTCTGTGGTCCCTGCTGACCTGCGTGAAGGATTTGGGTTCGCGGGAAGCTGGGTCTATGCCCGTAGGCCGGGGTGTGATGGCCCTTTCCTGTCGTTGGGGGACCCCTTTTCTGTAGTGAGCCTTTCCCTGGCGGAGGTCGCGGGTGAGCTGGACAGGGACACCTTGCGGAGGCTGCGCGAGTGCGGCGGCCTGCAGACGCTGCTGCGGAACAACCACCAGGTGTTTGCAGGTGAGCAGCCACCTCCGCGCTGGTTCTGGCAGGTGACCCCGTCCCTCCCGCTCCCGCAGGCTAACCCCGTCCCTCCCGCTCCCGCTAGGCTAACCCCGTCCCTCCCGCTCCCGCTAGGCTAACCCAGCTCCTCCCGCATGGCTGTGGCCTGCCTCGGGTCTTGGTGCTCGGTGGGGCTGTCTCCTCCCCAAAGCCACCTGCCCCACCCAGCCCTGCCTCCGGGCCCCGGGGCCCCAGGTGCTCCTGTCACGTCCTCCTGCAAGCGTCACACCCCCACCCCAGCGAGGCCATGAGCTCCCTGCAGGCACGGCCGCCGGGGCCCACGGCTCTGGTGCCGCAGGAGGAGGCTGAGTGTCCCGGAGGGGGCACACCCACCCGACCCCTCCTCCTGGGGTCTGGCCCACGAGGTACCGTCTCGGGGCAGGGCTGTCCCGTGTGTGCTGTGCTGGAAGCTGCAGGCCAGGGTGATGGCCTCTGTCCTGTCCCCAGGACCTGGCGGGGGAGGCTCCCACCTCGGGCGGGTCCCACAGCAGGACAGGCGTCTGGGTCAGGGTCTGTGGGAAGGTGATGGGCCTTTCCAGAGTGAGGGAGGCCAGGGTGGAGGTGGCCCAAGGGTGCTGGCCCATGCCAGGCCCAGCTGGGTGCACATGCTGGGCCTGAGGTCGTGGTCTCACTGGGGTACATGCTGCCCTCGGGCTGGGGGGAGCCGGAGGAGGGCCCCTGAGCTGACCGTCCTGCCCTGCCGAGCTGGTGCGGCTGCCTGGGATCGCGGCGCCTGGGATCGCTCTGCGTTTCGCAAGCTCAGTCCAGGAGGCCCGCCACAGCCCTTCTGTGTCCCACACGTTCTTTGCTTGGTTTCGGGAACAGCATCTTTTTTCCGTTTTAAGCACGCATGCGTCTGACTGCTGCCCTGTGTGGTGTATGCAGGGGGTGCTTTTATTTTTGGAACCGCTGCTGAGTAGGAGGCGGGTGGAGTGGAAGCAGGCAGCCGTGCGTCATGCGAGAGCTATGCCTGAGCCGTCTGTGTGCGGGCTGCTGAGCTGTGCTTTCCCCATCACGTGTGCGTGTGGAGGCGGCGCCTTGGTGCCAGGTGCCAGGGCTGTGACACGGAGGCTGTGGCAGGCGTGACGGTGGTGCCCACTCCTTCCCCTGAGCCCCCATGGCCGGTGCGCTGGTCAGCACACAGGACGCCGTGGCGGGAGCGCGGAGCTGGGGGTGTCGGCACGCGGGGCTGAGTCGCTGCGCTTGTCTCTCTCTGTTCCAACTGCAGTTCTGAACGGGCGAGTGCACTTTCGAGACTGGAGGGAAGAGAAACTGCAGGAGAAAGCAACCGGAAGCCAAGCGCAGGCTGCTCTCCACGGCATTCAAAACCCGCCTCTGCTGGTTCTTCTCACACCACCCCGACGGTTGCGTTCTGCCTGCGGACTGCTGCCCCTTTGCCCACGGGCCTGGGGAGCTGCGGCCGCCCCCGGCCTCCAAGAGGAAGAAGCGGCTTCTGTGAGCCTCGGGCTCAGGGGGCCCTGCCCGCTCCTCGGCCCTGCAGTTCCAGGGCTGGCAGTGCTCAAGCCACTTGCCTTCCTCCTGCCATCAGCGTTCCTGGGGGGGCATCACACTCCAGGGACGGAAGCTGGAGAAGCCGAAGGCCTCGCGCCCCATCTCCACCCAAGTCGGGCTCATGTTAAATGAGGGAGCTGACAGGCAGGGTCTCCAGCGTCGGGGGTCAGGAGGCGGAGGAAGTGCTTGAGCCGGCTCTTCGGGCACCGCCCGGCCCGGGATGCCCATGTGTGGAGGCAGGGTCACCCAGAAGTGCCCGCTGCCCTGGAGACCCGTGGGGACCAGCGGCCAGGGAGCCTCCCTCTCCTGCCCCGCCCTGCGTCGTCTTACCAAGTAAGGACACTTGTTTTGACTCCAGGGAAAAGTCCACGTGTTTCTATTAAATTATTTTTGCAGTTTACATGCAAGTCGTACAGACACTGTCGTGGCCCTTGGTTTTTCCGTGGCACCTAGTGCGGGCGTTCTCGGTGCGTTCGGAGTAACAGGGATAAACTCTCTCCTCCCCCCAAGAGGCCCCAGCACCAAAGGTCACGGCCAGCCGGTGTCACGCTGCCTGCTGCCTCGCAGCGCTGCCCGCACGTGGGTGTGCTCGGCCGGGTGGATGCTCACCTGCCGCCTGGCTGTGGCCCGTTCCCGGCGCTCGCCGGCCCTGACCCTCGGCTCCTGTGGAAGGTGGGACCTGTGCGCTCCCCGCAGGGGCTGGTGAGGGGACTGAGCCAGGCACTGTTTGTCTTTTAGCTCTAAGGTCGCCATCCCGTTGTCTTCTGGCCTCTGCTGTTTCTCCTTTTTCTTAATTGACGAGAGAGAGAGAGACACTGATATGGTGTTCCACTTCCACGTTCATGGGTTGCTGCTTCCATATTCCCGACCAGAGACCAAGCCCTCGACCTTGGTGTATCCGGATTATGCTCTAACCAACTGCGCTACCCGGCGGGGCCTGGAGCCTCCGTTGCTTCTGAGAAGTCAGTCCTGATTTTATTGTTGTACCCGTCTGCATTGCATGCTCTTCCTCTGGCTGATTTTAAAACCTTTCTTGCACCTTTTGTATTCAGCAGTTTTTCTGTTGTTTAAAAGTAATTTATTTTTGTGATACATTCTTACTGATTTCAGAGAGGAAGAGAGAGAGAGAAACATCAGTGAGAATCACCAGTCAGCTGCCTCCCGCTGGGGATCGAGCCCACAACCCCAGGCATGTGCCCCTGACCAGAATCGAACCTGGGACCCTTCAGTCCGCAAACTGACACTATCCACTGAGCCACACCGGCTAGGGCTAGTATTCAGCAGTTTTGTGTAAGGGCATAAGTGTGATTTTTTTTTTTTACTTGCTTGGGGTTTGCTAAACCTTGTAAGTCCCTGGGTTACTGTTTTTTGATCCAATTTGGAAAAATCAGCCAATATTCCATAAATGTTTTTTCCTGCTCCATTCTCTCCCTGCTCCCAGTTATATGTACACTGGAGGCCCGGTGCACAGTGGGGTCCCTAGGCCTGGCCTGCAGGGATCGGGCCCAAACCAGCTCTCCGACATCCCCTGAGGGGGTCCCGGATTTCGAAAGGGCGCAGGCCAGGCTGAGGGACGGACCCCACTGTTGCACGATTGGGGCCAGGGAGGGGCCGCGGGAGGGCTCCAGGGCGTGTCGAGCCGGTCTCGCCCAGTCTCTTGACGATGCATCTCATTTTCTTGTTTCTTCACGTGACTAGATTTTGTTGTTAGTATACATTGGTGTCATGTGTGCTGGGAATTGTGGGCGACGTGCAGAGGTTTTAAATTCTCTTTCTGTGCAGGGAGCGGAGTTTCACTTAGTGCTCATTTACTTATCGGTGAGCCGCTGTGATTGGACGGAGGCTGGCAGTAGGCATTGATCGGCAGGTCTGTTTCTGTCCTGCCCTGATTCCAATGGTAGTCCACGTCCCTGCAGTCCTGGCCCGGGTCCTCCTAAGGTGGGCTTCCCGGGGTTTCATGGGGAGCCAAGGTGCTGCCCAGCCCCCTAACCTGGCAGGACTTGAATTCCAAACTGTCTCTCTGTGGCTGCAGGCTCTGCTCCAAAACACCAGAACATTGAGGGACGTCCTGGCGAGGCAGGACCCCGGGGTGGGGCGGGGGGCGTGCTATGAAGCCTGCGTGCACACGCCCTTGGCTGCAGCCGTTCCTTGGCACGGTCCGGCGTGCTAGCTGCTGGCTCTGGCGTGGGAAGCGTGGCTGCTGCCACCAGGGACTGAATGTTGACTTCCTCTCACTAATTTAAACGTCAATGGCACCTGTGGCTGGGCCAACACCAGGGGTCCAGCCCCGCCAAGGCATCGGGTGAGTTAAATGTTGACTACATAGAGCAGGCTAATGTTTAAGTTGTATTTTATTTTATATGGTCACAGATGATGTAAATATCCAAACGGCCCTTGGCTGAAAAAGGCTCTCCACTCCTGGGCTAACACGTTGGACAGAGGGCTCAGGTCATTGCCGCTCGGAGCATTAGCCTCCTCTGGGAGTTCATTAGGAATTCAGAATCTCAGGGCCACCCAGACCTGCCAATCACCTTCACTGCCGCAGGATCCAGCAGGCCCAGCTTCCCTGGCCCTCAGGTGTGTGTGGAGGCTGAGTGTCCGCTGGCCCTCAGGTGGGGGGTGGAGGCTGAGTGTCCGCTGGCCCTCAGGTGGGGGTGGAGGCTGAGTGTCCGCTGGCCCTGCAGGTCGGGGTGGAGGCTGAGTGTCCCCTGGCCCTCAGGTGCGGGTGGAGGCTGAGCTTGAGAAAGGGCTGCTTCTGGGCCCTATGTACCTCCGAGCCTTTTCCTAGGCCAGTGGTCAGCAAACTGTGGCTCGCGAGCCACATGCGGCTCTTTGGCCCCTTGAGTGTGGCTCTTCCACAAAATACCACGGCCTGGGCGAGTCTATTTTGAAGAAGTGGCGTTAGAAGAAGTTTAAGTTCAAAACATTTGGCTCTCAAAAGAGATTTAAATCGTTGTACTGTTGATATTTGGCTCTGCTGACTAATGAGTTTGCCGACCACTGGCCTAAGCCATTTCCTCTTCCGGAAAACTACTCCCTCCTGCTTCCGGTTCTGCTCCTCACCTGTGAGACAAGGGAGAGAGACCCCAAGGCTCGGTGGCCCTGGAGCGGCAGTGGGTGGTCAGCGGGCCAAGGTCTCGGGTGGAGTGGGTGGGAGGGGAGCAGGAAGCTCACCTGCCCTCAGTGCTGGGCTGTCGCCTCTCGTCCTCATGCCCAGAGGAGGGTGTCCTCTCCCTCCCTCCCTCCCTCCCCCCCTCCCTCTCTCCCTCTCTCTCTTTCCTGATGGAGGAATCTGACACAGAGAGGGTAAGGCACTTGCCCTAGTCAGTGGTCGGCAAACTCATTAGTCCACAGAGCCAAATACCAACAGTACAACGATTGAAATTTCTTTTGAGAGCCAAATTTTTTAAACTTAAACTTCTTCTAACGCCACTTCTTCAAAATAGACTCGCCCAGGCCGTGGTGTTTTGTGGAAGAGCCACACTCAAGGGGCCAAAGAGCCGCAGTTTGCCGACCACGGGCCTAGGCCACACAGTGAAAGGCAGCACGAGCTGGACCCCAGGGCGGGTGGCAGCGATGCCCGGGCCTGGGAGACGGGGCCCAGGGGGTGTCAGAGCTGCAGGTGGGCCGCCTGCTGGACACTGGGGACCAGGCTGCAGGAAGGACTGGGAGCGGGCGGCCCCGGGGTCTCCTAAGTCCAGGCACCCCAGGAGGAGACATTGACCGGATCCTCAGGTCTCGAGCCTCTGTCCTGCTGACACTAACGCAGGGCGGAGCCCCACACCCGCCCCACCCCGAGGGGGAGCCATGACTGCGCGGAGCCAGCGGTGTCAGCCAGGGCACCGCTCCACGCACAGCGCAGCTTAACCTGACTTCACCTCTGGTCCTGGGCGCTGTGGTCCTGGGCCCTCCCCCAGCCCGGGGTTCTCTGCCCAGGGCAGGGGGCCCAGCGGGGTTGCACTTCCCCAGGGCCCGCCTGCTGGGCCCCCTGGGTCCGGGCGGGTTGGAGCCCCGGGCGCTATTCTTGGCAGGAATAAACCAGCTCGGCTCCCTTTGCTCCAAAGGAAAACACTGCGTGGTCGGCCTGGCGTCGGGCTCAGGGGCCTGGCTGCCGCTGGGTTGGGTGGGGGAGCTGGTCAGCAGAGCCTCTGCCTCAGGCTGGGCAGAGGGGCTGCCCTCAGCCCACCTGGCACCGGCTCAGCCTGGGGCTGGTAGGACTTGCCCGTGACCACACCCACTTCCAGGCCCCATCCCCTCCCTCCTGCCTGTGGAGCTGCTTTCCCGGGGCACCGCCTGCTGCGGGCCCAGTGCTGGCCGCCCCTGCCCCTCGCCCAGCACAGCAGGCTGACCGCTCATGCTGGGAGCGGGACCCGGGCCAGGCCCAGCTCCCCGCAGGCTGGCCTCTGACGGGTCTGCTCAGGATGGTCACGGGACCGCTCACCCGGCAGCACGGCCAGCGAGCAGGCGCCGAGGGGGCTGGCCTGGCTGCCTCCTGAGTTCCACCGCCCCCTGTGGGCTCGGACGGCTCTTTGTGCCTCCCCGCCCGGCTCTCCCTCCCTTCCGTTCTTGGCTGACGCTGGAGTTGGCTTCTGTTACTTGCATCCAGAACGTTTATCCGCGGGGGTGAGGCCCCTGCCCACTCCACCCACAGCCTGGAGGCAGGGCCAGGGCTGAGCCCCAGTGTCCACAGGCTCCTTCACCCCCTCCCCCCCACACCTGTCCCCAGGGATGGGTCCACTAGGAGGCAGAGCCCTAAGCCCCAGAAATGCCTGCACCCTAATGCCCCTGGGAAGCTGGGGCATGGACTGGAACCCCAGGCTCTAGCTCAGGGACCTGCTGAGTCTGCGCGGGGCTGAGGCAGCTCTGGGCGGGTGAGGTGTCAGCAGGGGCTGGGGCTGCCTGGCTGCAGGTGCTGGGGGCAGAGGCGGAGCAGCCTGGGTCCCTCCAGGTGACTGGCCACAGAGGTGAGGCCCCCAGCCACCCCGAGGGCCCGCCCGATGACCTGCGCAGGCTGGATGGAGGGAAGCCCGTCCCCGTGGCCGTGGCCGTGGCCGTGTGTGCGCTGACCCTGACCCTGGGCTTGCGGTGGCGTGGACAGCGGCTCTGATGTGCCTCGGGCCACGTGCCCAGAACGCAGTCCCATTTGCCAGCGGGTCCCAGCACTGCTGTCACACGGGGCCGGGGCCTCCCCCACCCCCACCCCCAGCCTCGGTTTGCTGGCCTGTGTAGGGGGAACAGGGAGTACTGAGTCCTGGGCCCACAATCACTTTGGAGCCCATTTCCCTCCAGCCCAGCACTGCCCCGGCCCCACTGCGCTGCCCGCTGCGCTGAAGGCCCGGCTGCTAGTGGACCTACAGACCTATGGGGCCCGGCCAACCACCCTGAGATCAGAGGCAGTGGGGTTTCCATGGAAACTAGAAAGGGCGCTCCGGTAAATCGGATTTGTAATCAGAACTCTCCTGCGCAAGAGAAGCAACGAGCGTGCGCCCTAACACAGCCCTTACACTTGGGTCTCTCCCCAGTCCTGCCCGCCCCTGGGAAGGAGCTGGGGCGGGGGAGGGGCACTTGGCAGCGAGCCTGTGCTCCTTGGGCTCCTCAGGTGACTGTTGGCAGCACAGCGAGGGCCGAGGCTGTGGCTACGGGCGGCCCAAGTGACACGAGCCGCGGGGCAGGGCTTGGCGGGGGCCCGGTTACAGGTGGGGCTGGGACGGGGGTTCTGGCCACGGATGTAGAAGGTGCTCTAACAGGGCACGGGGGGACCCTGGTGCCCCCTGAGACCAGGGCCCTTCGTGCTGGCTGGGCTGGCTGGGGTGGGAGCGCCCCCTGGGAAGCTCTGACCGGCACAGCTCCCCTCTGCGGGCTCCTGTGAGCCAGCGGGCCTGCCGCGGGGCAGGGGGTGGTGGCACCAGGGGCCTCTGGTCAGGACACAGGAACGTCCTGTGATGGGCAGCCTGTTCCCACCTCACAGGGACCCGAGCGCGTTGCCAGGGCAGAGCGGCCCGCCCTGCTCCCCTTCCTGCCGACCAGCAGCCTCCCTGGGCACCCCCTGCTTCTGCGCTCACTGCCCGGTGCACACGCCCCCCCCGCCGGTTAGGGTCTAGGTGGCAAGCAGCTCTCGCCAGCAGCCGGCCCAGCCTGCAGCTCTGTCGGGACCAGCTCCTCAGTGCAGGTCCCCTGCCTGCCTGGCCCCTGGGGCACAGAGCTGTGAGAAGAAAACAGGACAGACATGACTCGGTTTATCCACCAGGACACACGCCCAACCGTGAAGGACACTGGGAATCGGACACAGAATGAGGGATGTCAGTCCCTCAAAACCACCCTCAGGAGGACGAACCAGGAAGTGAGAGAACAGGAGGAGCCCTGGTCGGGCCGCTCAGTGGTTAGAGTGTCAGCCACGCACCCCGGGGTCACAGGTCGGTTCCCGGTCAAGGGCACACACCAGGTTGTAAGTTCAACCCCCGGCCCTGGTTTGGGGTGCCTGCGGGAGACAGCCCATCGATGTCTCTCTCACTGATGTTTCTCTCTCACCCCTCCCCTCTCGAGGCAGGGGAAGAACTGCCCTCTGGTGAGGATTAACCAGGAAAAAGGCCGGAGCTCTGAGCCATGCAGGTCACTGACGGTCTGAACCCGGACACGGGGGGCCCAGCTTCCCCATCATCCAAGGGTCCTCAAGCTTTTTAAACAGGGGGCCAGTTCACTGTCCCTCAGACCGTTGGAGGGCTGGACTATAGTTTAAAAAAAAACTATGAACAAATTCCTATGCACACTGCACATATCTTATTTTGAAGTAAAAAAACAAAACGGCAAAAACACCCGCATGTGGCCCGCGGGCCGTAGTTTGAGGACGCCTGCCATCGGACCTTCCCGCTCGCCGCAGAGCCGGGGTCTGGGTGGCGTGGCGCACGCATGGCCGGTGAAATCTGTAGAATGAACGTGTGAGTGAGTGAGGGCACCTGTGGCCGCGGCACCCATCCTCCCGCTACCCATCTCCACGCCCCTCCCCCTCCCTCCGAGTTACTGACCAGGGACGTCCCTGTGCTGGGGGCTGCGCGGTCCTGGGCGGGGTCCCTAGTGACACCTGCCGCTGTGTGACCTGTGACCTGTGACCATCGCCTGCTCTGCCAGCAGCCGTTTCTCCAGAGGCCTCGCACCCCAGGCTGATCTTGAACGCTGAGCGAGGGGCAGGTGCACGGCTGTCGCCAGTCCGTCACCTGGGGAGGGCGGGCCTAAGAACGGCTGCCCACGGTGCACGATGCGCACTGGGCGCCCGGACGTCCACCTTAACCCTTTATAGCCAGGGTGGCCCTGGGCGGCTCTGCCCCTCCCCCACGCCGGGAGCAGGAGGAGGGAGCGGAGGAGAACCAGGCACTTGGAGGGGAGTGCGGGGTGTCCTGGGTTAGGAGCCTCTGTGCGAGCTGGGAGGCGGCCCTCGCTGGGCCTCGGGGCACACAGGCAGGTCCTAGGGTCCTTCAGCTCGGGGCTCCCAGTCCCCTGATGTCGACAGCCTACGGGGGTCCCGAACCGCAAGGAAGACTCAGCCCGGGAGGCGTGGCCGCCAGGGAGGGCGCGCGGGGGTCACACAGGCCATGCCTCGCACTCCTGAGTCACGGGTCAGGGTCTGCCCCCGGGTGGGCGCCGCGCGGGGCAGCACCTGGCTTTGCGGGGAGGGGACCAGGGAGCGTGGCAGGGCTGCTGGGGAGCCCTGGGCGGGGGCCCTGCGTGTCTGCTCCCCCCGGGGACAGTGACGGGGCCGGCTCCTCGGCTCCCTGGGCAGCGAGCCCCACAGACGTGCCTGCGGACCAGCCCCTCCGACGACGTGGCAGCAGGCTTCCTCCCTGCAAGGCCCTTGGGCGGCCCCACACTCCCCCGCGGTGACCCCGCTCCGGGCCACGCCAGCAGCAGCCCGGGCTGGAGGCGGCCTCTCCAGCTTCCACGAAGCACGACTGCTGGCCGGGCAGGCAGGGCGTGCCTGCAGCTGCTTTCTGCTTGGCTGAGCGGGGAGAGGGATTTCCAAGAACCGAGCTGGATTCAGGAATCTCTGCCCTGAAAACGCTCCCGCCGGCCCTTGCCAAGGCCGCTTCCACCCGGCTGCAGCTGGGCGGAGCGGACAGCCCGCGGGGTCCTGACCCGGGAGGGCGGGGAGCAGGGCTCCGTGGCACAGTCCCCACCAGCTCCTGGCAGCGGGTGCCCTCGGACCATTTAACTTGAGCTCCCACCTGCAAAGGGGGGGAGACCCTCACCTCGTAGGGCACTGGGGAGCCCTGGGTGCAGGCGCACGTGCTCACACCCGCCTCGTCCCATGGCCTCGGCCGCCTGCCTGTCCCTGGGAGGCCGTGGAGGGGACGGCTGCTCCAGGCTCGAATGCTTTCTGCCTGGCCCTGAGCGCGGGGGGCCCTGCTCTCCTGCTTTTTGCCCCTGAACCCCGTTTTCTGTCTGTGTTGCGCTCCCAGGGGTCCGGGTGCCCTCACCGGCAGATGGAAGGCGGGGGACAGCGTGAGGGATGAGCCCCGGGAGGAGACAGGAGCCGTCGCTGGGCCCCACACGGCACCGCACCTGCCCGTGTCAGGGCCAGCCCACCTGTGGGTGCGGTGAGAGCCTGGCTGCCCTGGTGACCTGGCTGGACCAGGTCCTCTGAGAGCCAGCCGGATGGTGCAGCGACGCCCCGGAGGACAGTGGCTGGTGTGGTCACCCTGCGGAGTCGCCAGCCCTGCAGCGACCCTGGGGGCCCCCTTTCCTCGGGGCCTCAGTTTCTCCACCCGTGGAGCATCCTCGGAGCTCCAGCGGGGAAGGAGCCAGGGAGGAGACAGGCCGGCGGCAGGGGTGGGAGCTCCCGGCCGCCGCAGGCCGGGCAGTGAGGTGTCGTGGAAATACCCGAGTGGGACTCCAGGAACGCTCCCTTGAGGGGGTCAGACAGCAGGTGCTCGCCCCCGTGGGCCCCTGCTCTCCCTTCTTGGCTGGGAGGCAGCTGAGCTTGCTGGAGCTCCAGCAGCCACACCGTGACGCTGAGGACAGACCCCACGCACTGAGGATGGTGAAGCCGAAAGGGAGGTCTGGTCCCCGCCGGCCTCACCCCTCCTGCCTGCCCACCTGCTGGCATCCACCTGAGAGCGTGGCCGTGGTCTGGCTCAGCCTCCTGGTTCTGTTTCCTGCGGTTTGTAGCCGTCCCCGCTCCCACGTGGCTCTGCCATCCTTGGGGCCCTGCCGGACGCAGGCCCCGGTGGAGGGGAGGGGAAGGAAGGAGGCCGGGAGTGCCTGCTGGAGAAGCTGACTCGGCATGTCTGGTGAAAGGGTTTCCTGTTGGTGAGCGATCCTGTCACACAGAGCCTGCCAACATTACCAATATCGGGAGGGGGAGGAGGCATCGCTGCGGATTCCACAGACGTGAGAAGGAGAGGAGGAAGCAGCGTGGGCAACCTCATGCCAGCGGGTCCCATAACCTGGCTGTCGCGGACACATTCCTTGGACACCCAGGCTCACTGGAGAGGAGAAAAGTCATCTGAACAGCCTTGCATCTGCTGGAGAAATTGAATTACTAGATGAAAACCTCCCCATAAAGAAAATTAGGCCCAGGTGGTGGAACTGGAAAATTTTACCAAAAATTCTGCCAGTTGCACCCAAACTCCTCTGGAAAATCGAAGAGGAAGAAACAATTCTCAGCTCATTCTGTAAGGCCTGCATTACCCTAATCCCAAACCCAACAGCATTACAGGAAGAAACTACAGACCAAGCTCTCCTATGAACAGAAGTACAAAACTTTTAAGTAAAATTTTAGCAAATTGAAACCTATAATATGTAAATATGATCATATCTATTGAGAAGCCAGAGTTATCTCGGAATGCAAGGTTGGTTTAACATCCAAGGAACAATCAGTGTAATTTGCCACTTTAAGAAGCTAAAAATCTAAAACTACATGATCATCTCAGAGGCAAAAAAAAAAAAAAAAAAAAAAAAAAACCCACAAAAATACTTTGGCACGATCCAACGTCCATTTTTTATAAAAGCTCCCAGCACACCAGGACCGAAGGACTTCCTGCCGCCGATGAAGGCACCTACGAAGCGCCCTGTTCACGTCACACTTGGGGAGAAAGGATAATGCCTCAAACAGGGCCAGGCCAGGACATGCTCCCACCCAGGTCCATTCAGCTGGAGGCTCAGCAGGGCAGGAGGCGGGAAGAGGGAGTAGATGGTCTGCAGCCGGAGAGGAAGTAAGGCTGTCTTTATTCACACCCCCCAGGCCGGCTCGCAGGGAACCTGATGGGGTCTGCAGGAAGCGGCTGGAACTGAGGCCCCTAGTAAGGTGCCCCCAGCCCTGGCTGCATGCAGGGGGGGTAGCATGCACTTTCCCCACCAGTGTCCTCACGGGGGGGTTTCCTAACCCCCTCCCCACCTCCCGGGCTCTGGCCCCTGGCCCACGGGCCTTCTTCCCTGCGGGCAGTGAGCTGTGGGTGCGGGTGTCGCTCTCCGCCCTCGTCCATGCCCACGCTCAGTGTGGTCGCTCCTCCCCGCGGCCGGACCTCGGAGCAGCCCTGTGGGGCGGCTGCGGGGTTGCAGCTGCGTGGCCGGCGGTGGCCTCACCCTGATGGCCGGCATAGGGACCGTCATTGTCGCACGTCTCAGCTGTGTTCCTCCGAGTCCAGCCTCTTAAGTAAATGAAGCTGATTCTTGGTTTCCGCTGCCTCTGCCTGACTCCTTTGTCTGCTGGCTCCGACCGAGGGCAGGCAAAGGGGATGCGTGAAAATGCCCTCATCCCTCAGGGGCCCACCCAGGTCGATGGGGCGGTGCTGTCAGCGTCCTCCCTTAGCAGACGAGGTAACTGAGGCACAGAGATGGACTAGTGAGGGAGTGGACACATGAATGGCTGGAAGGACAGTACCCCCAAAGCCCTGGCCCTTCGGATGAGCTACCCGGCCTTTAGCATGAGGAGTGGGGGTGCCCACCGGGAGGTGGGGGCAGTGCCGGGTGGAGGGCAGGGGCTAGGTCTCTGTCCCCTCCCACCCTGTCCCATCACAGGCTGGACCCTGAAAGGGCACGGGAGTCTTTCTATTTTTCCACTGATTTTTCTGGTTTTTTTTTTTTTTTTTACAGAAAGTGGAAGGGAGGGAAAGAAGGAGCGGAGAGAGAGCAACATCGATGTGAGACACATTGACCGGTTGCCTCCTGCACACACCCCGACCCGGGCCGGGGTCAGGCCTGCAACCCAGGTACATGCCCTTGACCGGGAATTGAACCCAGACCCTTCCGCCCTCAAGTCGACGCTCTAACCACTGAGCCACCGGCCAGGGCAAAGGAGTCTTGTTGAGGGTCTGGTGGGCTTTGAACATGTCATCTCTCCCGGTGAGGCCTTTAGTGCAGGAGAGGAAGTCGGGGACCTGGGCCCCCATCTGAGCCGGCTCCCTGTGTCCCCCGTGGGCGACCCGCAGTCCCCAGCCACCCCCGCCCAGCAGCCCAGCCTCTGGCTGGCTCAGGGCTGCCACGCGGCTGGAGAGCGCGGGCGGCTGGGCTGCAGCGCGGTGCCCGGCCATCTGGAGAAGTCCTCCTGGCTGGCCGCGCGCTCAGCGGGAGGTGCTGGCTGGCTTCCCTGCAGACAGGTGCTCGGGGAGGGACGGTGGCCACGCGGCCTGGAGCCCGTTCCGGCCACGTCCCGGCTGCTGGCTCTCCCGGCACATCCTCCCCTTCCCCGAGGCCCCGTTGTGAGGCTCCGCTCCGCTCAGCAGGTGCCGACACCCCATGGGCAGACTCGGCTTCTGCCCCAGGGATCACTCGGTCAGTGTGGGGGGACGGTTGGGGGGCAGACAGGAAAGAGGTGGTTGTAAGGATCCACTCTCAGTCCTTCTGAAGCACAGGAAGCGTGTAAAGGTCACCTGTGTGACACTTGCTTTATAGACCAGGAAACAATTAGGCAAGTTTAGGAAATTGCCCAAGGTCACGCAGCTGAAAGAGAAGCGGGTTTAACCTTGGATGCCTGACCCCAATCTGTCAGCTTGCGTTTGCATGTGCTCTCTCTGTGATGGGGGAGCCACCAACCCCGGCCTGGCGCCAGAGGAGCCTGCCGGGAGCAGGGAGCACCCAGCTGGTGTTGAGGGGTGAACAGGAGCTGGCCAGGGGAGTCCCAAGTCTGGTCGCAGGTCTTGGCTTCCTTTGCGATTCCGTGTGGGAAGGGCAGGGGCTCTGACACGCGGCCTGGACCGGCTGCTTTCCGTGCGGCCGTGAAAACGCCAGAGCCCCGCTTACCCCAGGCCCACGCTGGCCTCTGGGCCAGAGACCTGAACCGTGAGCCCCCAAATGTGGGGGTGTCCAGGAGGCTGTTCTCCTGGTCTCGGGTCAGAGAGGGGTTCCTGGACCAACCACAAGGGAAGACATTTACCCTCCACGGGTGGCACGCCGAAAGCCAGCTCAGGAGGGTCGCGGCACGTTGGCCCGGAAGGAAGGACTGGCGCCGGGACACGGAGCGCCGAGCCAGTGAGCTGTGGACCTCATGCTCACCCCGCGTACCTCTGCTCCTCCGGCCCGCTCACATTTGCGCCACGTTTGGGGCCTTCTGGGCGCCAGGAGACGGGCTGCCTGGGACCTGGCCCCTCACTCGAGGGTTCCTCCTGGGGTCCTGGACGCTCCAGAGCTGAGCGGCGCCCGGGGGTGCCTGGGGGTCCCTGAAATGCTTCTCACGAGCCCACGGCAAGTGCAGAAACCGAGAGCAAGAGTCTGGAGACGTTTATAGCATTTCTCAGGCACCTGGACACACAGGCTCACGTGGCAAATCGCATGTGACACGGGACGCACACGGTCCCACACAGTAGGACCACGTTTCAGCCTGAAGTGGATGGTTCTTCGCCACAGACAGTTTGACAAGTGCTAAGGGAAGTAACCCTGCCCCAAGGGGTGAGGGTAGTCAGGAGGGCTTCCTGGGGGAGGTGTCCCTGAGGTGACATGAGCTTCAGAGTCTATCTCCATGGAGGCCCGGGAGGGACAGAGGCAGAGAACGCAGGCCTCGCGGTGAGCCAGGGCTTCTGGGCCGCTGGAGCACGGAGAGCCCGTCGGCCAGAGGAAGAGGCCTTCGAGCAGCTCAGGAATGTGCTGCTCAGCAAAGGTTCCTGGGAGAGGTCAGCGGGCGCCTGTGGAATCTCAAACATCCCAGCTCCAGAGGTTTGTGTTCCCGCCTGTGAGGCTGGAGGCCCATTCCCCGGGCGAGACACTGGCTCCAGGGCAGAGGTCAGCAGGGGAGGGGAAGGGGAAGGGGAGGGGGATGGGAGGGGGAGGAGGAGGGGGAGGAGGAGGGGGTGCACATGAGGAGGGGGCTGCAGCCAGGTCACGGCAGAGCACATGGGGCGTCCTGGCTCTGCCCCTCCCTCCCCATGGCTGCCCCTGCGGGGGGGGGGGGGGGGGGCTGCAGTCCTGAACCCCCGACACCCAGGAGGTGCCCTGAAACCCAGGAGGCGCCCTGCAGGGGTCCGCTGCCTGGACGATAAGCCATATCCCCTCGATTCAGCATCCCCTCGAGATGAAGGGTCGATCTAAAAAATATGTTTATTTTCAGAGAGGAAGCGGGAGGGGGAGAGAAGCATCGATCAGCTGCCTCCTGCTCACCCCTCACTGGGGATCGAGCCCACAACCCAGGCTCTGCCCTGACTGGGAGTCGAACCCTGACCCACGGAGCCACGCCGGCTTCCACCGTTTCTTAATCCGGGTCCCTGATATCTTTCCTCAGAATTCAGGTTTAGAAAATGTTTTGTTCTTACTGTTGATGTATTTTATTTTTTCAGTGGTCACACTGGCCACTCGTCTTTTGGCATCCAGTGTTGTGAGCTCCAACACGTGTGTAGATGTGTGTAAGCGCACCGCGCCGGGCCGTCCAGAGCGGCCCAGCCACCAGGGTGCCCCTCTCGGTCCGGGGCCCTCTCCAGCCTTGACCCCTGACCCCTGGAGACCAGCCCTGCTCTGCGTACCAGGGTTTTGCTTTTCCAGAAGGTCGTCTAAATGAAGGACAACATGGGAGCTCTCTGACAGAGGCGGGGAAGGAACTGCTAGGAAGTCGCAGGAAGGAGGTGGGCACTGGAGCACGAGGCTGTGCCAGGGCACACTCTGTCACGTGGTCACACGGATGTAGCCCATTCGTTCGTCTGTTCACCAGTGAGGACATCGGGATTGTTTTATGTTATGTCTTTGGCCAAATTTGGGGCGTGTGCAGCCATTGCCTCTTCATATGTGTTTTGTTCTGCACCGCCCTCCACTCCCGGCCTCCGGAGCCCAATGACGCGAACATGGGGCCTGTTCTGATTTCCCCGCGGGTCTAGCAAAATGGCGCCCGTGTCTTCGTCACTGTCGGAATCGCGTTGTTTGTGGAGCTATAATCCACATTCCATCGAAAGTCCAGATAAAAGTGCGGGCCAGTGGCTCAGCATGCTCACGTGTGCGGCATCGCCGTGGGCCATTCCAGAGCACTTTCGTCACCCCACAGGGAAGCCCACACCTGCCGGCCCCGCCCCCACCCCTGGCAGCCTGCAGCCGGCCTCGGCCTCTGTCCGTTGGCCTGTGATGGATGGTTCATATCAGTGAAATCACGTGGCCTGCACTCTGTGTCTGAGT
Organism: Ia io; assembly: GCA_025583905.1. NCBI lineage: Eukaryota > Metazoa > Chordata > Mammalia > Chiroptera > Vespertilionidae > Ia > Ia io. The sequence goes on along the minus strand of JAJQQW010000002.1, from coordinate 2,025,474 downwards.
TCGCTCAGCGTCATGTTCTCACGGTCCGCCCACGCAGTGGCAGGAGTCAGTGTGCCCTCGTTTCCGTGGCTGAGGAATGTTCCGTGTATGCACACACCACACCTAGAACCCACTCATTAGCTGATGGATGTCTGGGTTGGTTCCCCTTTGGGGCTGTTATTAACAATGCTGCTATGAACATTGTGTACACGTTTTCGTGTGACATGTGTTTTCAAGTCTCTTATACTAAACTAGAGGCCCGGTGCATGAAATTTGTGCATAAGAGGCGTGGGGTGTCCCTCAGCCCAGCCTGCACCCTCTCTAATCTGGGACCCCTCGATGGATGTCCAACTGCCAGTTCAGGGATTGGGCCTAAACCGGCAGTCGGACATCCCTCTCACAATGCAGGACTGCTGGCTCCCAACTGCTCGCCTGCCTACCTGCCTGATTGCCCTAACCGCTTCTGCCTGCCAGCCTGATCACCCCTAACCACTCCCCTGCCAGCCTGATCAACGTCTAACTGCTCCTCTGCAGGCCCAGTCGCCCCCAACTCCCCTCCCCTGCTGGCCTGGTTACCCACAACTGCCCTCTCCTGCTGGCCTGATTGCCCTCAACTGCCCTCCCCTGCAGGCTTGGTCACCCCTAACTGCCCTCCCTCCCCTGCAGGCCTGGTCACTCCCAACTGCCCTCCCCTGTTGGCCTGATCTCCCACAACTGCCCTCCCCTGCCTGCCATCTTGTGGCAGCCATCTTGTGATGACATGGGCATGGCCATCTTGTGACCACATGGGGGCAGCCATCTTGTGACTACATGGGGCGGCCATCTTGTGTGAGGGGGCGTGATGGTCAATTTGCATGTTCCCTATTTATTAGATAGGATTATACACCTAGGAGTGAGGTTTCTGGGTCATATGGGAACTCTATTTTATTCTTTTAGGAATCTCCATACTGTTTCCATAGTGGCTGCACCGTTTGCGTTCCCACCAGCAGTGCCTACGGTGCCCTCTTCTCCACCTGCTTGCCAGCGCGGGCTGTTTTCTGTGTTTGGCTGCAGCCATCCCAGCGGGTAAGGAGTGGTGTCTCCTGTGGTTTGGGTTTGCAGTTCCCTGGTGGTTAGTGATGTTGAGCATCTTTTCATGGACCTGTTCGCCATCTGAACATCGTCTTTGGAAAATGCCTCTCAGATCCTTTGTTCATTTTTAGTTGGATTATTTATCCTTTTATTATTATACTGGAGGCCCGGTGCACAAATTCGTGCACGGGTGGGGTCTGCTCTGTAGGGAGGAGGAGACGGCAGGAGGTTGGCCAGCCGGCCCACCCCCGATTGGGGTGGAGGGGTCGATTGGGGGTGGGGCCGGCCATGGGGAAGGGCTGCAGGAGGTTGGCCACTGGCCCCACTCCCCAATCAGTTGGCTCATGGCCGCAGTGGGCATCATAGCAACCGGTCATTCCAGTCGTTACAGCGTTCCAGTCACTTGCTTTATATATATATATATATATATATATATATATATATATATATATATATATATATATATATATATATGGATTCTGGACACTATGCCCTCATCAGGTTTATGATTTGCAAATATTTCCTCTCATTATGAGTGTCTCTTTTCACTTTCCTGAGTATGTTCATTGCAACAAACATATTTAATTTGGATGAAGTCCTATTTATTTTTCCTTTTATTGCTTATGCTTTTGATTTCATATGTGAGGAACTGTTGCCAAGTCTAAGTTCACAAAACCTTACACCTGTGTTTCCTTCTGGGAGTTTTATAGCTTTAGCCCTTACACAGAGGTAGGTTTTTGAGTTCGTGTTGGGTTAGTTTTGTATATGGTGTGAGGTAGGGATCCACATTACTTGTTTTCTGCATGTGGATAGCCAATACCCATGCTCTGTTTGTTCAACAGACCGGTCCCCATGGACAGTCTTTGTCCTTGTAGAAAATCAATTGGCCATAACAGTGTCGGTGTATGTCTGGGTTCTCAGTTCTTCTCCATCGATCCACGTTTCTCCTCACAACAGAACCACCCCATCTTGCTGACTTCAGCTTCGTGGTAAATTCTGAAACCAGGACGTGTCCGTCCCCCAACTTTGTTCTTTTTCAAGGTGGTCTTGGCTGTTTGGGCTCCCTTTCCACTGGATCAGTGCTTCCATTTCTGCTGAATGGGCCACGAGGATTCTGACAGGGACTGCATGGGCACTGCAGATCGCCTGGGCGCTTTTGCCATCCTGATGAAATGTTAGGTCTCGCAGTCCCTGAACCCAAGATGCCTTTCCACTTTATTTGGGGATTTACTTTCTTTCAACATTGTTTTGTAGTTTTTGGCGTACATGTCTTGCATGTCTTTGGTTAAATTTATTCTTCAGGATTTTTTGTTTGTTCTGATGCTGTTGTGGAATTTTCTTAATTCTACCTTAAGATTGTCTGGGGCTAGTGTGTGACCTTGGGACTGCCTGGGGCTAGTGTATGACCTTGGGACTGTCTGGGGCTAGTGTGTGACCTTGGGACTGCCTGGGGCTAGTGTGTGACCTTGGGACTGTCTGGGGCTAGTGTATGACCTTGGGACTGTCTGGGGCTAGTGTATGACCTTGGGATTGCCTGTGGCTAGTGTATGACCTTGGGACTGTCTGGGGCTGGTGTATGACCTTGGGACTGTCTGGGGCTGGTGTATGACCTTGGGGTTGCCTGGGGCTAGTGTGTGAGAATACGGCTCGGTTTGGGTGTGGATCCCGTACCCCACCTCCTTGCCCAGCTTGTTTATCAGCTCTCGATCGTGCCATGACCGCTGAATTTGGTTTGTGTCTTCCTTTCCCATATGGATCAGTCCCCGGCCCTGAGCTGGGGGAGGGGAAGGGGAGCTACCCAGCCTGAAAGATCTTTCTCTCTCTAGCTCCCTCTACTCGCCCTGCACGGCTCCCCGCCCCCCACAACCCTCTGGGATCACTTCAGTGTGGTACCAGCACAGGCGAGGGCGAGGCGCAAGGTGAGAGGCGATGCCTCCCAGGGGCGGACCCGCCCGCTAGAGTCTCGGCCTCAGCCGCGCACGAGTCAGCGCCTGACGTGCGCGGAGGGGTGACCATTGCAGGGACCGACCTGGTTCAGAACATTGGGGTGCGGGGCGCCCTCCCGCCACTCCACGAGCGGGGAGAGAAAACGAGGCTACTGCAAAGAGACCTCGGTGCACCTGCACCCCGCGCCCTCCCACCTGGAGTCAGCCCGGGCAGCTCTGCGCCTGCGCAGGACAGCGAGCGCCTTCAGCACCCGGGACAGCGCCGCGGGCGGAGGAGAGGGCCCCGGGCGGCTCCCAGCCCCGCAGCGCAGGGCGCTGACCCGGGCGCCTGGCACCCTGTGCTCCCCGCTCCGCGCGCCGCTCCCGACTCTGCCCCCGGCTCCGCGTCTCGGAGACTCCCCGGGCGCTTGCCCTGCCCGCTCCGGAGCCGAGCCAGGGGCGAGGGCCCGCTGCCACCGGCCCGCGGGCACCTGGAGAGCCGCCGGCGCTGCGGGCGGGTCCCGCTGGTGCCGGGGCGCCGCTGTCCAACGCGCCGGTGCTGCTCTGCTGCGCGCGGCCCGGAGTCTTCCCGACGAGCCCGCCGCCGGCCACCTGCGCCGCCGGGGCCTAGGGCGGTCAGCGGGGCGTACTGGGCCCCTCCTGGCGTCCTCCGCGAGCCAGGCGCGCCGGCGGCTGGCGGCGGGTTTCCCGTTGCGCTGTGCCCAGCGCTGTGGCCACGGGCAGTGCTCCTTCCCCGGTTCCTGCGTGGAGACCGCCTTGGTCTTCGGTTTGCCGAGGCCGCCTGCTCAGGTCTTGGCACGCCTTCCCGCCCTGCCCCTGTGCCCGCGCCGGAGCCGCAGTGCCCGCGTTTCACCGCCCTCCCCACCACAGCCGGCCGCCGGCTTCTGCCTGCGGATTCCGAGCTCCCTTCCACCTCCCTCCAGCTGCGCAGGGGCGATGTCACAGGCAGGTGCTCGCAGGGCCGCAGGGGCGCTCCGGGGCACCGACCCGCCCAGGCGGAGGCAGGCGGTGGGCTCGCCCTGCCCGCTGCCCCCGGGGTCCCACGTTGGCCCGTTGGTACACTCCGTGCGTCTGCTCCCCGGAGGGCATTTCACTGTGGATCATGTGCCCGGCACCCGGGGAGCGTCTGCCCAGCTGTGAGGTCTGTGCCACCGCCCAGCTGTGTGGGCAGCCAGCCGCCCCCTCCTGGGGCAGGTGGGCGTGGGTCTGAACGCTCCTGCTGACCGCATGGTCTCCAGTCTTGGGGAGGTTTCCCCGGTTCCGTCTGCTCACTACTTGGCGTGCCTTTGCCCACAGACTCCCCGGCGGGCGTTGCTGCTGGTGGTGGTGAGGGGCTGGGGGGGGGGGGCTGCCCTCTGTGCCGCCCCCACACCTTACTTCATGTTTGCAGAAGAAAGCCACCTGCTGCGTGGCTCCTCCTCTCCTCCCGGTCCCTCTGTGTCCCTCGGCTCTCCAGCTGGACATCCCGACCCTGCCGGTCCGGCTCCGGCTCTGGGCTCGGCTGCCCCTGCCCTCTCCTCTCTCCCGCAGCGGGTGGCAGTGCTGCCTCCATGAGCAGGGGCCACGCCTCCATGGCCGCCACCAAGACCAGTATCTTCACTGGCTCCGTCGTCCTCTCTCTGCCCCATACGCGACCGGCTGGGCAGGACTCTGAGGTCCCCCGTTCCCCCTGAGGTTCCAGGCGGCCCCCCGCGATGGGCTCTTGGTTCTGACAGCAGGAGACGCGGGTCAACAAGAACAGGCAGGTGGGAGGGCATCAGGGATTGGTGGGGGCAGCATGACTGTGTCTCACCCTCTGGGCCCACCTCCTCCTTCCCCAGACTGCCTCGGGGAGGGGGCCCCTCTTTCCTGGCCCCTGGTCCGTGTGTCCCACACCCTGGGCTGAATCCACACCGGTGCCTGAGGAGATAGAACCCACGGGTGGCCCCCGAGAAGCAGGGAGAACTCGGCGGCCCCAGCCCTTCCCTTCTTCACGCACCGCGGGCTCCAGCCCTCTGCGGCGCTGCTTTCTCTCCAGGGCGAACCCACCTCCAGGCTGCGCAGACGGAGGACGCCGCCCAGGGGTGCAGACCGTTCCGGGAGAAGGTCCTGAACTCTCCCAGCAATCAGGGTGCAGCCTTCCGGGGCGGGGCCCACCGTCCGGGCAAATCAGCAGCCGAATCGCAGCCCCGCCCGCCCGCGGGACTGTGAGGTTCCGATTTGGTTCCAGTTCGGTTCCGATTCTGTTCCTCCCCCGCCCCCCACCGGGCCCTGTGCTGCCCACCCGCCACGCTCCCTCCTGCGCTGCCGCCCGAGCGGCTCAGCCCGGACCGGCCGGTGGTGGGTGCGCTCTGGACTTGGTGCAGGAAAGACTTCACAGCCCGAGTCCAGTGATGTGAGAGGACGGACGTACAGGGACAGCGGGACCAGGAGGGCCCGGGACAGGAGCGGCGGCGGCTTTGGTTTGTAGAAACATTACGGGGAAAACAGTGGCCCCACTGGGCTGCGCGGATTCCCTGAGAAGGAAAAGGCACGGACGGTGAGCCGGGGCAGGCTGCTGTCAGCTCCCAGGGAAGTCAGAGAAAAGGGGGGTGGCGGCAGGCTCGGGGTAGCCGGGACGAGCTGCCACTGCCCACTGCGCCCTGGTTCAGGTCTCGTGGGGAGCCTTGGAGTTTAGAGAAAGCAGCAGGTCCAGGTGAGCGGCGATGAGGCCTCTGTCTGGAGGCTTTATCTCCTTGGCGGCCGGAAGCCGGGGGCCGGTCCCCGGGGAGGGCCCAGCAGGCTGTCCCTCAGCCCTCGGTGAGTCCTCCGGGGGGCACCCATCGCAGCGGGGGTGGAGGGGCAGGTTACTTTCTGGTCAGTTCCTTTGTGAAGAACATTATTGAGAGGGACCAGGACCCAGGCCAGCCGGCCCGGGTCGGTCTGGAATGTAACCCATTTGCTCCCCGTGTCCTGGGCGAGGGAAGGTGGACCCTGGGCCTCACTAGCTGGCTGAAAGCGGCCCTGACTGGCTGGTTTAATTATGTCTCAGTTTCTCTCATTCCACCTGCCCAGGACTTTCCGGCTTCTCCCTGTCCTGGCTCAGCCTGGCGTTCCGCCTGAGGCTCAGAGACCCTGCAGGAAGCGCTCAGCCAGCACGCGGCATGGCGGCTGTTCGCACCTGTCTGTGGTGTGAGGGCCTTCCAACCCTCCAGAGCACGGGCGTGCGTACGTGTGTGCATGTGCGTGTGTGCACGCCTATGTGTGCATGTGCTCGTGTGTGCATGTGTGTGTGCATGTGTGTGTGTGTGCGCGTGTGGTTGCTGCTGCTGAACCAACCCCCTGCTCCTCCAGCAGTTCACCAGGTCCTGGCCAGCCTGGCCGACTGGCCACTGAGGACCCATCTGTCCACGTCTGTTCACTGCGGCTCGGGGCTGGGCTCCCTGGTGCCTGCACCCGCCGCCTTGTCTTGGTTCCCGGGGAGGACCCAGCCTTTCTTGGCGAAGACGTGGAGCACATGGACACTGTCGCCCTCCCCATGGCCACGCGGGCCTCTGGGTCATGGTCCCGAGAGGGTCAAGAGCATTCCAGCTGCGGGCAGAGCCCGGGCGTCGGGGCAGCGGCCGGGGGGGTCCTCCCTCCCCAGCTCAGCCACGCGCCCAGCCCTCGGGAGCGAGAGAGGGCCACTTCCCTGGGCCACAGCAGTGTCCTCGGGGGCCCTGGTGGCTGGGGGCACTGCCACTGTTGCCCAGTGGACCCGGGGCGTGTCTGGGGCTGTGCACACCCGTCTCTGTCATTGTTCAGGGCCAGGAGGGCCCAGCATGTCGCAGGCCTGGTACGGGGAGCGTGTGGAGGGTGAGCAGATGCATGAGTGCACAGTCCCTCCTCCGTCCTGCCCGCCAGGCTGTGCCCTGCAGCAGGGCGGGCATGATCGGGGCCAGCAGGGGTGGGGGCCTCTGAGGGGCCCCGTGGATCCCACCCAAGGGCCGGGTGAGACGGTGCACGCCAGTCAGTAGCTCTGTCTGTCCGTCCTTCCAGCTGCGGACGCTGTTCAGCTGCTTTGGCTGATTCTTTAATGGCCCCACCCCCGCAGGGCGTAGGTAAGTGGTTATAAGATGTGACTCAAACGCGGTAAATTATGGCTAGGTCTGGGAACTAGGCATGTGTGGCAGGAGGTGGTTTTTAAAAGTTAAACAAAAAGTCCAACCCCAGACAGTTCAATGGAAGGGTCTTCCCGTCCTCCCCTGGGCGTGGCTCCTGGTGTGAGACTGAGGCGCCATCACTGCCTGGCTCCTGGGGGCAGGGGGCTGGGAGCCCCAGTGCTCCCCAAGCAGGGTGTGGTCTCCCTTGTCCAGAACCCCAGAGCCGGGCTGTGACACTCCTTCCTGGGAGGGGGAGGGGTGAAGCATGCCCATTGCCGGGCTGGGCCCTGAGCTGGCACAGCCGTGCCATGTGAAAGTCCACGCTCCCAGCCTTGGTCCAGTCCTGGGCTGTGTGCACCCGTCCTGCGGACAGCTCCCAGGGGAAAGAGACACTTTTGTGAGGTGGTGACTGCTCCTCTTCCATTTTGCCCTCTCCGAAGCCTCCAAGGAATTTTCTAGAAGGCCACGCAGGCACCGCTGCCCCAGGGAGGTGCTGCGAGTTGTGTCCACGCTGGGCGTTCTGGAACACTCCCTCTGCCGCTGTGGCTCCCTCACTGTGCGGCCGGCCGCTGGGCATGCGGCCTTCTTTGAATCTGAAAGACGCTTCACGTGAACTTAAATGTCTTGCAAAACAGCGCCGTGTCCCAAGGACTCCGTGAGCCGGAAACATCGACTCAAAGGCTCTCGGTTTCTGTGCGAAGGGGACAGACTGGCTTTGCCGGAGCCTGAGGCCGGCTGCGCCGTTGCTGGAAAGTGAGGCCCACTGAGCTCCCCGATGGACAGACCGGGCCGCCCGCGGGCAGGGGCTCCCGCTCCCCTGCTCCCCCGCTGCCCCCGCTCCCGCGCCCCTGCTGCCTCGGCTCTGCCAGCAGCACCAGCGGGGCTCCCAGAGGGGCTGCGTGCGCTGACGCGGTCTCTGCGGTGCCCAGCGGCGGTGCCCAGCGGTGGTGCCCAGCGGCGGTGCCCAGCGGCGGAGCGCGTGGATGAATGACGCATGGCGCAGTGACGGCCGTGCTTTGCCGTGAACGTGCGCTGGTCCACGGGCGGCCACCGTGGGCTCACCGCCCGGCCCCCCATGGCTCAGGTCCACGGCTCCTGCGGGTCACCTGCCCCTGACCTTGCAGGTCTGCTTGGGGCTGGTCCTGTGCTCTTGGCCCCTTACCCACTGGCTGGCTGGAGGGGAGTGGGGGTGGGAGGGGAGGACTCGCACACCTTGGGGCCTTGGGGAGGGGGAGCCGCTGTGACTCGCCCTCTGGGCCAAGCAGCGGGGTGGGAGGCTGCTCCTTCCGGCTTCGCTGGGGGGCACAGGGGGTCCTAGCGGGTGACCAGGCTCTTCTCGCCGGGCCTTCAGAGCGAACAACAGCCGGCACTGACCCTCCCATTGCATCTAAAATGCGCCCGCTTAAAGCTGTGTCGGCATTGTAGGTGCCACTCAGAACCCCTCCCCCCAAAGAGGCTGTAACTGGGGCGCAAAGCTGGCACCGAGGCGGCAGGCTCAGAGCTGGACCCCTGCAGGAGGCGTAGCTACCGACACCTGTCCCACCTGGGCACACGGGAGGGAGGCCTGGATTTCCCTCGTGGCGAGGGCCAGAAACCTCAGGCGGCCCGGAGGGCAGGGCCGGAGACTGGCTGGAGCACCCAGGGCTCCGAAGGAGGCGGCTGCGGTGCAGGAGGGCGGAGGGCGGCGTGGGTCCCGGACACCGGTCTCTGGAGGCGCTGAGATGGCAGCTGGAGTCCAGGAGGCGCCCAGGAGGGTCGAAGGCCTTCCCCTCCGCCTTCTCCACAGCAGGTCCCGCACTGCACCCAGCCTCGGGCTGCGTGGCAGCCCAGCACAGCTGGTGAAGGAAGCCCACGGGCGATGGCTCCGGGGACCGCTGGGCGTGGTGACACGGTCCGGCCTCGCCGTCTGGCCGGCCTTGTCCTCGGGGCTCAGGCATGCACACGCCTGGCACACTGGCTGCTGAGGCTGCGGGGCTGTGAGCAGGGCCGGCAGGCAGGTGTGTGCACATCTGGACGGCAGAGTCATCCCCTGGCCAGCTCCATGGAGGGGCTTCAAAGGCCCTAGGAGGGGGGTGGCTCCGGGCAGACAGCGAGTGGGGGTCCCCCTTTCCTTTACCTTGTGGCCACGGGTCCTGGACCCCCTCTGCCCAGGCCCCTCTGGCCTCCTGCCCAGATGGCTGGGGTGATGCAGGCATGGGCAGGGGGAGGGGAGGCAGGGGGAGGGGAGAACAGGGCGCATGGAGGGGAGGCCGGCCTGTCTGTGTGGGCTCTCTGGCCCTCCACATCGCCTCCCTCATCTGGGGGGAGGCGGGAGGGAGAAGGGGAGACGCACCCCAGTGAGCCATGTGCCACCCCCTGGACCAGCCATCGTCCATCGTCCCCTCAGTGCCCAGAGCTGGTGCCCCCCCGCCGTTTCACTGAAGCCCTGGTGCCCCCCCCCCCCCCCCCCCCCCGTTTCACTGAAGCCCTGGTGCCAGGCTCCCAGGTGCGGAGCGAGGCCAGGCTCCGAGGTGCAAGCAGCCCAGGCCACAGGGGAGCCCCCTGCCTTCTGGGACCTCACATCCCCACCCTCAGGCCCCCACACCCTGGCAGGTGGGGAAGCGGGCAGCCATTCCCTCCCTCCCTCAGGGGGTGGAGCCAGGGCTGGGACTGGCCGGGCTCACTGGTGCTGGGGTCCGAGTCCGAGCCCCCCGACTGGCCCAGGCATGGGATTCAGCTCCCAGTCTGGCAGGTAGGAGGCTGGACACTGAGCCCCGCTGTCCCCAGGGGCGGGACAATCCGTGGAGGGCCTGGCTGGTCCGTCCTCCGCCCCCTCCCCGCGGTCCTGGCGCCTGGTTGTAACCCGACTCCGCTTGCTAGCTCGTGGGGGGCGGGAGCGAGCGCTGTGCCCGTCCTGTCCCAGCTGTAGTGCCACATCACGCGCCCGCGCCCACCATGCTGCTGCTGCTCCCAGCTGCACTGGCGGTCGCCGCCGCCTGGCCCGGGTGCGAGCCCGCTTGGGACCCTGCCGGTAAGGCTGGACCACGCGCCCTGGGGGGACAGGGCGCCCAGGAACCCCTCCCCGCACCGGCACACCCAGGGCCCAGGGTAACTCCAGTGGGCGGCCATGGCCTTGGACTGGTGGTCTGCCCAGGAGCGGCACCTCGAGGCTGGACCCCAGGGCGGAGCGCACGCAGCTGGGGCAGCGGAGGGACACTGTACCCCCACGTGGGGTCCTCTGGTCAGGCACAGCGGAGGGGCGCCCCGCAGGTGGGGCCGAAGGAGCCTGAGCCAGGACTTTGGAGGGGGAGGAGAGAGGCCGTCAGAGTCAGAGTCGGTCCTTCCAGGAAGGGGGCGGCCTCGGGCCGCAGCAAACTCTCGACCCTCCCTCCCTGCTCGGCTGTGATGTGGCCGGACAACCTCAGGAAGTGGACACGCAGCGCCTGGGGGATCCCATGCTAGGGGAGTGCTGGGAAGGGGTGGGGGCTTCTGGGAGGCTCTGGTCAGGGAGGGGGGATCCAGGGACCCCCTAGGGGTGTGTGTCTGCCTGCGTATGGCCTGAGGGTGTGGGGTGTGCGGGAGTTTGGGGTCCTGGCCACAACCCCCTCCTGGAGTGGGCCTGTTCCCTCCTGCATCCAGTCCACTGTCCTCCGGGCCTGGTCAGCAGCAGACATCCGTGCCCCCAGGAGGCAGGGGTCCTCTGGGGTCAGAGTTTGAGGGTGTCAGATGCAGAATCTCTCCAGGGCCAAGGCAGGTGGATGTCTGAGAACTGGCTGCACCTGGAGAGTGGGCGTGCACCTGGAGTGGGCGTGCACCTAGAGTGGGTGTGCACCTGGAGTGGTTGTGTACCTGGAGTGGGCGTGTACCTGGAGTGGGCGTGCACCTGGAGTGGGTGTGCACCTGGAGTGGTTGTGTACCTGGAGTGGGCGTGTACCTGCCCAGTGGTTGTGCACCTGGAGTGGGCATGCACCTGGAGTGGGCATGCACCTGGAGTGGGCGTGCACCTGGAGTGGTTGTGCACCTGGAGTGGGCGTGCACCAGGAGTGGGTGTGCACCTGGAGTGGGCGTGTACCTGGAGTGGTTGTGCACCTGGAGTGGGCGTGCACCTGGAGTGGGCGTGCACCTGAAGTGGGCGTGCACCTGGAGTGGGCGTGCACCTGGAGTGGTTGTGCACCTGGAGTGGGCGTGCACCTGGAGTGGTTGTGCACCTGGAGTGGGCGTGCACCTGGAGTGGGCGTGCACCTGAAGTGGGCGTGTACCTGGAGTGGGCGTGTACCTGTCCAGTGGTTGTGCACCTGGAGTGGGCGTGCACCCAGAGTGGTTGTGCACCTGAAGTGGGCGTGCACCTGGAGTGGGCGTGCACCTGGAGTAGTTGTGCACCTGGAGTGGGCGTGCACCTGGAGTGGGCATGCACCTGGAGTGGTTGTGCACCTGGAGTGGGCGTGCACCTGGAGTGGGCGTGCACCTGGAGTAGTTGTGCACCTGGAGTGGGCGTGCACCTGGAGTGGGCGTGCACCTGGAGTAGTTGTGCACCTGGAGTGGGCGTGCACCTGGAGTGGGCATGCACCTGGAGTGGTTGTGCACCTGGAGTGGGCGTGCACCTGGAGTGGGCATGCACCTGGAGTGGGCGTGCACCTGGAGTGGGTGTGCACCTGGAGTGGGTGTGTACTTGGAGTGGGCATGCACCTGCCCAGTGAATGTGCCAGGAGCAACCATGCCTCTTAGCCTGAACGTTCTCTCCCCTCTGGCCGGAGCCCTCACCTCTTCCCTCCCCCTCCTTTCTGCAGAAAGACCCAGGCCAGCCAGGGTGTGAGGCACACAGGTGTGTGTGTGTGTGTGTGTGTGTGTATGTGCATGTGAGTGTGAGTGTGCCTGTTTACACACGTGTGCATGTGGGTGCGGATAGGACGTGCACAGTGCCTGAACCCCTAGGCGATGTCTGGAATCATAGTCTCCTCTTCCTGGGAAGCGTTCTCTGACCTGCCTTCCCAGGGGGACTGCAACCCGCCTCCGGACGTGGACCCGCAGCCCCCCTCCTTCCTCCTGGCATCAGTGCCTCTTCCAGACCTGCCCTCCTTGCTGTGTGGACTCCGGAAGCCGCTGCCGTGCCCAGCTGCAGGCGGGCGTGGGGAGGCCGGTCAGTTGAACCCGGGCTCCCATATCCACAACGGAGCCGTCCCCATCTCCCGTGCCCGAGGGGCTCAGGCCAGCCCAGACCCTTCTGTCCCTCCGCTCTCTCCCTGGCCTGGTGGAGGCCTCCAGGTCGCCATGGGAAGCCGGGGTCTGAGGAGACTCCATGCTCCTAGGGACCCGGCGGGTCTGGGCTCAGACTCTGACTCCTCCACTCGCTGTGTGGCTTGGCCGCTGGCTGGACCTCTCTGACCCCATTCCGTTCTCTCAAGTGCTGGAGGCGGCCCTGGCAGGAGGGGTAACCCAGCTCGGTCTGTAGGGCAGCCCCGGCCCGGCCCATCCCTCGTGGAAGAAACGCTGACACCTCGTGGTCGAGAGGCGTAACGATTTTGTGTGGACCAGAGCCTCCGACATGCTGGCTGGCCGGTCACATGTAACTTCCATTTCTAGTGGCCACACTCAGGACAGGTGAAGTGAGCTCTGACTACGCTGTGCTTACCCAGGGTCGGCGAGGGCACAGGGTTAGGTCGAGGCCTTCTCCACTGGTCCGAGCCATCCCCTGGCCTCCCCTGCACCCACGCTCCCTCCTCTTTCCCGCTGCCCCCTTCCCCCCCCCCCCCCCCCTTCTCCCTCCCAGGACTCCTGTCTGGGCTAAGTCCACCCCGATTCGGTCCCTGGAGTCAGGCCTTCCCGCCTGGCCCCGCAGACCTCTCTGACGGGCTCGCAGGTGGCGCTGCTGCGGCTGGTGGTACAGGCCTTCCCGGGGTCTCGCTGTTGGGTCCACGTGTCTGGGCCTTGAGGGGGCCTTTGAGCCCCTAAATACTGTGTGTTCTCCGAGAAGAGGCCCCCGCCCCGGGAAGCGGAATAAGGCCGCACCTGCCGAGTGTTCTGGAGGGCAGGGAGCCAGCGCCCCGATCCCCGGGGACCCCGACTCCCGTGGGGTGGTGGGCCCCCGTGGGGTGGGCGGGCCCCTGGCTAGATGTTGGGGAGTTGTATGAACGTGATGCGCAGCCTCGAAGGCTGGAAGGCGGCGCGAAGGGGGCGTTGGCACCGGGCGTGGCGGGCGGACGCTGGGCAGGCCCTGTCCTCGGGGGGCAGGTTTGCCAGACGCTGCTGGGCTTGGGGATCCCCTCACGCCCTGGCTGTCCACCTTCCTGGAGCCGCCTGACCCCTGTGACTCGGTGTCCACCCCCGTGAACTGCGGGTGGTGGGGCAGGGCCACCGGGGGCAGGGGCGGCTGTGAGGACTGAGATGCAGCCTGTGGGGCCAGCGTGGGGCAGGCCCGGCCAGCATCAAGTTTTAGGGGTTGACTGACGGCAGGATCCGAACCCTTCACCGAGCTGCCTTCCCTTTGCAGGTGGCTGCCACCGGCCGGCGGCCACAGACAGTGGTACGTATGTGGGCTGTCCCCGGTTTTGTGTGTGGGAGCGAGGCAGACCCCCGGCCCTATGGAAGCATTTAAAGAGCCAAACCCATGGCTCTGACGTGTAATGAGTAACGTGGCCCATTAACCACATCCAGGCGCTTCCTAAGCGGCTAGAAACGAGACCCCAGGGACAAGGGAGGGCCTCGCCCTGGGCTGGGCCCCTGCCAGGCCCGGCTCCTGCAGGCCGGCCCCTCCCTGTCCCTGCTCCGCCGGCCCCTCACCGCCGGCCCGGGTGGGCTGCACACGCTGGGCCCAGCCTTCGGGTGTGCACTCAGCATCAGCCCCTCGTCCTGGGTCCCAGGTTGCAGCCCCGCCCGCACCTGCTGAGCCTGGGCTGGGAGGAACCTCCCCCTCTGGGCTTCCTCCCAGCACACCGAGGAGGGGTGCTGTCTCCTGATGGCTTGAAGGTCATGCGGGGTCTCCTGTATCTGAAGGGAGAACAGACATCTCTCCATGTCTCCCCTGCCCGATCGGCATCTGCTGTCTTCCAAGTGGAGGGACTGGACCAGGCGTCCTCAAACTACGGCCCGCGGGCCACATGCGGGTGTTTTTGCCGTTTTGTTTTTTTACTTCAAAATAAGATATGTGCAGTGTGCATAGGAATTTGTTCATAGTTTTTTTTTAAACTATAGTCCGGCCCTCCAACGGTCTGAGGGACCGTGAACTGGCCCCCTGTTTAAACAGTTTGAGGACCCGTGGACTAGACCTTTTATTTCAAGCCGGAAACTGCTTTCTCAATATGGCAGTTGGCGGCATGCCCGAAGGCGGCAAACCCTCGGCAAGGCTGGCTCTCGCGCTCCCATTTCACAGATGTGGAAGCTGAGGCCCAGAGCGGCCGGCCCGGCTTGCTCAGTAGTGAGCGGCAGAGCCAGTTGGCATCAGGAGCCTTCCCTGTCCCGCCCCCCTCCACCCCCGTCCGGCTTCCTCTGAAGAAGGCCTCGCCCCGGCCTCTCTCAGGCCAGCCTGCTGGGCCCCTCCGTGTGGGCCTGGCCTGGGGGGTCTGCTTGGGCTGACAGATGACGGTGTGGGTCCTCCTGGGAGGGAGTGACCTGTGACCCCTGCTCCCCCAGCCACGTGCGTGGACCTGCAGCTCCGGACCTGCAGCGATGCCGCCTACAACCGGACGGCCTTCCCCACGCCGCTGGCACACCGGTCCCAGGAGGCGGTGGAGGCCAGCCCCGAGTACGTGCTGCTCAGCGTGCTGCACCACCTGCTCGAGGGCCAGTGCAACCCCGACCTGCGGCTGCTGGGCTGCGCTGTGCTGGCCCCGCGCTGCGAGGGCGGCCGGGCGCCCAGGCCCTGCCGGCGCGTCTGCGAGGGCCTGCGCGAGGCCTGCCTGCCCGCCTTCGACGCCATCGACATGGCCTGGCCCTACTTCCTCGACTGCGGCCACTACTTCGGGGACGAGGAGGAGGGCTGCTACAACCCCCTGGAGCAGCTGCGAGGTGAGCGGGGCCGGCGGGCGGGGCCCCCGGGGCTGAGCCGTCAGGTGTGCAGGTGGCCCAACAGGACAACTGAGCAGAGGGCGGAGGTCTTCAGCCGGGGCTGGCCGAGCAGGAGTGCAGATGTGGTCAGAGCATGGCTGGAGGGGCCGGGCCTGCACTGCAGCCCCCCCTCGGCCCCCCCGCCCCCCGTGCTCCAGGGCTGTGCTCCAGGCTGGCGTGGGGAGGGCGTGACCCTGCAGGCCTGCGAGGCAACGCCCGTCACTGCCTGAGGCGGACCCTGAAAGATGGCACAGAGGATGCTATCCGGCTGCCAGACCCGTGGAAGCGGGGTCCTCGGGACCCCGCGGGCTGAAGGCAGCTGTGGAAGGGTCTGCGGAGATGGGCTTTGGCTCCTCGTGTGGACACAGCAGAGGGGGAGTGGGCAGCCCTGGGCACTGGTGAGCACTCATCTCAGGAGGTGGGAGAGGAAGTCCTGGAGGGCTTCCCGGCTGTGGTGCTGAGGGGGAGGAGCTAAAGCTCCACTGCCACGGAGATGCTCTCTGTGCCGCCCCAGCCAGATGCCCTTGGCACACGTGGCCCCTGAGCTTGGAGTGTGGCTGAAGGGCGGAGGGTCTAAGTCTTTATTTTATTTTAACCAATTTAAGCTGAAGCATGAGTAGCCCCGTGCGGCCAGTGCGTGCCGCTGGACGTGCAGGACATCTGCTTCTGGCCTCGTTGCTCACGCCACGAAGGCCACGGTGAGGCCTGTGGCCTGGGGCTGAGTGCTGGCCACCACCCCATCGTGCAGGTGACAAGGTGGGGCAGATGGCGGCAGGTGAGACCCAGCTGCTGGGTGGACGGACCTGTGAGCACCTGCTGGGGGGCTCGTGCTGGGATGTGGAGGGCAGGCTGCACCGGGGCTGCCCCAGAGCCTGAGTCCCAGCTCTGCCCTCCCTGCCCGAGGGGCTCAGCGCACCCCGGAGCTGCCCCCGTGGGGTCCCTTCTCCAGGGGCTGCCATGCAGGAGCAGGTCCCTGGGCAGCGCGCTGGGTGTGCAGAGAGGGGAACGCCCTGAGGCGGTGGGCGGGGCGGGGGCCAGAGGAAGGAAGCCAGACGCCCCGAGGGCCAGCGCCTGCCCGGGAAGCCCGGGGACTTGGCCTGAACAGGATTATTTTGGGCAACTCCCCACCAAATGGCCCGTTCCGCCCACTTTCTTCCTCCTCCAGACCATTCTGAGCAGAAGCAAAACCTCAGGGAAGTGAGACTCAGGGAGAAGCCCTAACCATTAGCCCCCCCCCCCCCCCGGGATCAGCCTGCAGGGACCCGCGTGGGCAGGGGGTCACAGGGGGGTCACAGCAGGTGGGGTCACAGGGGGGTCACAGTGGGTGGGGTCACAGGGGGGTCACAGGGGGGTCACAGCGGGTGGGGTCACAGAGTGTGGGGTCACAGCGAGTGGGGTCACAGCGAGTGGGGTCACAGGGGGGTCACAGCGGGTGGGGTCACAGGGGGGTCACAGCGGGTGGGTCACGGGGGGGTCACAGCGGGTGGGGTCACAGCAGGTGGGGTCACAGCGAGTGGGGTCACAGCGAGTGGGGTCACAGGGGGGTCACAGCGGGTGGGGTCACAGGGGGGTCACAGCGGGTGGGGTCACAGCGGGGGGTCACAGCAGGTGGGGGGGTCACAGGGGGGGTCACAGTGGGTGGGTCACGGGGGGGTCACAGCGGGTGGGGTCACAGGGGGGTCACAGCGGGTGGGGTCACAGCAGGTGGGGTCACAGCGAGTGGGGTCACAGCGAGTGGGGTCACAGGGGGGTCACAGCGGGTGGGGTCACAGGGGGGTCACAGCGAGTGGGGTCACAGGGGGGTCACAGCGGGTGGGTTCACAGGGGGGTCACAGCGGGTGGGGTCACAGCAGGTGGGGTCACAGCGAGTGGGGTCACAGCGAGTGGGGTCACAGGGGGGTCACAGCGGGTGGGGTCACAGGGGGGTCACAGTGGGTGGGTCACGGGGGGGTCACAGCGGGTGGGGTCACAGGGGGGTCACAGCGGGTGGGTCACAGCGTGGGGTCGCAGCGGGTGGGGTCACAGGGGGGGTCACAGCGGGTGGGTCACAGCGGGGGGGTCGCAGCGAGTGGGGTCACAGGGGGGTCACAGCGGTTGGGGTCAAAGTGGGTAGGGTCACAGGGAGGTCACAGCGGGTGCTCCTGGGAAGTGGACGCACAGCCAGAGGCTGCAGGACAAGCAGCAGGTGTCCCGGGTGAGGGCGCTGGGTCGCCGTCCTCCATGCTCTGTTCTGGAACATTTCCCAAGTAGTGACGGGTCCCTGCATTCGCAGCAGCCGGCACCGTGTGCTTTCCACGCCTGCGGGCGCTGTCTGGCTGTGGCCGCTGAGAACTAGAGGGTCTTCACTTAACTCAGCAGACTGGCCAGCGTGCGCTGGGGTTGGGGTGTGAGCGCCTGGAGCGTCCCGGCCCCCGGCAGCCCTGGGGTCGGGCTGGGCAGATAGAGCCATGTCGGGGGGCTGCAGCCAGGCCGAGGCTGACCCGCACCCGCTCTCCCCAGGGGGCCTGGATGAGGGGGAGGCGCTGCCGACCGGGCTGCCGCTGACCTTCGTCGACTTCAGCCACCACTCCTACGCCCAGATGGTGCGCGTGCTGAGGCGGACGGCGGCCCGCTGCTCCCACGTCGCCAAGACCTACAGCATCGGGCGCAGCTTCGACGGCCGGGAGCTGCTGGTCATCGAGTTCTCGGGCCGCCCCGGCCAGCACGAGCTGAGTAAGCTCTGCCACTGCCGGGCGCCCCCCGCGAGAGGCCGGCGTGAGCCAGCCTGTGGGGAAGGACTCGGGGTGCACACGCCTTGGGGTGTACATGTCGGGGCCCGGGAGTCTAACCAGAGCCCCGATGGTTGGGGGACAGGGTCGGGGCGGAGGCTCAGGGCTCTGCTTGGTGCGGGGGGCGGGGGGGGGGGGGGGGGGGGGGCGCAGGGCCACATCCCAGACACAGGGAGCCCTGAGTGATGTCGTCGCGGGGACCAAAGGGGACGAGCAGGGAGAAGCGGAGGCGGCTCCGGCAGCTGCAGGCACCTGGGCCGGTGTCTTCAGGGAACCGGCCGCTCTGTGCGCTGTGCTGTTTGCGACCTTGCCCCGCCCCAGGCAGGTGTGTGCAGCGCCCCCCTCCACGCCCCCCCCCGGCCCCGTGCGCGGCTTGGCGAACACAATACCCAGAACGTGCGAGCACGCCCCTCTTCCACTTTAGAACCCACGTCCATGTTCCCTCGCATCAGCCTCGAGGGCCTGTGGGTTTTTCTGTTCACCCTCATCCGAGAATATTTTCCCATTGATTTTTTTTTTTTTTTTTAGAGAGAGTGGAAGGGAGGGGGAGAGACAGAGAGAGAGAAACATTGATATAAGAGAGACACATTGATTGGTTGCCTCCCACACGTGCCCTGACCAGGGCCAGGGATCAAGCCTGCAGCCGAGGTATGTGCCCTTGACCGGAATCGAACCGGGACCCTTTAGTCGGAGGGCTGACACGCTACCCACTGCGCCACCCCGGCCAGGGCTGAAGGCCCTGCTTTGAGACGACGGAGAATCACATGGAAAACGCCACATTTTATCCCCCTTTGCAGGGGGGGAGCCCTGTCCTGCCCAGGGCCGTTTGGATTTTGTAACATCACTCCCGGGCCTACACAATTATCCGCTTAGACTCAGCCTGCTCCGTTTGGTCAGACATTTAATTAACTCCCCCCAGTGCCCTGGCAGGGCCAGACCACAGGATCCCGAGGGCCTTATACGGCCCGTGGGCCGGATGTCCCCGCCCCTGCTGTAGAGCTTTTTCCTTTAGGGCAAAGTCAGAGTTCACTGCCCACCAGCTGGAGGGCAGGAGTTCACTCCCCATCATGATGGACAAAGGGCCACTCAGGCCAGGAGCTCGGGCGCTGAGGAAATGACCACGGGACTGAGTTTCAGGGGCAGGCCCAGGACAGGGCAGTGGGCCCGGGGTGGGGGCTGGGAATCGGGGCCTGGGAATCGGGCCTTTTCTAGCAAAGGCTCTGCCCCAGGCTAGGCAGCCTGCTCCCTGTGAGCAAGGTGACTGCGGACCCCCCCCCCCCGCCCCCTCCCCCGCTCCCTGGGCACTGCGCGCATTGAGCACAGGGCCTGGTCCCAGCCTCCTCGGGGGCGTGTGAGAGGAGCCCCGTCCTAGCCTCGGCCCTCAGCTCGTCTGTCCCCTGACCAGGGAGTCCGCGGGAGCTGGCGGCAGACCCCACTCAGCCCTTGGTCCTTATAAGTTACTGAAAAACACACCCCATCTCAGCCGAGCAGCCCCGGCCCCTTTGCTGCGCTGGCCAGCCTCAGCCCAGCTTTCACCCTATAGGCTCGGGCAGCCGGAACAGGTCAGAGGTCATGCAGCCCGAGCCTCCAATGCCCACCCTGCCCCTCCCCTCCAGCTTTGGAATGTGGGTGAGGGTGCCCCTGTGCAGGCGGCCGGGGAACATGACCGTGGGAAAGCCCGGTCCTCCACACTCTGCACTCCGGAGGAACTGAGGGTTTGCTCCCACAGCCCCAAGGCCTGGGCCGCACACAGCCAGGAGGGAGACACCATTTTCCAGATGAGTTACGTGAGGGTCAGAGAGCAGTGGCTTGCCCAAGGTCCCACAGCTAGTGAGGCTGCCAGGCTCCTGGTCTACCTTTTCCCAGCATTCATCCACCCACCCACCCATCCATCCACCCACCCATCCACCCCTTCATCCATCCACCCATCCATCTACCCGTCCATCCACCCACCCACCCATCCACCCACCCATCCACTCACCCATGCACCCACCCCTTCATCCATCCACCCACCCCTTCATCCATCCACCCACCCATCCATCCATCCACCCATCCATCCACCCATCCATTCACCCGTTCATCCATCCACCCATCCATCTACCCGTCCATCCACCCACCCACCCATCCACCCACCCATCCACTCACCCATGTACCCCCCCATCCATCCATCCACCCACCCCTTCATCCATCCACCCACCCATCCATCCATCCACCCATCCATCCATCCATCCATCCATCCACCCATCCATTCACCCGTTCATCCATCCACCCATCCATCTACCTGTCCATCCACCCACCCACCCATCCACCCACCCATCCATCCATCCACCCACCCCTTCATCCATCCATCCATCCATCCACCCACCCATCCACCCCTTCATCCATCCACCCACCCACCCATCCACCCATCCATCCATCCATCCACCAGTCCATCCACCCAGCCAACCATCCATCTACCCATCCATTCATCCATCCACCCATCCACCCCTTCATCCATCCACCCACCCACCTATCCACCCCTTCATCCATCCACCCACCCACCCACCCACCCATCCATCCATCTGCCCATCCATTTATCCATCCACCCATCCACCCACCCACCCACCCATCCATCCATCCACCGGTCCATCCACCCAGCCAACCATCCATCTACCCATCCATTCATCCATCCACCCATCCACCCCTTCATCCATCCACCCACCCACCCACCCATCCATCCATCCATCCATCCATCTACCCATCCATTTATCCATCCACCCATCCACCCATCCACCCACCCACCCATCCATCTGTCCATCCATCTGTCCATCCGTCCATCCGTCTGTCTGTCCACCCATTCATCCATCCACTCACCCACCCACCCACCTGTTCATCCATCCACCCATCCATCCACACACCCATCCACCCACCTGTTCATCCATTCACCCATCCATCCACTCACCCACCTGTTCATTCATCCATTCATTCATCCACCTACCCATCCATCTGCCCATCCATCCATTCATCCATCTGCTCATCTATCCATCTGTCCACCTGTTCATCCATCCATTTTTCTGCCTATACACCTATCCATCCGCCCACCCATCCAACATCCATCTATTAATCCACTCATCCACCCATTTACCTACCCACTCACTCTCCTTCCTTCCTTCCTTCCTTCCTTCCTTCCTTCTTCCTTCCTTCCTTCCTTCCTTCCTTCCTTCTTTCCTTCCTTCCTTCCTTCCTTTCTTCTTTCCTTCCTTCCTTTCTTCTTTCCTTCCTTCCTTTCTTCTTTCCTTCCTTCTTATTTCCATCTTTCCAATCACTCACTGGCTGTCTGCCTGCCCACTAAGCACCAACGCATACCTTAACTTATTACACAAACTGAAGCATGGCTGTCAGTGACATTCGTACAGACAGTGATGCCGTATGTCGTTAACTAATGTCCTCAATTCGTCATGCTGCTCATTAGGGCTAGACAGAGTGATGACCTCAACGAGACCTCATTAGCCATGGAGATACCGGGGCCAAAACAAGTATAAGTGGGTCCCAGAACATGGCCACCCCGCCACGGGCCCACAGGCTGAGGCGTCACGTGTCCCCCCAGTGGAGCCCGAGGTGAAGCTCATTGGCAACATCCACGGCAACGAGGTGGCGGGCCGGGAGATGCTCATATACCTGGCGCAATACCTGTGCTCCGAGTACCTGCTGGGCAGCGCCCGCATCCAGCGCCTGCTCAACACCACCCGCATCCACCTGCTGCCCTCCATGAACCCCGACGGCTACGAGGTGGCGGCCGCCGAGGTGAGCACCCATTCGGCGGCCCGTCCATTGCCAGCAGTTGGGGGACAGGGTGGGGTAGGGGGTCTGTGCGCCCCGGGCTGGGGGACGGGAATTCAGCCGGCGGCAGCATCGGCGGGTCCTGCTCGGACAGAGGGACAGATGCTGAGCATTCGATGGCGTGTCAGAGGTGATGCGCTCCAGGGAGAACGGAAGACGAGAAAGGGGGTCGAGAGGGCAAGTGCGCTGGCTGGAGGCTGTGGCTCTCGGACCTGCAGGAGGGGGGGAGCAGTGCAGAGCGGTGGGGGGCACTCCAGGAAGGAGAAGCAGCCAGTGCCAGGCCCTGAAGTTGGAGGTCAGCAAGGAGGCCAGGTGGGAGGGGCCGGAGAGAGGGCAGAGGTCAAGCGTGGACATGCTCCCAAGTTCATCATGTAAACCAGAGAGAAGCCACAGCGCCTCCAGAGGAGCAGGGCGGGGTGCTGGCCCCAGCCAGGGTCTGTGTTTCGCGGGGTGGCCTGTGGTTTGGGGTGGCCTGTGTTTGGGGTGGCCTGTGTTTAGGGTGGCCTGTGTTTGGGGTGGCCTGTGCTTGGGGTGGCCTATGTTTGGGGTGGCCTGTGCTTGGGGTGGCCTGTGCTTGGGGGGGCCTGTGTTTGGGGGGGCCTGTGTTTAGGGTGGCCTGTTTTTGGAGGGGACCTGTGATTGGGGGGGCCTGTGTTTAGGGGGGCCTGTGTTTGGGGGGGCCTGTGTTTAGGGTGCTGGCTACAACGGGTGGACGAGCGGAAGGCAGAATGCACAGAACCTGGACCTGAACCGCAACTTCCCCGACCTGACCTCCGAGTTCTACCGCCTCATCTCAACCCGCGGCACGCGCACCGACCACCTGGCCATCCCCCCGCACTACTGGTGGGGTAAGGTAGGAGCCGCCCCGCCCGCCCACCCAGGAGACACACGGGGGAGGGTCTCAGTGTCGCCAGGACCTCAGGGTGGTGCCTGCCCGACAGGAGGGCCTGGTGGTGACAGCCTGACCCTGGGGGACAGCTCCTCGCTGGGACCCTGCATGGAGAGCACCGGAGCCGGGCGGGGCACGGGGGGGGCCAGCGAGGCTGCCTGGGGGGGTGGCCGCCCCACGCGGCAGGAGACTGGCGGGCAGGAAGGCCCAGGCGAGAGCCGTGCGCCTGACCCGAGCCCGGAAGGCGGGTTGGCCGGTGGTCAGCAGCGGTGGCCTGTCTGAGGCCGCTCCCCGCCCCCCGGGCAGGTGGCCCCCGAGACGAAGGCGATCATGAAGTGGATGCGGACCGCGCCCTTCGTGCTCTCGGCCAGCCTCCACGGGGGCGACCTGGTGGTGTCCTACCCCTTCGACTTCTCCCAGCACCCCCACGAGGAGAAGATGTTCTCGCCCACGCCGGACGAGAAGGTGCGAGGCGGCGCAGGGCGGGTGGGCTGCGGCGGGCGCAGGGGAATCTGTGGGGCGAGGCCCTCGGGGCTGGCCTGGTGTGGGGCCTGTGCTGACCCCGGGGTCCCTGAATCAGAGCAGCCTTCCCAGCCCAGCTCCAAACCTCCCTCCAGGGAGCCTCCCGGCCCAGCGGACGCAGCCCCCCCCCCTTTGTCAGTGCCCAGGCCGGAGCCTCTGCGTGGGCACTGCGGCCACCTGCCCCCCACCAGGCCCCTGGTGTTTCCTGTCCACCGGGAGGGCAGTTCCGAGAGCCGCCAGCAGAGGGCAGTGCTGCCACGCTCACGACACCGCCTGTGGGCCTGGCGGGTTAAGGATGGGGGAGGAACTCTGGCACCAGCATCACCTGGGCCTGGGGGGGCCTCCTCCTCTCCCGGCCTCTCTTCCCTCCCTGGTCCTCCCCGCAGGGGGCGGCTGAGGCCTGTGAGATTGACAGCCCCCCCTCTGCGGCGCAGCCCCCCTGCCTGGGTCCCTTCCCGGCCTGGCACTGGGGCTCACGGGCTGGTCTGGGAAGGGTGGGAGTGGGTCCCTCCCTGTTCTGTGGCTGAAAATCTGCGTCGAGGGAGAGGGACTGGGGGAGGCGCTTCCTTCGCTCCTGACACCGCTGGCCCGCAGCTGGTCCCTCATTAGCTCAGGTACCAACCCCTGGAGCAGCGCCGCCCAGGCCTGCAGGGTGCCAGCTCTGTGCTCAGAGCCCAGTAAGTGCCCGGGCGGAGGTGGGCTCCCGGAGCCCTGGCCTCGGCTCCCCTGGGCTGTCAGAGCTCAGGGCCAAGCCTGGGGAGGCTGGTCCCTGGGCGGCGGGAGCCCTGGGCTCTGGGCACAGTCTCTGGACCTCAGAGGCAGGAACGTGAACGTGTCCCCAGGGGGCTTCACCTCCTGAGTCCCCGAAGAGCCAGAACCGAGCGTCCGCCCACCAGCCAGCAGCCAGCAGTCCGCTCCTCAGCCCTGCAGCCGCGGTGGTCTCCGGGGAACCAGGTCCCAGGAGAGGCGCTGGGGAGCAGGGGAGCTGATGAGAGGCTGGCCAGGGTGTCCCAAGTCACCCCCAAACTTCCATGGCACCCCATGGGCGAGGGCCAGGGCCTCAGGGCAGCGTTCAAGGCCCCTAGGCTGGCCAGGGCTGGCCGCTCCTGCCACCTCCCCGCCGGCCCCCGCCTGCTCCACAGGAAGGCCTGCCCCTGAGCTGGGCTCCAGCCGTGCTGCCCGCCACCCCCTCAGACCCGCCCACCACGGGATGAGCTGGCTTTACCCAGGGCCCAGGCGGAGGGGCGGGCAGGCTGCCTTCCCCACGGCCCCGGCCTGGTCCTCTTTCCCTGCCCCTGCCCACCATGCCTCCCTCGGCCGGAGCGCCTCTGACTTCCTTTCCGGCGCCCACCCCCAGGTCGGCCTGCTGCCGGGTGTGCAGGGGCTCTGAGATGCAGGTGCCTCCACGGGTGCCCTGAGCTTGGCCGTCCACCTCCGGGCCTTCGCACACGCTGTGCCCCTGCGTGGACACTGTTCCCTGTCTTACCTGGGTTGCAGGTGTCTGTTGTGGAGGCCCCTCCATCTTCCGGGCTCTGGGGTGTCCTACAGAGCACCCCACCTCTGGTCTTGGCTTTGGGAACCTCTTTTCTGGTCTCCTTTCCAGATGTTCAAGTTGCTGGCCAGAGCCTATGCGGATGTCCACCCCATGATGATGGACAAATCGGAGAACAGGTGTGGGGGCAACTTCCTGAAGAGGGGCAGCATCATCAACGGGGCCGACTGGTACAGCTTTACTGGAGGTGCGGCCCTGGGGGCAGGGGAGGGGGCGGGGTGAAGGGGAGGGGCCTGAGGGGGTGGGTGGGGTGAAGGGAGGGGCCTGAGCGGGAGGGCGGGGTGAAGGGAGGGGCCTGAGCGGGTGGGCAGGGTGAAGGGGAGGGGCCTGAGGGGTGGGCGGGGTGAAGGGAGGGGCCTGAGAGGGTGGGCGGGGTGAAGGGAGGGGGCCTGAGAGGGTGGGCGGGGTGAAGGGAGGGGCCTGAGCGGGTGGGCGGGGTGAAGGGAGGGGCCTGAGCGGGTGGGCGGGGTGAAGGGAGGGGCCTGAGAGGGTGGGCGGGGGTGAAGGGGGGTGGGCGGGGTGAAGGGAGGGGCCTGAGCGGGTGGGCGGGGTGAAGGGAGGGGCCTGAGAGGGTGGGCGGGGTGAAGGGAGGGTGGGCGGGGTGAAGGGAGGGGCCTGAGAGGGTGGGCGGGGTGAAGGGAGGGGCCTGAGCGGGTGGGCGGGGTGAAGGGAGGGGCCTGAGAGGGATGGGTGGAACAAAGGGGAGGGGCCTGAGAGGGGCGAAGGGAGGGGCCTGAGAGGGTGAGGGGGGGCAGGGGAGGGGGGGGGGGTGAAGGGAGGGGCCTGGGCAGGGTGGGGCCAGGCTGGTGCCCTGGGCCTCAGCTTTTTCTGGGAGCTGCACTCTGGGCCGCCTGTTGGGGAGACCCCGCTCAGGGGAGGGGAGTCCTGGTTGCCCGCGGCAGGGCAGGACCTGGGACCCCGCTGCCTTCCTGGTTAAGGAGCAGGTCCGTTACATGGCCCCCTGGTGTGCCTGGTGCTATTTGCCTCCCAGGTCAGCAGGGCTGCCGATGGGTAAGGGTCTCCAGGGAAGCGAGTTTGGGGAGTAGGGAAGGTTTTGAGCGCCGTCGGTGCCAGTTCTGCAGGAATACACTCACACTCGTTCGTTGTCTCTCCAAAACGCAACCTGAACTGGACGTCTGCACTTGTTTGCTTAAGCTGCGCTGAGGGCTGGGCGCAGAGCAATTCGGGGTGCACCCCCACCCTGCGCCGTGAGGGGCCCGCGGGGCTGGGCCCACAGCCTCTGCGCTCTGCCTGCCACCTCTGCTCGGCCACCGCACACTCGCTGTTGGTGCCGTTTGGCCGATGAGGTGGCAGAGTTGGGGCGCATTGCAAGCCTGTCCCCCCTCCTGCGTGGGCAGGGGCGCTCCCCCTGCTCCCCACCGCACAGCCATCCCTTCCTGGGCAGAGCAACCTCGCGCCCCACCACCCAGGCTCGAGGGCTCCCTGACCCCCAGGCTCCGAGTCTTAGTCAGGACCCTGTCATTAGGGTCTCCCAGGGGAAGCGTGGCGGGGGGCGCCGAGGGCCCTGTGGGGGGCGTGGCTGCACTGCAGGCCAGGATGCTAAGCCCCTGGCACGACACTGGGCACGGGCCCCCCAGGAGGCCCTGACTTCCTCAGGGGGGGTGTCCCCTGCTCCGGGCACAGGGCTGCCCATCAGGGCCTGGCTCAGAGGCTGTCGCCCCTCTGGCTGGAGCGGCTGGGGCAGTGGTCAGCACGGTTGTTGGGAGCCTCCCTCTGCCAATTTGCTGGCTGCCTAGCTACAAGGCGGCGTCCCCTAGGGAAGGTGACAGGCCCCCCCGGGCCATGGTCAGGACCAGGCAGGTGGATGGGCGTTGCCATCCCTGGGCCCGGCCGGCCGGCGGCTTGGCCACGTGTCGGGTTCTCTCCTGAGGTCGGTCCCTCACCCACGCGGTCGGCACACCTGGCCCTGCCCTGTAGGCCCAACGCCTGGCCTCAGCCACTCCTCTGCAGAGCGGGGTGGTGGCCGCGGCGCCCGGGAAGCGGCGCCCGCGTGGCCGCTCACGGCTTGTGCCGCTGCCGCAGGCATGTCCGACTTCAACTACCTGCACAGCAACTGCTTTGAGATCACGGTGGAGCTGGGCTGCATGAAGTTCCCCCCCGCGGAGGCGCTATACGGGCTCTGGCAGCACAACAAGGAGCCGCTGCTGCGCTTCATGGAGATGGTGAGCCGGCGGCCTGGCTCTGGCCTGGGGCCTGGGGCCTGGGGCCTGGGGCTTGGGGGCTTGGGGCCTGGGGCCTGGGGCCTGGGGTACTGGGGGCCTGGGGAATGGGGGTCTGGGGGCCTGGGTGCCTGGGGCCTGGGTGTCTGGGGACTGGGGGTCTGGGGACTGGGGGTCTGGGGTCTGGGGGCCTGGGGGTCTGGGGGTCTGGAGGTCTGGAGGTCTGGGGGCCTAGGGTCTGGGGGACTGGGTACTGGGGCCTGGGGGTCTGAGGGCCTGGGGCCTGGGGGTCTGGGGGCCTGGGGGCCTGGGGCCTGGGGGTCTGGGGATCTGGGGGCCTGGGGATCTGGGGGCCTGGAGGCCTGGAGATCTGGGGGCCTGGGGATCTGGGGACCTGGGGCCTGGAGGCCTGGGGAATCTGGCGGCCTGGGGCCTGGGGGCCGGGGGCCTGGGGGCCTGGGGGCCTGGGGATCTGGGGGCTGGGGCCTGGGGGCCTGGGGCCTGGAGGCCTGGGGCCTGGGGGCCTGGGGGCCTGGGGCCTGGGGGCCAGAGGGCCTGGGGCCAGGGGGCCTGGGGCCTGGGGCCGGGGCCCTGGGGCCTGGAGCCTGGGGACCAGGTGGCTGGGGAGCCGGGGGCCTGGGTGCAGGGGCAGGGGCAGGGGCTGCCTCCTCTGTGTGGTCCGGACCCGTGTGGAGGGCTCCACGCCCATGGGTGCAGCTGTGTTTCACCTGTTTGCTAGTTAAGCGCCTGGTGCACACTGGCCTCCGCCCAGAGGCCGGGCCTTGGGAGTGTGGGATCCCTGTATAGAGGGGTGGGGAAGGTCCAGTCCAAGGGCCTATAAGGCCCTCGAAATCCTCAGGTCTGGCCCTGCGAGGCCCTAGGGATGAGTTAGGTACGTGCTGACCAAATACAGCGGCTAACTTTTAAGCAGATGATTTTGTGTGGCCCTCGAAGGTGTTCTAAATACCACATGGCCCCTGGCAGGAAAAGGTTCCCCACCCTGCACAGCAAGGCTCTCAGGCCTAAAGGGGCACAACTGAGCAAGGAGAGAGCCAGGGACCTGGTCAGCCCACGACAAACACCTGACCCAGCCCCACAGGCCAGGGGGCTCCCTGGAGGAGGCGGTACCTGGCCTGTGTCTTGAGGAGCAGGGGAAAGGTGATAAGACAAGGAGAGCTCGGGCAGGGGCGGGGCGGGAGGGCGCAGTGAGGGTCCTGATGGCCGTAGGAATGCGGGGCTGATGGCTCTGGAAGCAGGGAATCTGTGGTCCGGGCCTAAGGCCCTCTGACGGGAGGGCACGGGCTGGTGGGGAAGGGGGAGGGGAACTGTCATCATGGGGCTGGGGTCACCCAGGAATAGGTGGGTGGGCCGTGAGTGGGGGCCTGGGAGACGTGGCTAAAATAATTCCTCACTTGCCTGGCCTGCGGGGCGCAGTGGTTGACCATCGACCCATGAACCAGGAGGTCCCGGTTCGATTCCCCGTCAGGGCACATGCCCCAGTTGCGGGCTCGATCCCCAGTAGAGGGCGTGCAGGAGGCAGCCAATCAATGATTCTTTCTCCCTGTTGATGTGTCCATCTCTCCCTCTCCCTTCCTCTCTGAAATCAATAAAAATATTTTTAAAAAATAATAATAATATAATAAAATAACCCCTCCCTGGACTTGGAGACCCAAGTCTGGGGTGACCGAGCGGGGACTAGGGGGTGGGGGGGGTGGTGTGGGCGGGGTGGGGGGTGGTGGGGTGGGGGGGGGTGGGGGGGTGGGGGGGTGGTGGGTGGTGGGGGGAAGGGGGGTGGGGTGGGGGTGGGGGGGGGGTGGGTGGTGGGGGTGGGTGGGGGTGGGGGGGTGGGGGTGGTATGGGGGGGGGTGGGGGGGGGGGGGGGGGTGGGGGGGGGGGGGGGGGGGGGGGGGGGGTGGGGGGGGGGGGTGGGTGGGGGGTGGTGGGTGGGGGGTGGGGGGGGGGGGGGGGGGGTGGTGGGGGGGGGGGGGGGGTGGGGGGTGGGTGGGTGTGGGTGGGGGGGGTGGGTGGGGGTGGGTGGGTGGGTGGTGGGTGTGGTGGTGGGTGGGGGGGGGGTGGTGGTGGTGGGGGTGGTGGGGTGGGGGGGGGGTGGGGGGGTGGTGGGTGGGGTGGGGGTGGGGTGGGGGGGGGGGGGGGGGGGTGGTGGGGGGTGGGTGGTGGGTGGGGGTGGGGGTGGGGGGTGGGGTGGGGGTGGTGGGTGGTGGGGGTGGGGTGGTGTGGTGGTGGGTGTGGGGGGTGGTGGGGTGGGTGGGGTGGTGGGTGGTGGGTGGGGTGGTGGGTGGTGGGTGGGGTGGTGGGTGGTGGTGGTGGGTGGTGGGTGGTGGTGGTGGGTGGTGGGTGATGGGTGTGGGTGGTGGGTAGTAGGTGGTGGGTGGTGAACAGTGCTTTACAGAGGTCTCCCACGCCTGGCATCGGTGCTGACACCATCCTAGGCAGCAGACAGGTGCCACTTACAGGCGGAGGTGGGGCTGCTGGGCCCTGCGCCTCCTGTCCCTGCCCTCAGCGGCTGTGTGACAGCCAGAGGAGGAGAGCGGGGGATGGGCCTGGCGTCCACTGTCACCAGCCACTGCCCAGAGCGTGAACTCAGGCCCCGATCCCCAGTTCTGTCCATGATCTTCTCCTTTCTAGAAAGATCAGGAGCCTTCCTCCAGGCACGAGCGGGGCAGCAGCTCTAGCGGCAGGAGGAAGCAGAGATCATCGCTGGACGCTGGTCATTAGCGCTGAGCTCCTGTTTTATGGCCGCCCGACCTCTGGCCGTGTGGGGCCGTCATCATTCAATGATGGCTCGCGGCCAGACCCCGGCTCATTTCATTTTACGGCCGTCTGGTGCAAATGAGTTTTAAGGAGCTTTAAATGGCGCTGGGATGGCTCTGAGGATATTGTATGTGAAGGCTGGGGAGATGAAGATTTAATAGCGAGCGAGAGTCTGCGGGAGGCTGGGCAGCACGGCCAGGCGTGGCCGCCCCCGAGGACGACCCTCAGGAAAGCCGGGCGGCCTGCAGATAAGGATCGGCCTGTCGGGGCCCATTCAGGCCTTTTGCCCAGTGATACTGACCAGGCCTTGGGGGTGTCTCCATCTCCGGGGGTGTGGGGCTGGGAGGGGAGGGGTGCTCTCCATCGCTCCTTCCCTGCCAGAGAGCTCCAGATCCTCACTCCTCCCCTGAGAGCAAGGACCAAACACAGCCCAGCCAGCGCAAGCTGACACTGAATGCGGCCCTACTATGTGTCTGACCGCTGCTCTCAGGCTGCAGGGAGGAGGGCAGTCAGTGGCATTCCAGTGAAGTTGGGGCTGGGAGAGTGAAGCCCAGGACCGTGGGACCCCAGGGGAGGCCCCTGATGTGGCCAGTCCTCAGGGAGGGCCTCCCGGAGGAAGAGGTCTATGCGCCGTGTCTGGAAGGGGAGAGGGGGCTGAGAGGCGCTGGGGCCGCTCTGCAGTGTGGGGGGGAGAGGGGGGGCAGCCTCCTGGGAGACCAGCCTCTCGTCAGCGCGGTTTCCGGTCCCACCCAATGGTCCCGGCCTCATGCGACGTGTCCCGTGGACCCCCGTGTTTTCAGCTGACGGAGCAAGTGCCCTTATTGTTCCCCACTGTCTTCGGAGGAGACATTCCAGCAGGAGGGGCAGTTCTGGGAGGAGCTTTGCTTTAGGAAAGAGCCGTGTCCCAGCCTCGCCGCTGTCCCAGGGGGCCGTGGGCGTGCTGGCCTGTGCACAGCGGGAGGGCAGGCCCCGTGCCCACCCTGGCGCTGTCCGTATGGCTATGTGTTATTACCCCAGCTCCCCGGCAGGCCGCAAGGCCCTGCTTTACAGGTGGGGTGGTAGCTTGCCCAAGGTCACAGACTAGCTTGCCCAAGGTCACAGACTAGCTTGCCCAAGGTCGGAGACTGACACCAAGACCCAAATCCTGGCCTGTGTCCTTCCGGTGGCCCGCGTGCCTTCAGGAACTCGACTCAGAACCAGCCCGGGCTCCAGTGATGGCGATGGGGCCCACAGGGGCTCAGCCGTGGGCAGAGGGTTCTCTGCTCGGGGCCCGCAGCCGGGAACGTCCGCCGGGCGCTCTAGTGGGACTGCGGGCCGTTCACAGACCCGGGCCGGCTTGACTGCCCCACAGATGGGCCCACCGGTCACCCTCACTTCACAGATGCGGACCCCGAGGCCCAGAGAGGGGAGTGGCTCGCTCAAGTAGGCAGAGTGAGGGGTGGGCCGAGCCCACGCAAGACCCCAGGCTCCATGGAGAGACAGAGGGGCCTGGCTGGGCGGCTGTCTGGGTCTTTGCGTGGCCACACCCACACCCTCCTCTCTGGCCCCGGCAGGTGCACCGGGGCATCAAAGGTGTGGTGATGGACAAGTTCGGCAAGCCGGTCAAAAACGCCCGCATTTCAGTCAAGGGGATTCGCCACGACATCACCACAGGTGGGCGCCGTTCCGGGCCTGCGTCCTGTTCCCGGGAGCTCTGTGTCCCATGCCTCCAGACGACCTAACCCATCCTCCGCCCGCCTGGGCGGTGAGGGTGCGCGGACCGTCTGCTCCCCACCAGCTTATCTCCTGCGCCATTCAGCCACGGGGACACTCCCGGGTCCTGGCTGCTCCCTGCTCCTCAGGAAACAGCTGCGGGAAAAGCCGCCTTCTCACACTCCACGGGGCGAGTGCCTCCAGCCACGGGCCTGTGCGCTCCGATCCCAGAGCTTATGTCCCACTGACACACTGGCCCGTCCAGGGTGGGCTCCGTGTCCCGGGGGTTTCACAGCGGATTTGAAAACGGTGATGCCCTGTGATGTGTTACCTGGTCCAGAGGAGGGAGCGAGGGGTATCGGTGTGG
This sequence comes from Ia io, assembly GCA_025583905.1. Classification (NCBI taxonomy): domain Eukaryota; kingdom Metazoa; phylum Chordata; class Mammalia; order Chiroptera; family Vespertilionidae; genus Ia; species Ia io. The sequence continues at coordinate 1,993,798 of JAJQQW010000002.1, read as the reverse complement.
TGTGGGGACAGAGGGTGGGGTGGTCTGTGAAGGCGTCAGAGAAGAGGTGGTGCCTTAGCAGGGTTTTGAGGGATGAATAGGAGCTTGATAGAGGGAGGAGGTGGGAAGAACATTCCAGGTGGTCACCGAGGCCAGGGTAAACGTGGGGTCTCTCCGCCCTCCAGGCCAACCCCCCACTGACTCCCATCCCCCCCTCAGGGGGACTCTGAGCCCAGGTCTGAGTACATTTCCTCCTCTTGGTCAACAGCCCCGGATGGCGACTACTGGAGACTGCTGCCCCCAGGGACGCACATCGTCACTGCTCAAGCCCCTGGCTACTCCAAGGTCATCAAGAGAGTCACCATCCCCACCCGGCTGAAGAGGGCGGGCCGCGTGGACTTCATTCTGCAGCCTCTGGGGACTGGACCCACGAAATTTCTTCAGGGGCCTCGGCGAAGCAGGCCCGGGCCCCGAGACCCGCTAGGAGGAGCGAGCCCGCACGGGGCGCCCGAGGAGCCGGGCCAGGAGCCCCAGCGAAGGCCGCCCGGGGCCGGCGGCAAGCCCTGGTGGTGGTCCTACTTCACGGCGCTGAGCCAGCACAAGCCGCGCTGGCTGCTTAAGTACTAGGTGCTGCCGGGGCCCCGGCTCCTGCTCTGTGTCCCAGCGGCACCCAGGGAGCCTCGGCCACTTCATTAAAGCATTTTATCTCCTGACAAACCTGCTTGTGTGAGGCCCCTGCTGGGGACGAGCTGGACCCTGGCCCAGTGAGGCCCCCTGGTGGCCACTATCGGGGCTGCCATTCCGACTCGCCTGTGCGTGGTCCCGAAAGCAGGGGGCCACTACTTTACAAAACCGAGCTGGCGGCACGCCCACGGTCACGGTCACGCGGAGAGAGAGGGTGGTGCTGGCCGAGCAGGAGCCGAGGCTGTGGCCCTGCCGCTGGGGCTGTGTGTCTGGGAGGGTGTGGAGGTGGGATGCTGGGAGGAGGGCAAAGGTCAGGTGCCTGGCTGGGGGCAGGGGGGCAGCAGGTGACCCGTCATGGTCAAGGCCTCAAGGCCGGAGAACGGGCAAGAACCTAGAGCCCCGTCCGTCCCTCGAGGGCCGCGATGTGCAAGGACCAGGGAGCACACGGCCCAGAGCCCATCCCAGCAAAGGACCACGGACTCAGGACAGAGTCCGGGGAGAGGCGGGGGAGAGTGGAGACACCAGAGCCATGGCCGGGTGGAGGAGACTGGGGGAGTTACTGGGTTCCTGGGAGCCACGGCTGCGGCTGCGGGAGCTGGCCTGGCTGGCGGGAGGGGCCTGCCTGCCCGGGGTTGCGGGTGGCTGTGGGTGGCTGTTTCAATTTCATATCATAACCCAGAACAGGAGGCCTGGCCTGCAGGCGGGGAGAGGGAAGGTGACCTCGTGGGGGGTCGCTCCCAGGCGTGAGGAGGAGAGGCGGGTGAATAGCACCCCGAGCAGCAGCAAGACGAGGGGAAGGCAAAGGAGCTCGCAGCCCGGGAGGCGCTGAGCATGAGGGCCTCGAGGAGTAAAATGCCGACCCCAGGCGCGGGCCTGGGCGGAGCCTCTGGTAAAAGGGGGAGACCACGGATTGGGGTTTAGGAACAGGCAGTGCAGTGTGTGCTTAGGGAAGCGCGTGTGGGGGGCCAGGGATAAAGAGTGACTGAAAAGGGGGTGCCAAGGGGGTGCCAGGAAATGCGCCGGAAGAAAGGAGAGGTTCCTCTTCAGCCCAGAGAAGGCGGAATGGAGGGCCGCCCTCACATGGGAGAAAGACATGCTGGAGAATTAAAACAATTTATGAATCGATGAAGCAATAACTCTGTGCTATACGCTAATCAACTTAGCCGCTGACTCTCTGAAGCCGAGTTATTAAAAAGACAAGAAGAATGGGATGAAAGCGGGATTCTGATAGGACGCACCGCTCAGAGCCACTCACCCAGGAGACGATAAAGCAGTCATCCAGTTAGAGAAATGGAATCACATCATCCACAAACTCAATTTAATAGCTTGTGTACACAACATTTCTGACCTCAGACATCATGCATTCTTTTAAAAAAAAAAAAAAAAAAATATATATATATATATATATATATATATATATATATATATATATATTTATTGATTTCAGAGAGGAAGGGAGAGGGAGAGAGATAGAAACACCAATGATGAAAGAATAATTGATCGACTGCCTCCTGCACACCCCACACTGGGGATTGAGCCCGAAACCCAGGCATGTGCCCTGAACAGGAATCCAACCGTGACCTCCTGGTTCATAGGTCGATGCTCAACCACTGAGCCATGCCAGCCAGATGATTATGCATTCTTTCCAAGACCCCTTCAGCATTTCTCAAAACTGTGCTTAGTTTTGTAAGTGTGCTTAGTTAAAAAAAAAAAAAAAAAAACTTAAAAAAAATTTAAAAGGTTGAAATTTTCTCTAGCCATATTCTTGAAAAATTAGAAATAATAAATAAAATTTTAACCCCCCCCCCCAAAAAAAAATCCCTTTACCACTTGGAAAATAAGAAACACCCTTGAACTACGCTTTGTCTTAGAGAACCAACAGAACTGTGGGTTAATACGGCGGGAGCCCATTCTAACCCAGAGGTCTGGGCTGGGCGGCGGGCAGGCAGCGGAACCCAGGCGCCACGGTCCTGCTGCCCCACGGTCCCAGGGGTGCCCTCACCCACATGGTCCCCCAAGAGTGCCCCCATCACTTTTGCTCACATCCCATTCGTCAGAACCCAGTCACATGGTCATGCCTAGCTCAAGGCATGCTGGGAGTTGTAGTTTTATCGGGAATGTGCTGCTAAAAGGAAGGTCTCCTTTACGGTAAAAGAAGAGGAGCATGGAGTTTGGAAGACGATCAGACCCTGCACCACCCCCGTGGCGTGGACAGAAGTAAACGCTGAGATTAGAAGCTCCCAGAGAGCAGTGGGCAGGGCAGCCCCCCGATGGGACACCAGGAAGCAGGGCCCGGGAAACGTAGGTGCTGAAGAGCCGACGACCGAGAAGGAATGGACCTGCCACCCTAAGAAGACATTGTTAAAAGGGGAGGACGTGGTAGAGGAGAAAGATAACAGCGAGCAAACTAACCCACACGCAACAGGATTACAAAGACCCAGAAAGACCGGCCAAGCAGGCAGATCTCTCACCAACATGACGAAGGGACAGAGAGAGCCAGGGCCCCGATGGAAACGGAGAAGAGGCATAACTAACCCCTCAGAGGCGTTTAAGAAAAACGGCATGTAACCGCGCGGCAAAACGGAAGACCCAGCAACAGAGATGGCTTCCTGGGAAAATATAAATTAAACGCATAAAACACATAAATTACAGACAGGAACGGAGGAAGCAGTGGATAGGTGAACAGGTCACGTGCATAGGACAGGCGGGCCAGCGTTGGGAGGGCTGCGGGCGGGGCAGGGGGACATTGGGAGGGCTGCGGGCGGAGCGCGGGCTGGCTGCTCTCGGGAGGAAAGGCCCTCGAACCCCCACCCACCCCCCCGGGGCGAGCACGCACAGCTCTGGGCAATGCTAAGCCCAGGAACTGGGCACTTCCAATGGTTCAGGCGGCGAGTTTCATGTTATGTAAGTTTTATCTCCGTCTTTAAAAGGCAGAGAAGGAGCACCCGGAGATGACACTGATGGGACCTCCCCGGCTGAGAGGTTGACGGTTTGGGAGGGGGCCCAGGGCGTGCCCGCAGCTGCTGGGCGCCGCTCGGCACATCCACCCGGCTCACCCGCCTCGCCCTCCGCTCTCCTCTCTGCTGAAAGCCCGCTCCCCCTCCCCGTGGCCCACCAGGCAGCAGACCGTAAACCACTCAAATGAGTTAGACAGGCATGTTTCCCCGTCCATTTTCGTGTCCAAATCTAATCTTTTGAGAACCGACTCCCTTCTAACGCACATAAGATGGGCTTTCATCAATAGTAATATACGATCAGTTACTGAGGAGAATTGATTAGTGGAGGAGCCGTGCCCCCGCCGTGGGGCTGATGGCCCATGAAGCGCGGCGTTGCGCGTGGCGGGCCTTGCCCTCGGCGGTGGACTATCTGCCTTTTAGCGGGGATTGAATTTATACACAATTTTCTAATGGAGCGTCAGGACCCGAAGGGCACTTGACATCCAGCCCCGCGATGACACCATCGGGTGCGCTGGTGGAGGCGGCGGCGGCGGCCCGGATCGCCTCTGATGGGCCCTGAGCTTTGGTGTCTCTTTGGCCGCACAGATCATTTTTGTCCTCGGAAAGTTGAGCCCCATAAATCCAACGTCGCCCGATTCAATCGGGGAATCGGGGCGGTTTCAGCTGAAACAGCTCAGGGCTTTACCGAGACGGCAGCGTGGCCAGATGGCAGCCGGCAGGGTGGGCACAAGGACGGCCTCGCTCGCCGAGTGTCCCGAGGCCAGCGCCAGCCCGGGCCCGCCTGTCTCCACAGCCGCCCTTCTCGCTGGGGCGGTAACGGCAGGGAAGGCGCTCAGGAGGCGTCCGTAGGCCGCGAGCTTGCTTCCTGAAGAGCAGGGAATGGACGAAGGCCCCTGGGAACCCTGGCCCCTGCCTCCGGGCCCAGCGTGGCTGTCTGCGCCACGCAGCCTCACCATCACCCTCCCCACTGACTGCGCAGGGTAGGGCGGAGCTGACCCGGGTCCGCAGCACCCCGTGTCCCCGCTGCCCCCGCCTCCCTCCCTCCGTTCCCACGGCCAGGCTTCAGGGAAACGACTCTCCCTCTCTGGTCTTCCTTGCGCCCCGCCCGCCGTGTCCCGCCCTCCGTGTCCCGCCCTCCGTGCCCTGCCCTCAGTGTCCCGCCCTCCGTGCCCCGCGCTCCATGTGGGGACTTTGCTGGGTGACCAGCCAACAAGTTAGCCGGCTGACGTTTCACCAGCACGGGACCCTGCTGTGCCCTGAGAGATAGGCGGCCATACCGCCCCCGCGCCCCCTCTCCACCGGTGACTGTGGCCCACGGGTCTGAGATGTGGCCAGGTTAAGGCGAGGTCATGCTGGAGGGGTGGCCTGGCCCAATGACCGTGTCCTTCTACGAGCCAGGCCAGAGGAGCACAGGGAGAGGCAGGCGAGACAGCCGCGGGGCCCTGCCCACACCCTGGCTGCACTCCCACCCCGGGACTGAGAGGGTGAATTCCCTTGTTCGAAGGCGCTGGGTTTGTGTCCCTGCCCCAGCCGCCACCCTGCGAGTCCGGGCCACCCCCTGACGCTTTTGCTGCTGTGGGCGTTCCAAAAAAGACAGGTCAGGAGCTAGGGGGTGTCACATTAGTCCCCTGGGGGAGGTCGTCCTGGGAGACAAGTGGAGGGAGGATCCCCAGATGCCCTGAGCGGCCACGTGCCCCGGCTGCAGTGGGACGTGCATAATTTGTTTGCTTTGCAATTCTCTCCCCCAGCGGAGACACATCGATGTGACGGGAAGGCGGCCCCTGGGGCCGCGGCCTCGTTAGAGGACAGGATGCCGGGCTGAGGGCCGGCTGGCCGGGCACAGCCAGGGGTAGGGGGGAAGGGAGAGGGCGTGAACCCCCTCGGCTGAGCCACCACCACAGAGGCCTTGCCCCAGAGCCGCCCTGGGCCGCGCCCGTGAGGCTCCCGCTGGCACCGTGCGCGGCGTCTCCTCGGGGACCAGGCCCCGACGCCGGCTGCCCTGGGCGGCGGCCTCCGAGAAGTGGACGCTGGAGGCGTGAAAAGGGGGTGCCCTGACCATTTCCATGGGGGCAAGGTCGTGGCTCAGCAAATAAAGAATGGTTTAAAAACCCAACTCAGATTCCACAGGAGGGCGCCAGGTCAAAGGGCAGCGTGAAGGTGCCTGGCTCACCTCTTGGGTGCGGCGGCTGCCCCCGCCCCCGCCCCCACCCCCGCGCCCGCCCCCTCGGGCCTGGTCGGTTCCTGGGCTCACGGTCTCCCCTGTGGTGAGAGACACGTGCCGAAGTCGCCGACCGTGAGCGAGAGGCCTCTCTGTGCCCCGGACGGTGCTGGAGCCGCGGGAGCCCAGGCGGGGCCAACGGGCACCTCGGAGGCCAGGCCAGGTGGCACGTGGGCACAGGTCTCAGGTCTCCACTCCCTGTGTGCTCAGGAGGTTCCGCGGTGACATTGATTCCAGTCCAAGTCAGGACAAGTGTGTCCATCCCGGCAAAGCGGGCTGCGCCGGCCGCCAGCTGTCTCGGCGGCGGTCGCTCGGGAAGCGTTCGGATTGGACGAGGCTTCGGTCCCCTCCCGCCCTCCCCGGGTCTCCGGCTTCTTCACCCTCGAGCTGCGAGCAGCCAGGAAAGCCACCGTCCCTGGCGCCCCGTCAGCATCTGCATTTCCTTTGACCTTTAACCTTTACCACGGAGCCCGGTGGCCACGGAGGGTTTATCGGTGGGAGATTTCTACGCTCCATCTCAATCCGGAAGCGCCTGCGAGAGCTTTGAGGCACCATCCCAACGCAGGACGGACCCCCTCGCGGAGCCCCGGGCAAAGGGGAAGTTCCCACAGAAAACCGGGCGGTTGGAGGCCAGGAGCCCAGCTGCAAGCTCGGGGCGCTGGCAACTCGAGCCAGGCTTCAGACCAAAGACGGAGCGGTTAGTCACTGCACCCGGCAAGTGCTCATTGAGGACCTACTGTGCGCGGGGCTGGGCTCCAGTGCGGAGCGCCTCAGACATGTTCTGCGGGGTGTCTCGGGACTCACATGTGCTGTCCTGACCCCAACAGCCGCCCCACTTGGCAGCCCCAGCACCCCCCGGGCCCCCAGCACCCCTGGGCCACCAGCACCCCCTGGGCCCCAGCACCCCCGGGCCCCCAGCACCCCCCGGGCCCCCAGCACGGCCTGGCCCCCAGCACCCCCGGGCCCCCAGCACCCCCGGGCCCCCAGCACCCCTCGGGCCCTCAGCATGACCGGGCCCCCAGCACCCCCCCAGGCCCTCAGCACGGCCTGGCCCGCAGGCTCCTGGACCTGAGGGAGGCCAGAGGCGGGAAGGATGGACCCGCCTGTCTGGCTTGTCCGGTGAGCCTGTCCCCATGAGTGACAGCAGAGAGGTTTGCCCAGAGCCAGGGGTCAGCCCACGTTGCCAGAATTAATGTGCAAGATAAACAGACCCCGGGGGCGTCTCAGGCCGGGGTCAGAGGGCTGCTCATTTGGGGGGCGGGGGTCAAAAGCGTGCAGCCAGACGGGCTGACCAGGGCGGCTGCTGGCCGCGCCCAGACAGCACGGGGGGAGGAGGTCAGTGTGGCTGTTACCGGGAAAGCCCGGCAGGTTGTCTGCAGCCGCTCCCGGCTGCCCGAGCACATCAGCGTCAGCCCCGCGGCCCCTCGGCCCCAGCCCCACCCGGGATCCTGGGAGGAAGGCCGGCCACGGTAGTGGAGGGGCAGGTGGGGTCGGGTGGGGGCCCAGGTGCGGTCCCTGAGGCACCCCGTGATGGGGAGCTCACTACTTCACAGAGTTCAGGAGCCGCTGACCCTCTGAGACAAAGGGGGTTTAGCACCGTCCCCTGAGAACGCCTCCCCAGGCGCTGGCTCAGTCTCTGCGGGCCGGGCCGGGCACAGCTGGCGGGCTGTCCAGCACCATTCACAGCTGGGGCCTGGTCAGCCCCTGGCCCTGGGCCTGCTCCCTGGTCCATGACAAGGAGGAGGAGGAGGAGGAACTCTGCAAAGGCCCAGGTGGGAGGCGGGAAGGGGCCCGAGCCCCACCAGAGGACCTCCACACGGCCCGGGGCAGCCAGGGCCTATGCCTGCCCCCTCCCTCCCTCTGTCTTCCCCCGCCCCCGCCACATGGCCTTACTGAGCCCCTGCAGGTGCCAGCGCCGTTCAGGAAGGCGGTGTCCGCAGTGAGCACTGGATGTGGCAGTAAACCGCGTGTGCAGGTTAGGAGATGGCCAGCGGGCAGACGGCTCGAGGGGGCAGGCGGCTCGGGGGGCAGGCGCAGGGCAGCGTCCGGGGAACAGACTCGGGGCCTTGGGCCTTGGCGAGGTGCGCTGTGAGGGCCGTGGGCTGTGTCCCTGTAGGGACAGGAGAAGGGGCCCGAGCCACGGGGAGGAGCCTGCCCGCCAGATGGCGCTCACATCCCATAAAACCCGCCCCTTTATCTTTATTTTTAATTTACTGTCTTTCAAATATATTTTTTAATTGACTTCAGAGAGAAAGGGAGAGAGAGAAACATCAACGATGAGAGAGAATCATGGATCGGCTGCCTCCTGCACGCCCCACATACGGGATGGAGCCCGCAACCGGGTCATGTGCCCTGACCGGGAATCGAACCGTGACCTCCTGGTTCATAGGTCGACGCTCAACCCCTGAGCCCCGCCGGCCGGGCTAACACTCACGCGTTTAAAGTGTGCACGTCAGTGGCTGTTAGCATATTAAGAGTAACCCCGCCATCCATCGCCACAATCCACTTGAGGACCTTCTGTCGTGCCTGAGAGAAACACCACCGCATCAGCGCCCCTCCCTCCCTCCCTCAGCCCGCCGGCCCCACCCTGCTCTGTCTCCGCGGATTCGCCTGTTCCGGCCGCGCCACAGAAGCGGAGCCACGGAATCGGTGGCCTGTGTCTGCTTCTCTCACGTGGCACCGTGTCCTCCAGGCTCACCCAGGGGCAGCACGTCCGAGCCCCTCCTCTCCACGGCCGAGGCGGCATTGCCGGGAGCAGGCCCGCGTCCCCGCGACCATCATGCTGTGGGACCGGGGAGGGCGCTCTCTGTGGCGCTAATTATGAGAGCCATGGCTACTGGCTGTTGGCTTTTTGTAAACACTGAGGACCAGCTAGTTAAGTTTCACACGCGCTCATGCGCACAGGCACGCACGGATGTGGCTGGAACGGCTGCATCTAGAGATCGGATTGAGCGGAGCGGACCCCGTTAAGGTCACGTGTTTCTCCCCACGAACATGGAGCATTCCTCCACTCACTTGGGCCTCTGACGCCGTTAGTGACGCTAACAGCTTCCGCCACAGAGGTCTCTGGCTTTTTATTGTTTGCGTCTTCATTTCTGGGTGTTCCACATTCGCTGCCGTGTGGTGACAGTTAGACTCCGGCCTGGGGCTCACAGCGCTGGGTTCAGAACACACGGGTCCGGATGCAGAACCTGCGGCCCTGGGAATTCCGACGGCCCGGCTGTCCGTCACGCTGGGCTTCCCCAGAGAACAGGCCTGTCGCGGGAAGCCACCGGCAGCCGGAATCCCTGCCCGATGGCGTGTCCTCCCGGTCTCTGTCTTGCCTACGGAGCAGGCTGGTGCCAGTCACGTGACTGGAGGCCGCCCTCCGGCCCGGTCCCTGCGGCGATGAGGAGGTGGCCAGCAGCCCCTCCCAGTCCTGCCTGCCCTCCGCCCGGACAGGCAGCCGCTCCCCGCTGGGTGAGGGTCCTCCGGCCTGCGTTTGCGGTGCTGCTTTTTAGGCCTCAGAGAGCGCCCGCGACTCTTGACGGGCGCGAGTTTTCTCACGACGAACCGAGTGGTGGGTACCATTGTCTTCCTCGGTGAGGGGGAGACGGGCTCACCTGAGGTCACCCACGTGGCCGAGGGGGATGGGCAGAGCCCTGGGCGTGGCCCCCGCAGGGTCCTGTCCTTCCAGAATCAAACCACTGACCGCCCCGAGGGCCATCCATCGCGGCAACCCCCATGTGGCTCGTCGAAATATTACACGAACACACCTTTGCCGCGACCGAGGAAGGGGAGGAGTGAGGCGCGAGGTGACGGGGTCCAGGGCGTCCCAACCGAGGCCCACGGAACCGGACGAGACGCGAGGATGAACACGGCGCAGGCTTGCATTCGAAACATGAGAAGGAATCGATTTCTTTTTCCAGAAAAATATGTTTTCAGATTTTATTTAAGGGGAAATAGAAAACGCACAACCGTGAAAACATCGAGTAGCCCAGACCCTTTGAAGGCGCATCCTGAGACGTCTCCAAACACGGACAACCTCTGCGGCTTCACACGGTCCCGCCCCCTCGAGGGCGGCTCAGTCACCACCCACAGTTCGCATGGGAGCAGACGCGTTCCCACGGGAGCAGACGTGTGCGGCCAGGCTCACGCACTCGTACATGAATTCCCACGCGAAGAACCAGCGAAGTCAGGCCGGCAGGTGATTAAATCCCTCCATCATGAAGAAGCCAGCTTTTCTTAGAAACGTGCATAGGTTTCGGCGACGGCGAGACCCAGGCCCCCACAGCGCTCCCAGGGAGACCACACAGCTCTCCGTGGAAACCGAGCGGCGGGGAGAGCCCCGGGCAGCCACACCTCAGGGCGGAAAGTCCTGGGCCCCACACAGAGCCGCCCGCTCACGCATGAGGCAGCGGGAGAGGCGGTCACGCCGAGGCCGACGCTGCCTGGGGACGGGAGACCCCCCGCGTAGGTGAAACCAAGCCCCAGACAAAAGCGTGGGAGCGTGTCCGCCCGGCAGCGGGTCCGCCCGAGTGCACAAGTCACCGTCACGACGCAGAGAGGAAGAAGGCCACAGCCGGACAAAAACGGGCCCAAGACACAAACAGAGAGGACGTCTGAGTGTCCAACAGACAGACAGACAGACAGACAGACAGACCGATGCCAGGTCACCCGAGGGCTGGGACACGCACCGGGGCACGCGGGGACACCCCGGAAGAAATCTCGAACAGCCTGCCCGCCGTCGTCTGGAACCATGATACCACGGGGCCTGTTCCCACGGCGACATACTGCAATGCCACGACAGTCATTGCCAACATGGCAGCCTCATGCTGCATGCGATGCAGTCCCACTGGCCGCTCCCGCGCCGAGACGAGGCCTGGCAGCCGACGGGGAGAAGCCACTTCAGGGCAGTGCGGCCTTGGGGTGGTGGTGGGGGCGGGGCAGCAAGTTTCTCTCCTTTGTTTCAATGAAGGTCAATAGAAGTGATCGGATGTGAGCATCTGGGTGCTGGGGGTCGGGGGCCTGGGTGGAACGTCCCTCTGTGCTTCCCTGTGGTTTAACAGTTAATGGAAGAGACGCGGACAACACAGGACCGTGGGCCGAGGGCAGAGGCAGGAGGGAGGACGGGCCGGGCTTCCCTCTCCCTCCCGAGCAGGACTCACCCAGCCGCCGCGGTGGCTTTGCGTAGTTCCTGGTATTGATCGGAGAGTCACTCTCTGGCCACAAGCTCCCGGGTGGGGTCCGTGGCAGGAGCGGGGACCGGGGACGGCCCCTCCTGGCAGCAGCCGGGTGGGATGTGCAGAGAGCGCCGTGGGAGGCGGGCTTGGGCCGGGAGCAGGGGAGTCCGTGCAGGCCCGGCTGCCCCTCAGAGCTCCCGGGTGACCCCAGGCAGCCACACGCCTGTCTCCCCCGCATGCTGACAGGGAGGGTCTGGCTGGCCTCCACGGACCCTCCTGCGGGCTGGGTGTCCACACCACGCGCGCCTCGTCGGGACGCGAGGGCGCCCTGCGGAGGCGGGGCATCGGCTGGGGGTCTGGAGGGATGAGCAGGCGTTTGCAAGGAGGAGGCGGGAGGGGACTCTCGTCAGAGGGAGCAGCGTGGCAAAGGTGCAGAGGCCTTAAGGCCTGGCAAGCCCGGGGCTGCCAACGGCGGGGTTGGTCTCAATCCCCCACCGGAGCCTCCGGCGCCCGCGACACCAGCGAGGACAGAACTGCTGGGAACCTCGCTCCAGGCTGCGCCTCCCGAAAGGTGGGGAGGCGTACGGGGGCGTGCAGCCCTCCTGAACCCCACGTGGGCTCCACTGAGGCCCCAACATGGGGAAGTAACCTTCCCGGAGAGGAGCGGCCGGCGAGGCAGCCAGCGCATGCCCCCTCCTCCTCCCGGATGGATCAATAGAACACAGCGGAGTCTAGACGCATCAACGCCGACTATTTAACCAGAGCAGTTAGAGCTGGAAGACACTTAAATGGCGATTGAGGGTCTGATGCGCCTCGGAGTGCTCGGAGGATTTATGGGAGATGAGAGCCGCGTCACGGAGGCTGCAGCCCTCCCGGCGGCCAGCGCGGGGACATGGCCTTCTCTCCCCGCGGGCGGCCGGGAGGGCGGCCGGTCCAGGGAGAGAGAATCTGCTCATTTCCGCCTCAGCCAGCTGCCAGGTGCCTTTGTGTTAATAATATTACAACGTGATCCATCATCACCGATGGCGGCTACGGTCCTATAACCACGGCGCCTGACAAGCCACCGCCCCTCCCCCGCTACCTGTTCAAATGGAACGGCGGCCACAGGCATCGAGTGGCCGCCACCTTCCAGGCACATGTTACCTCATGGGCTCTTCCCAGCAGCCCACCGCCAGGTGGGGCCTCACCTTTGTGGGGAGGGGAGAGAGCGGCTTCGCTCAAGGTCACGGCAGGGCTTGCCCCCGCAGACCAGGCTGCACACCCACGCGGTCCCCACCGTGCTCCCCGGAGGCCCCTCTCAAGTGCCCTTCAACTGCCCACTTGCTTTGAGTGGAATCAATGGCGCGTCTTCATTGTTGGCTGTGACTTCTGGGCCCATCCAGTGCCCGCCGCATTAATGAGGGCCCGTAAATCACCCTGAGTGCCCAGACGGCAGGAGATGCGGCTGGGCCTTGAAGACGATACAGATCTCCACGGACTGCGGACTCGGCTGCCTCGGCTCCTCCCATCCGCCTCCAGGGCAGGTCGATGCTTCCCTACAGGGAGACCTCGCAGAGCAAGAGATACACTTCCCAGGACACAGCAGTCACCGCCATGGCTGCTTAGCGCCTCTGTCCAAGGCGCCTAGGCCACAGGTCTTCGTGCAGAGAGGGCCCCGTGCACCCAGGCCTCCCTGCACCCAGGTCTCCCTGCACCCAGGTGTCCCTGCACCCAGGTCTCCCCGCACCCAGGGCTCCGTGCAGAGAGGGCCCCGTGCACCCAGGCCTCCCTGCACCCAGGTCTCCCCGCACCCAGGTCTCCCTGCACCCAGGTCTCCCTGCACCCAGGTCTCCCTGCACCCAGGTCTCCCCACACCCAGGTCTCCGTGCACCCAGGTCTCAGTGCACCCAGGTCTCCTTGCACCCTGTCTCCATGCACCAGGGCCCCGTGCAATGAGAGTCCCATGCACCCAGGGCCCTGAGCACCCAGGGTCCCGTGCACCCAGCTTGTGAGCCTTCCAGAAGTTGGGTTCCACCTGGTGCACTTCTCACCGCTCCCATGGCCTCAAATTCAAGTGCAAGCCACAGCCCCAGCGACATGGGCTGCCTCTGTGAGTTTCTCTGGGCTCTGCCTGCTCCTCACAGGGCCAGGGCCCTCGGGTCAGGCGCAGCCCCAGCCGCACCGAACCGCCCAGGATACAGTAGGTGCTCAATAGGCTCTTCCTGTCCACCAAGGACATGGGTTTCCTACCTCGGAAGGTGGAGGGCCCTCGAGCAGGGTAACACTCCAGGGTCTGGAGGAAGCAGCTCCGTGGGGAACAGCGTGACATGCCGATGAGATAAACATGCTAGGGACACACGTGACAGCAAACCTTTAAGGCGCACCTGTCCATGAGGAGAAAAGAAAGAGAAGCCCTCGAGCGGGGAAGTGGGGAGAACGGTGAACCCAGGATGGTGGGCCGGCACGGGATGGGGGTCCCGGGGACACAGCCCCCCCACAGGTGTCCTAGAGACAAGCCGGAAGGGCCCCATGCACCTGGGGGGTAAAAGCAGGGCCCATGCAAGGTCATGGCTGGACAGAGCTGCCTCCAGAGCCAGCAATTCTGAGATGGAACAAGAAACCCCGTGAGGTCCTGAAGTCCCACCGCTACCCCCCCCCCCCAAGCAGGAAGGGGTGTCAGGCTGAAGGGGGTCCTGGGAGGCTGGGACTCAGGTGTCGGGCAGAGGGGACCCATTTAAGCCGGGGCCTCGGGAGCATTCTGCATAAGAAGTGACAGGAACGTGAAATTACAAAGGAAAGTTACGTCCTGAGGAAAAGTCACACCGTCAACCGCCTGCAGCATCCGATGCAGAAAGACCAGCACGGTGGAACCGCTGGATGGAGAATAAATGGACTCTACGTTCTCAGAGCTCAGGGTTCTGCTGAGGGTTTGACCAAGGAGGAGACGTTACCAATGCCGGCCAAGCCGACTCCAGGCTGGAGACGGAGACTGGAAATGGGAGCTGGAATAACCGGACTGAGAAAGCCAGCAGCAGCGTCGGTGCAGCTGAGCGACAGTGAGCGAGCGAGCAGCGCGGAGACGGAGGGGTCCCAGGACGCAGCACAGGGATGGCGACAGGAGAGGTGAGAAATAGGGTGAGTTTCTCACACCCCGGAGCACCCCTTGGAGGGCCAGGGAGCGCGAGGGAGGAGGTAATGGAGAGAATTAGGTAGTTAGAAGATAAAGATGAGATGGGTTTTTACTTTTAAATGTCTATCTATTGATTTGAGAGAGAGAGAGAGAGAGATCTGCTGTTCCTCTCATGATGCATTCATCGGTGGCTTCCTGGCTGTGCCGGGCCGGGGCTGGAACCTGCAACTTGGGCGTATCGGGGTGACGCCGTAACCAGCTGAGCGCCTGGCCAGGGCCGAGAGGGGATTTTTAAACATCTGTGCGCTGTTCATGAAAGACACACTTGTAAGAGATGGACGAAAAGGAAAATACGAGCAAAGTCTCGAAAACTCTCATCGACACGCCGGTGTGGCGCCTGGAACGCCAGCGGAAGGGGCCTCCAGGGAACGCGGCCACAGGATGGGAGTAGCCGAATTCGGACACAAACTGCAACTCGACGTGATTCTAAACGTGTTCACACCCACTACCAGCTTCAAATGCACAGCACAGACCAGACACGTGGAGCCACACAAGGGCGCGTGGTGGACCTGTCCCACGGGACGCAGGCCGCTGTGTGGCACCTGGTGGAGAAAGCAAAGACAGGACAGCACCACGCAACCCCACGGACACGCTTAGGCTAATGAACGGGGAAAACTGCGCCAGCAACCGGGAAATTCCGTGTCCAAGGGAGCACGGGCATTAAAAATTAAAAATGAGGCCGTAAACTGAGCAGTCCTCACAGATTTCAAAGAAGACTCCGGGGAGACCGCAGCCTCTGCCTCGATGCAGTTAAATGAACATCAACGAATGTCAGACGTGTGGCGAATGTAACGTGCACGTATAATTGGCTCTGAAGTCAAACAGTGTGTCAGCGTGAAGGCGAGAGAACACGCAAAAGATGACAAGGGGACACGACACAGCAGTGTGGGAGCAGCTGCAGGGGGGTCGTGAAGACTGTGGGTTAACCCCTCACATCGGAAGGGAATGTGATTTAAAGCAGATGATCCGCGCAGGAGAGGTCATACAGGAACAGCAGGCGAAATGGCCAGCTTTCTAGAAAGATAGACATGCCGGACCAGACTCAGGGAGAGGGAAAATGGAAGTAGTGAGGCGCTAAGGCGCTGAGTGGAGGTGCGGGGTGAGACAGGACTGGCAGGGCCGCCTCGCTGAGAAGGGACGTGTGAGCACAGACTGAGGTGAGCCGCGCAGGCGACTGGGGCCGCATGCCCCGCTGGAGAGGGCGGACGTGCAAAGGCCCCGGCTGAGCCTGCGTGGCTGCTCCCGGAGCCCCCGGAGGCAGGGTGCTGGGTCTGCATGAGCAGCGGGAGGGGCAGGGCCAGGCGGGGTGCTGGGTCTGCGTGAGCAGCGGGAGGGGCAGGACCAGGCGGGAGGACTTGGGCCTTTATTCGAGGAGATGAGGAAGTCTTGGAGACCTGGGAGCCGAGAAGTGAGGTGAGGTGAGAAAGGACGGTGCTGGCTGCTGTTTCAGGAACAGCCTCTAGGGGGCTGCGTGCCGGGAATGGCCGCTGTCCTGTGCGTCACCCAGGTTCCTGGACCCCGACCCGCTCCCAGGGAAGTGGGGAATCTTGGGATCCTGGAGACCAGAGCTGGAAAGGACATCGGACATCGCCTGTCCACGCCCTGAAGGACAGACGGCCTAGGAGGGGCCTCTGAATCCCGGGCTCCTGGTCCTGCCTCCACTGCCCCAGAGCCGGGTGCTGGGGGGGGGGGGGCAGGGGGGACGGGGGGACTGCACCTGAGACTCTCAGAGAGCACGGCGGCCACCTGGTTCCAGGAGCAACCTGTCGTCATTGATCTTGAGGGCGACGCCAAGGACACAGCAGCTCAGCTCCCGTCTGCCCCCACCGCCATTCCCACCTGCCCCAGGCTCCATCCCCGTCACAGTGAGGGGGGCTGGGGGTGACTGTGCCCACCTGTGATTTGAGAGCCGGTCGGAGGGTGTCCCGGAGCTGGCGAGGGGCTGGGAAGGACCGCCCTGTGCTGTCAAGCCCCTGTGGCCTCTCTTCTCGCCCCAAGACCGAAGGTACTGCCCCTGTGACCATCTCAGGGTCAAGGGTCAAGGCTTCAGTCCACACCCGCTTGGGACCTCGGTTGGCTCTGGAGGTGGGCGCCAGAGGAGGAGTCAGGAGGCGCCGCGCCCACCGCTCAGGGGCGCAGCCTCCGGGGCCACCAGGAGCGCTGCCTCGGGACGTGGCGCGGCTTTCGGAAGGTCAGGCCCGAGACCAGCCCACCCCACGTGCTCTCCTGGGGGCAAGGGCCCTTCGGGGCCGGGGCTGCCCTGCTCTCCTCGGCTCAGTTCCAGGGAGTGACATGCACGCCCCAGGCTGCCCTGCCCTCTCAGCCATCACCGCTCCTCCCACCCGCTCCCCCACCCTCCAGCCCCAGGTTGCAGCTGGCCAGCTGAGCCCACACCCTCCGAGCGGAGGGCGAGCCACTCTGAGACGCCCCTGGGCCCCAGGGGACCGGAGACCGTGAGAATGGAGAACCGGAACGGAGGGCCTTCCCCAGGAGCTGGGGCTCTTTCAGGCCGGGCGACCTCCAGGCGGTGGGAGGCTGGCGAGGAAGTCGGGCCAAAGAGCCGGGCGCTGTCCGTGGTGCTGACCGCAGGCTCCCCCGCCAGCCAGGCTCCCTGCCCCAACAGTCCCACCCTCGGACCCGCCCAGGCCCCCAGCTCCCCCAGCTCCCATTCACCCACCCACGGCCCCGCTCGCCCCCACGCCCTCTGCGGCCACACAGTGTGGGGGAGGAAGACGTGGCTGCACCGCCCCCTTCAGGAGCTCACAGGTGCTGGAGGCGAGCCGGTGGGTAAACCGGTGTGGATGAGGCCGCGGGCTCGGAGCACTAAGAGGGCGCAGAGGGAGCGGCAGGTCCAGTGTCCTGACTCCCGGGCATTCTTCCACTAAAACGGCTGCCAAGCGCCCATGGCCACCAGGCTGGCTCCGCCACACCGGCTGCTGCCACGCCGCAGGCTCGTTCCACTGGTTGTCACGTGTGCACGTGGAACAATTGGTCTCAATGTCCACTCGCAGGCCAGAGGCCGCGTCCGCCTCCGGCCGTGAGTGACAGGAGCCTCTGTTTCCCGCCTGTGGGGCCGGAATAAACGGAACCTGTGTGGGTGCCGGGGAGGGTGGGGGGCTGCTGGGAGAGGGAGCGTTATGGTGTCAGGGTATCTGAGACGCTGCACAGCCCCACACGAGGGTAACAGTTTTGAGTCAGAACTAACATCGGACATTCCGGCAACTTTAAAGGAATATATCGAACATGCTCAACCGTTTTCTACCCCCTCGCCCAGAAGCGGGGGTCTGGTCCCTCCTGTTCCTAACCCTTAGACCCCGCTTACAGACCTCACAGAGGTGCGCGGGGGCCTGGTGGGAAGGACGGCCTCTCCCTGAGAGCACCCGGCCCACCCAGCCCCACGCTGGGCCTGCCTGCTGACGGTCGCCGCAGCCCCTGACCCCTCCCGCTGCCTTCCCTCCTGCAGCGGTGAGCCATGTCCCAGGTCCCGGACAATCGCTGGCTCCCTTCCTCCTGAGCAAGACGCAGAGTCCTTGTCCTGCTCACCCATAAGCCAGGCCCGCCGAGACGTGAAGACAGCCGCCGACGAAATGAGAGAACAGCGTGAGTCAGAATGAGGCGCCGGGGGGACAGGACCCGGGAGGTCGTCCGGTGAACAAGCCAGCACCAGCAGGCAGCCAGGGCAGAGGAGACAGCGGGAACTGCCTCCGAACCCAGAGAGGAAGACTAGGCATCCAAGTCATGAAGAGAGCCCGGCCGGCGGGGCTCAGGGGTTGAGCGTCGACCTATGAACCAGGAGGTCAGGTTCAATTTCCTGTCAGGGCACAAGCCTGGGTTGCAGGTTCGATCCCCAGTAGGGGGCGTGCAGGAGCAGCCGATCCATGATTCTCTCTCATCATGGATGTTTCTCTCTCTCTCTCTTTCCCTTCCTCTCTGAAATCAATAAAAACATATAAAAACACAAAGTTATGGAAAGGATTTTAGGGTTTCAATCTATGCAATTGGGGCGGAGCGCAAACGTCCAGTCCCTGGCATAGCTCCAGCACAGAACCCCGCACCACGCTCTGAAGCCACAGGGAGTCGTCTGTCAGCCGCTGCTCTGAGACTTTTTAAAAATATACATTTTATTGATTTCCGAGCAGAAGGGAGAGGGAGAGAGAGAGAAACATCCATGATGAGAGAGAATCATTGATCAGCTGCCTCCTGCATGCCCCCCACTGGGGATCGAGCCCGCAACCCGGGCATGTGCCCTTGATTGGAATGGAACCCGGGACCCTTCAGTCCGCAGGCCGGTGCTCTATCCACTGAGCCACACCGGCTAGGGCTGCTCGGAGACTGTTGTGTGATCTTCCGTATCACGTGATTCCCTGTGGGGGAGAGTCGGCACCGGAGCCGGGGAGGAGCACGGACGCGAGACGAAGGAACACTCTCTCGCCGTGTTTGCAGTGAGTGTCACTATGACCTCATGAGACAGTTCATCTGAAAGAAAAAAAAATCCCTGGCCCCGTCCACGGGGGAGGCCCGGCAGCCACGGCGAGGCGGCAGCGGTGTGTGTCTGTGCTCTCGTGCCTGATGGGGCCTCGGAGCATCCTTTCCCAGGAGGACCCGGGCTCCTCGAGGCCAGGGCTGGTCCCAGGGCTAGGCTGGAACTGGGGGCACGACGGACATCTCGTCACGCATGCTGGTGAGGAGGTGTCGGGCCACGCCAGGGAGACTCGGGACCCCGCACGCCTGCGAGGCCGCAGTGGGATAGGGGCTCCCGCGCTCCCCGTCCTCGCCCACACTTGGCGTTCACAGTCTCTTACATCGCAGCCGTGCCGTGGGCTGTCACAGCGTCTCGCTCTGTCTCCATTTCCATTCTCCTGACAACTCAGGATGCTGGGCCTCTCCTCAGGCCTCTGGGCCATTAGCGTCTCTTCTTTGGTGATTATCTCTTCAAACCTCCTGCCCAGTTTTAAGTTGTCATCTTATTGACTTGTCATCTCATTGATTTGTCAGAGCTGAGATATATATATATTCTGGATAAGTTCTTTACCGGCTATACGTTTTGCAAATTTTTTCTCCCGGCCTGTGGCTGATCTTTTTTCACTTTCTTTAAAAGCCTCTTTTGCAAAGCAAAACTTCTATAGAGTCAATACATTGATTTTGTTCGTTTGTTTTATGGTTTGTGCTTTCGTGTCCTATTAAGAATTCACCGATCCCAGCTGATGTGGAAGTTGTGTTGTTTCAGCTCTTAGGCTCAGCTCTGCGTCCGCTACAAGTTAAGCGGGAGGGAAGCGTGGTGGGGAGGGGGGTGCTGAGCCGGGGCCACTGATGGGCCCTGGGTGGTGCCGACCGGGAAGGGCTGGGCCCT
Organism: Ia io; assembly: GCA_025583905.1. Classification (NCBI taxonomy): domain Eukaryota; kingdom Metazoa; phylum Chordata; class Mammalia; order Chiroptera; family Vespertilionidae; genus Ia; species Ia io. The sequence goes on along the minus strand of JAJQQW010000002.1, from coordinate 1,974,279 downwards.
CCGTGAGCTCGTCGTGGCCGGGGAGGCGGGGAGGAGCGGAGTCCCAGGTGATCACGGACCGTCCGGAGCGATGGTGTCGGCCACTTTCCCAGCAGCACCTGACCCCCCGCAAACCCTCTCCGCATTGGACCTGCGCAGCCCCCTGGCCGGACTCCTCCCCTGTGGTGCCAGGGAAAGAAGGCTGAAGCACAGAGCAGCTCAGCCACCTGCCCAAGGTCACACAGCAGGCAGGGGTGGAGCTCAGGCAGTGCGGAGATCCCCAGTTCCTGGTCCTTCTCTCTGTTCACCGAGCGCACACGAGGCCGAGCAGTTGAGTTGTGGGGTTAGGGAAGACGCGGGGTTCTGGGGCCCAGCAGATCCTCACCGAGGCTTGCTGGTCGGTGTCTGCCGGGGCTGCCGGTCTCCCTGAGGTATCGGCTGAGCCCAGACCCGAGTGCCGGCCTCTCAGGGCTTCCTGCTCGCCCCGAACTCGGCCTCGTCTGGGGACGCGTGTCGTTGAGGAACCGCCATGATCTGATGGTGCCTGGACACAGGGTGCCTAGAGGGGCTCTCACCAGGGTGGGCAGGGGACGGGAGGGAGGCTCAGCCAGGGTCAGGAGCGGCTCAGTGGCCACACCTCTGTCCTCTGGGAAGGGAGGGACCCATGGTTACTGCACAAGAGAAGGGGGGCAGGGAGTGTCACAGGCCCTGAGGCTCAGGCCACCTCGCACTGAGGGCCTGACCTTATTGGGCTCCCCCTCCGCCTCCGCTGGGCTCCCCCTCCGGCCTCCACTGGGCTCCCCCTCCGGCCTCCTCTGGGCTCCCTCCGGCCTCCGCTGGGCTCCCCCTCCGGCCTCCGCTGGGCTCCCCCTCCGGCCTCCACTGGGCTCCCCCTCCGGCCTCCGCTGGGCTCCCTCCGGCCTCCGCTGGGAGGCACAGGGCACAGCCGGCCGTGGACGCCGCCCCACAGGCCGCCTCCGGGGCGGGAGAGCCCGGGGAGGGCAAGTGGATGCTCCCAGAGGCCACAGCAAGCGTGTGACTGGAGAGGGACTCGGGCCACAGTGACCTGCGTGCCACTCCCTGGTGACCAGACTTACAAACAACTGTGGGAGGGAGGGGGCCCGGCCGGCCGGCGGGAGGCATTCCCTCCCAGCGGAGCGAGGAGGCGTTAGCAGGCCTGCGGGGCCTGGGAGGGCTCCCCACGGAACAGAGGCCCAGAGCTGAGGGGACAGGCTGCGGGGGCACTGGGCTGGGGTACCCGGCCCCAGACCTCACTGCCGGCTGGGCTCCTCCTCCCGGGCAGGGGCGGGGGGGGCCGGACGAGGGGGTGAGTGAAGTGGTCAGTGGGGGCTGATGCGACCCCTGTGGCTCCTGGTCTGAGTAGGACGCAGGGGGGCCCCTGAGGGGCATGTGGCCGGGGCGCCTCCATCTGAGAAACACGCCCCTCGCCCTCGGCTGGGGGCCCACAGCAGGCCCGGAGAGCCTGGGGCCCGGACGTTTGAAAAGCATTCCGAGACATCTGATGCGCGCCGAGGACACGTGGCTTCGCTTAGGCCCGGCCGCCGCCTTTCTTGTGGGATGCGGCGGTCCCGCGTGAGCCCGCAGAGCGGGAGGGGAATGAGAAACAAAGTCGGGGGGACCCTCGCAGCTTCTTGCCTCTCGCGGCCTCTCCTTCCCTTTCAAGTCGGCCCCTCCCCGCGCTCTGCACTGTGCAGCCGCTCGCCGTCCGGGCCGCATTTGATTCTGATTTGCGCCCGGACCGTGATGACAGGCGGCCCTGGCCGATAATGGACGAGGCGGGCTCCGCGAGGTGAGGCCTGGGCCCGGCCATCCGTCTTGCTGCCGCCGCTCAGCCAGCGGCCAGGGGGCTGCGGGCCTGGCCGGCCGGGGACCAGGAGCCAACAGTGGCAGCCCGTCTGCCGTGCCGTGACCCTGGCTGCGGGAGAGAGGCCCACACCACGCCACGGGGTCAGGGGTTGCTGCAGGCTGAGTGACCACGGGCTCGGACGCCAGCGGCCACTGCGGCATTTAAGCGAGCGAGCAGGCGGAGGTGCGCTGAGGCGGGAGCGCCCCGCCGAGGCAGGGGGCAGGGGCGGCCCGAGCCTGGCCGTGGCCCACAGGGGGTCGATGGACATGCTTCCCAGCTCTCTGGGCCGCCTTCGTCCTGAGGGGAACATGGACACATGTTACGTGTAAGGAAGTAGCAGTATCGATACATACAAAAACATGTCAGCACAGGACAGCGAAGTGGCCCTGACGCGTCTGGAAGAGCACATTCACACACGGACCCCGGACACGGAGCCTGGGCCCCCCCCCCCCCCCTCACTGTGCCATGGGCTCAGCTGCACTGCCCGTGCGTGGCCGTCGGCCCCGGGACTCCTGACCCCAGGATGCGGGAAGTGACTGCGCCGGCTCCGAGTCTGGCTGCAGGGCCACGGCCGCTCCTCCGGCTCCCCCGGCCTCGCCCCTCACCGCTGGGACGTGCCAGGCGCGCCTGGAGCCCAGGGACACACAGAGCACACGGTCCCAGCCGGCTCCCCGAGGGCGGGCAGGGTGCAGAGCTCCTGGTCTGCAGCGGCCACAGGCACCGGCGCCCGAGCCTCGGGGGCTGGCTGTGCAGCCGCACTGAGTGGCCAGAGGCCTGCGTGGCGGGGCACCGGCCGTCCTGCCTCTTCCTTCCTCACGCCCTCACCGGCCCAGACAGACCCCCGGTCCCTCTGTGTTCCATCCCCCTCAGGACACCCGGCTCTCGGCCTGACCCTACCCGGCCCCTCCCGCCGCCGGACGCACAGCCGCAGGGCAGAGCTCGGCCGGTGCCGGCGTGGGAGGCCCGGGCCCAGCCCCGCAGCTGCGGCCACGGCACACACCGTGGGCAGCCACCTCCTTCCCTGCGGGGGGCGGGGGGATGCGGACTAGCACCTGCGTGCCGAAGCCGCGGTCAGACACGCGTGCTGAATGCCGAGTGTTGGGCACACGGTTGGCATTCAAGAAGGGCCCTGGCAGCGGGGTTCAGGCCAGAGGCAGCGGCCCTTCGGCCTGGGGCGTCCTGCCAGCCCCGTGCGGGGTGTCCTCCGGGCTTGGCCGGATCTTCCCTCCCCCCAGGAGAGTGAGCAGAGAGACACTGCCAAGTGCAAATTTGACAACCAGACGCCATGCTGGGGCGCGCGGACAGCTCTGCGGCTTTGATCCCCGCTGTCGGCCGGTTTGCGAGCTGCCTTGGGTCTGTTTTCCATTTTGGGTTCAGCTGCGCCCTCCTTGACGGCAGATCAGTTTTCAAGCCCCAGCAGGCTGAGCAATGGGCGTGAGGAAAGGCCTGCCCACCCCCACCCGCCGCGGGGTTCCCCTCTCACGGGGCCCTGGGGCTGAGACGGGGTCCTGGGAGTCACGGGAAAGATGGGAATGTGCTCCGGATAGAGACAAAGCTGCTGTGGGGTGGAGGGCCCCAGAGTGGCTGTGCAGGACCGCAGCGTGGCTCCTGAGCCCACTGCCAGCATGGTGGGCATGGAGGGCCCTGGTGCCCAGGCTCCATGAGGCCTCCGAGAGGTTTGGTAGAGCGGCAGGTGGCAATTCTGGACATGAGCTTGATGAAGACGGGCAGTGATCTTGACCTTGATGATTTCAAGGGGAAGTTTGTTGAATAAATCCATGGGTGGATAGATGGTTAGATGAGTGGGTGGTTAGATGGGTAGGTGGATGGATGGGTGGGTGGATGGATGGATGGGTGGATGGATGGATGGGTGAATAGGTGTGTGGATGGATGGATGGATGGATGGATGGATGGATGGATGGATGGATGGATGAGTAGGTGGATGGATGGGTAAATAGGTGGATGGATGGATGGATGGATGGATGGATGGATGGTTAAATGGGTGGGTGGATAAATGGGTGGTTAGGTGGGTGGATGAGTGGATGTGTGAGTGGATGGGTGAGTGGATGGATGGGTGAGTGGATGGATGGGTGGATGGATGGATGGATGGATGGATGGATGGATGGATGGATGGACTGATGGATGGTTAGATGGGTGGGTGAGTAGATGAGTGAGTGGGTGGATGGGTGAGTGAATGGATGGGTGAATAGGTAGATGGATGGGCAATGGTTAGATGGGTCGGTGGATGGGTGGATGAGTAGGTGGGTGAATGGGTAGGTGGGTGGATGGGTGAGTGAATGGATGGGTGAATAGGTAGAAGGATGGGCGATGGTTAGATGGGTCGGTGGATGGGTGGGTGAGTAGGTGGATGAATGGGTAGGTGGGTGGATGGGTGAGTGAATGGATGGGTGAGTAGGTAGATGGATGGGCAATGGTTAGATGGGTCAGTGGATGGATGGGTGAGTAGGTGGGTGAATGGATGAATGGGTGGGTGGGTGGATGGGTGAGTGAGTAGGTGGGTGGATGGATGAATGGGTGGGTGGATGGTTGGGTGAGTAGGTGGGTGGATGGATGAGTGAGTGGTTAGGTGGGTGGATGGGTGGGTGAGTAGGTGGGTGAATGGGTGGGTGGATGGATGGGTGAGTGGGTGGATGGATGAGTGGGTGGTTAGGTGGGTGGGTGGGTGAGTAGGTGGGTGAGTAGGTGGGTGAGTGAGTAGGTGGGTGGGTGAGTGGGTGGGTGGATGGATGAGTGGGTGGGTGGGTGGATGGATGGGTGAGTAGGTGGGTGGATGGATGGGTGGTTAGGTGAGTGAGTAGGTGGGTGGGTAGGTGGGTGGGTGAGTGGGTGGTTAGGTGGGTGGTTAGGTGAGTGACTAGGTGGGTGGGTAGGTGGGTGAGTAGGTGGGTGAGTAGGTGGGTGGGTGAGTGGGTGGTTAGGTGAGTGAGTAGGTGGGTGAGTAGGTGGGTGGATGGATGGGTGGTTAGGTGGGTGGTTAGGTGAGTGAGTAGGTGGGTGGGTGAGTGGGTGGGTGAATGAATGAGTGGGTGGGTGGGTGGGTGGACGGATGGGTGAGTAGGTGGGTGGGTGAGTGGGTGGTTAGGTGAGTGAGTAGGTGGGTGGGTAGGTGGGTGGGTGGAGGGATCCACGCTGTCTGGGCTCCAAAGTGTGAGCACGTTGGCATCTACAGGGAGCAGTGAGCCTCGGCCCTTCTCTTCAGGGCCAAACAAAGTATTGACCTCAGAGCCGCCTGGGATGACAATGTGGTGTTGGCAACACCACCAGGGTCCTCTCCCCAAGAGCCACAGCCCCGCTCCCCCCGGAGGGCGGTCTCACCAGCAATGGCGTGTGCGGAACTGGGAGCAGTTCCTCCAGGTATGCTGCCCGGAGGGTGTCCAATTAGGAGACAAAGGCGGGGGTGCGTATGAGAAAGGGAAGGGGACCGGTCACCCACAGGAGGAAGGCGTGGCTATTGGCGCAGACAAGCCAACATGGTGGCGCTGAGTCTAAACAGTGTTTTTAATTCAGCTCAGCGTCATCCGTCTGGTAGTCATAGTATCTGTTTCTTATCCTTGCACAGTTTTTTGGATACAAAGTTGCCCAGGCCCAGTCCAAGGCAGTTCTGCCCTTTGAACTTTCCAAGGTTTGAGACATAGACACACAAGGCAGTTCCTGTGGGGGGGGGGGGGGAGGAGGCGGGGCGGCTGCTCCTTCCCATCGCTGTGCGCACCGGAGGTGGAGGCCAGGGAGAAGGCCTCGGCGGTGGACAGAGGCAAGACCCTCACGGCAGGCCTGTGCTCACACAGCTCCGCTCCCCCTCAGTCCCCGCGCTCTCTCCCGTCTCTGTCCCTGTCCCTTCGCCCCTTGCTGCGCTGTATCTGTGTGTCTCTATAGCGCGCGCGCGCGCACACACACACACACACACACACACACACACACACACACACACGCGCGCGCGCGCGCGCGCAGAGCACATGTACAAAGATTTTGTCCTTTTCCCACGCCTCTGGGCGGCATTCCCCCGCATGGCCACTATGTGGCGCACCCAGCGGATCCCCTCGTTAGCTGTTTCTTTTCCGCGTTTATAGTCCCTCTACCGTCACCTTCCTTTCTCATAATAGCTTCCGGGTTTTACATTCAACATATTCTGTAGTTTCTCTAATTAAAGCGCATGAACTGTGGGAAGCCCCTGAATTAAGACATTATTTCCTTTTGCCATCCCAATAACGACCTACGTTCCCCTCAGTGCCGACCCCAGGGCCGGCCTTTCCTAGGGAGGCGCTGGGCGCTTCTGTCCTGGTGAGCCGCTGCCCGTCCTGGCTCTGCACGTGTGTGCCCCGATGGCGGGGACCCTTCTCCCAGGCCCATCACAGCTCTGGCCGCTGGTTCCCTCGGAAAGGACTCCCCAAAATGCACCAAAAAGCAGTCTTGGCAGCGGGCTAAGATCTGAGGGCTCAGGCTCCTGTCTCACGCCCAGAACAATGACAAAACCAAACCAACAAACCAGACGGTGTCGCTGCGAAGAAATGCTACTCATCCATGTTTAGAAGGGAATGTTCACAACCAAACGTTAGGCTTCCTGTGTGTGTGTGTGTGTGTGTAAGTGTGTGTGTGTAAGTGTGTGTGTGTAAGTGTGTGTGTAAGTGTGTGTGCCTGTGTGTGTCTGTGTGTGTGTAAGTGTGTGTCTGTGTGTAAGTGTGTGTGTGTGTAAGTGTGTGTGTGTGTACGTGTGTGTGTACGTGTGTGTGTAAGTGTGTGTGTGTAAGTGTGTGTGTGTAAGTGTGTGTGTGTAAGTGTGTGTGCCTGTGTGTGTCTGTGTGTGTGTGTGTAAGTGTGTGTGTGTGTGTACGTGTGTGTGTACGTGTGTGTGTGTAAGTGTGTGTGTGTAAGTGTGTGTGTCCGTGTCTGTGTGTGTGTGTAAGTGTGTGTAAGTGTGTGTGTGTAAGTGTGTGTGTAAGTGTGTGTGTCCGTGTCTGTGTGTGTGTGTGTAAGTGTGTGTGTGTGTGTGTGTGTGTGTGTGTGTGTGTGTGCCCGGGCACAGGGAGGGGGTAAGAAGCAGATGATGGCTCGCCTCACACAGGAGCAGTGGAAAGGACTGAAACAACGTGCTAATTTCAAAGGCGTGCGCTAGGATGCCTATGAGCCTGGCCGGGGTGGTGCCGGGTCACAGGTGCCTGGGGCTGGATTGTTTACGGACTTGGAGTCAATGTGTGGCCCTCAGCTTCATCCCCAGATAAGTGCCCAGGGACCGGGGACGCTGTGATCACTGGGTACTTGATGGTGGTGTAAGGTCGATGGGAAGGCTTGTGAGCTCTGTGTGCAGGGTTGGAGCTCATGGCCCAGGGAGTCCTGCCTCGGGGTAACCTCCCGGTGGCGGGGTGGGGGTTCAGGGAAGGGGCGGAGGACTGGGTCTAGATCATGAAACTCTTGCTGGAACTTATGCTTTGGCTAAAGGGGCATCTGGAGGGCTTAATGCAGGAGCGGAAGTGGGTGGGGTTGCGTTTTGGAATAACCCCGTGGTGCTGTGGGAAGGCCTGGCCTGCGTCGGACACTGTCCAGGCGCACGGAGGTGACACAGACTCCTTGCCGGGTGCAGTGCTGTGCCAACGTCAGCAAGTCAGGTTCAGTGAGTGGTTGGCACCTCGTGTGCGCCCCACAGGGCTGGGCCCAGACCCCCCGAGACTGAAGGTGGCCGAACCTGCCTTTGGGGCTGTCAGTTTTTGCTCATCGTATTTTTGTTTGTTTGTTTTCTTTTTTCGTGTTGTTGTTTTTCTCTCGTCATATTTTGAAGCTGTATTATTATACACGTAGTTGAGCCTGGATTCCTGGTGGATGGCCTTTCAATCATTATGCTCTCATCTTTGGTCCCGGGTCTCGGCCTAAAGACTATTCCACCCGGCATGGCGCCCCTCGTCTGCTGCGCTTCACGGACGCTGCGCCTTGTACACATTGAAAGTTGGGGGCCACCCTGCGTCGATCGAGCACGTCCGTCGGAGCCATTTGCCAAGAGGCTCAGGTGATGGCTAGCAGTTTTTAACAACGAAGCATTTCGAATCAGCATGATGTACAGCGTTTCTTTAGATTTAATGCTATTGCCCACTTCACACGCTAGAGTGTAAAACAGTCTATGTGTGTGAATCGCTTTATTGCGATATTCACTTTATTGCAGCGGGCGGGACCCGAACCCACAACATCGCTGCGTTTGCCTGCACATCACCCCACACGTTACTCTTCCTGTACCCTTCTCCTCCGGGTGTGTCTCTTCTATGCAGCATCTACACTGAGTGGCCAGATTATTATGGTCTTTGAACGTATAATAACCTGGCCACTCAGTGTGTATATATATACTGTATATATTAGAGGCCCGGTGCATGAATTCGTGCATGGGTGGGGTCTGGCCAGCCTGGCCAGGGGAGGAGACATGGGCGGTTGGCCGGCCTGCCTGCTGGTCGAACTCCTGGTCGAGGGGACAATTTGCATATTAGCCTTTTATTCTATAGGATAGACACTGAGTGGCCAGATTATTATGTGCTCAGAGATCGTCATCACCTGGCCACTCAGTGTATGTGTGACTGTGGGCTGCCAATCGTGGCCGTTGGCATTTTAGTCAGTTCCCCTTTAATGGAATTACAGCGGCATTTCCATCGTCTTTGTATTTGTCTCCAGTTTGTCCCACCGTCTTACGCCTCCTTTTAGACCAACCATGGATCTTAGGCCCCTTTTCTCCCTCTCCTGGCTGAGTAACTGCCTGCCTCACCGGCCATCCTGGCGATGAAGGACATTCTTCATTTATTAAAGCCAAACGCTGCCCACCGCGCCCACCACACCCAGCCAACGTGGACACGCTCCGAGAACACGCAGGCCCCAGGCGTCCTCCCCCTGCCTTGCGTGTCCTTCATGTCCCCTGTACGTGTGTGTGACATGTGTCGTCTGCATCTTCTTCATCCAACGAGCTGTGCCCACATAGCTGCCCTCTCTGTGGCTTTTCCTCAGTCCTGGCTCCTTAGGACACGACTTCGCCTCCCTTGCTCGGGAAGGACGTGGTGCCGGGGCAGGCCTGGGTCCCAGGGTTCGCCCCTCATCGCTCTCAGGATGGCGGGGCTTTGTAGAGAAGTCGTCTGTCCGTCCTGTCGCCGCCCCTCGGAAGGCACTGCGCCCCCTCTCTCGCCTGCATTGACCGCTCCCGCGGTCTGTCTCAGTGGCCGTCGGCCTGTCTGGGGCCTTTGAATCATTATTGTCCTTGTGTTTCCCTCCTTAGGTTGCCTGCTGGCTTCGGAGTCAGCCGTTGGTGCTTTTCTTCCGTTTTGGAAAACCCCAGCCGTTACTTCTCCCAATCCTGCTCCTTTGCTCTCTTCCCCACCTCGGAATCTAAGTGCATCCATTTATCTTTGGCCTTTTCAAGCAGATTTTTTCTTTCTTTTGTCTGTCATTCCCTCCTTCCGCTCCCCTTGTCTCAGCTGGGATAGTTTACGCCCCTACCCCCCGCCCCCCGCAGCTTACAATTCACCAGCCTTTTCTTCTGCTCCGCCCCTGGGCTGGCGAGTCCATCCACCAAGTTCTTCGTTTTAGTGGCTGGACCGTCAGTTCTTCAAACCCCATTGACAGCTCTTTACAATCCCCTTTCTCTGCTCACACGCTCCCTCCGGTCATTCCAGTGACTCACACCCAGGTCAATCCCAGTGACTCACACCCAGGTCATCCGTGGGTCTGCTTCTGCTGTCTGTTTCCTCTCTTGACTCTGTTTCTCCTTTTGCTTGGAAACTTGTGAACGACGTGAGGCCTCGTGAGTAACATGCGGTAGAGGCTCTGGACGGTGCTGCGTTTCTCCAGGAAGGCTCGGCTTCAGCCTTGGAGAGGTGGGCGGGGCGGGAGGCAGAGGGCTTTAACGTGGCCAGGGCACCAGCACCCGGCGGCTGGGTGACAGTCTCCATAAGCCTTGCTCTCCCTCGGGTTCGCCCCCACTCCCAGGCTGTCTTCCGCCAGGTGCCTTCTGGGACCCCTCCTCGTCAGGGGACCTCGAATAGCAAATCTGACCCTCTAGGATGGTGAGGCCAGAGCTCCATGCAGATTCCCAGCCGGCTGGCCGTGGTTTGGTTTCTTCCGAGAAGCATAAAGATTCGGCAAATGTCTCGAAGGGAAGCTGCCGGCGGTGAGCCTCTCTGGGTCTGCCTCGCGGGTGGCGTCGGGAGGGCTGGGGCGGGGCCTGGGATGGGCGGAAAGACAGACCACGAGCTAGGGGCTAGGGGACGGGGTCACAGGGCTGGAGGCTGACTAGACAGTGATGTCTGGGGTGGAGGGGGAGGCGGGAGGGGGCATGTGGGGCTGGTGAGCCCATCCGAGGCTTGGAGAAGCTCCAGGGCCAGAGGGCTGGGAGGAGAGGCGTGAATTCTGTCTTAGACTTGAATTTGCAGGGCCAGCGGGCCAGCAGGCAGAAGTGTCCGGAAGACAGCAGGAGCTCAGAGAGGTGTCTAGATGAGGCGGCTGAGACGGTCTCAGTGAGAGAGGGGAGGGGAGAGAAGGGGAGGAAAGGGGAGGGGAGGGGAGAGGGAGGGGAGAGGGAGGGGAGGGGAGAGAAGAGGAGGGAAGGGGAGGGGAGAGGAGGGGAGGGGAGGGAAAGGAAGGGGAGGAGAGAGGAGAGGAGAGGGAGGGGAGGGGAGGGGAGAGGAGAGGAGAGGGAGGGGAGGGGAGGGGAGAGAAGGGGAGGGAAGGGGAGGGGAGGGGAGGGGAGGACCAGGGCAGCGGTGCTTCCCCAAGGAAGAGAGGAGCACTTCCCTGGAGGAGGGTGCGCAGAGCAGAGGCGAGCGGAGGGCTGTGCTCGGTGGGGACAGCCATGTCCCCCGCGTGCGAGGTCGTGCAGACATCAAGGCGGGGTCCCCGCAGGAGCGAAGGGCCCACGGGGTCAGGCCCTTCCTCTCTGTCTCCGACACACGCCCAGGCACACAGACACACACATGCACACAATACACATCCTCCATGTGAGAGGATCATCCATTGGCTGCCTCCTGCACGCCCCACGCTGGGGATCGAGCCCGCAGCCTGGGCATGGCCCTGACCGGGAACCGAACGCTGACCTCCTGCTCCGCAGGTCGATGCTCACCCACGGAGCCAGGCTGGTTAGTTTCATTTTGAAAGAATGTCATTGAGGAGAGACCGGGACAGGCCAGTCTGCCTGGGGCCGTTTGGAACGGGTAAGCCGCCGGCTCCCTGGTGTCCTGGGTGAGGGAAGGTGACACCGTGAGGCCCATTAGCTGGCTGGCAATGGCTCTGATTGTTGGCCTTGTCTGATTATTTTTGTCTCCGCTTCCTTATTGCACCTGCCAAGGACGCGCCCCGCTCCCCGGCTCCTCACGGCCCTGTCAGGGGCTCCCTGCTGGTGGCTGGCAATGGGCCTTGCAGGGGCATTTACACCACAGTCATGGGCAGATCCACAGGTGTTCTTCGGGTTTTGCTCTGAGCCTGGGCTCGCCAGCCCTCGCGCCAGGAGAGAGAGGAGAGGCGAGCAGAAGCCAGGGACGCGGGGCGGAGAGGGGGCCAGTGAGGGCCCGGGAACCTGGGCGCCGGTTCTTCTGTCACCGGGACGGTGGCTAGCGGCTTTCATCAGTCTCAAAGGCATTCCAAGCCCAGAAGGTGGAGGCTGTGCGCTGCCCGCGCCCCTGCCCCCTGCGGACCAGCCACGGGCGCGTCCCGGCAGGGCAGGCGGGCGCGGCGGGTGCTTCCCGAGCCTCGGGCGTGGGCTCTGCCCGCTCCGCCCTGGCACTTCCCCCCGGACTCTGAGGACTGAACTCCGAGGGGCTGCGAGGCCTTTTCCACTTAAAAAAAAAAGCGAAGGAGGAGGAGAAAGAGGCAGAAGGGAAGGCCGGGCGGCGGCGCAGGCCCTCAGCAATTACCCTTTGAAATGAGAATGCTCGGGCAGATGTTTCTGTTTTCGTCCGGTCCTGCTCTCTGTCCAACCCGGCGAAATGGGTTCCAAAGTCATTACCGCCTAATCACGCTAATGGCGCAGCATCCGACCTGCCCTCCGTCCAGACGCGGCGAGGCCGCTCCGGCGCTTCCGCCCGGGGCCTCATTAAGTGGCCTCTGTCCCGGGGAGTTAAACATGGCAGTTGACTCTCTCCCCCGGTGCTCGGTCCGGCCCGAGATAAAGTGAAACACATTGCTGCCGGGAAGGAGGAGGGACAGGGAGCTGCCTCTCTGGAAACGCGGCCCATCAATCATAAACTGATTACAAATTCGTCACCTTGAATCAATTTCTGTTCACAGTTCAAAAGGCGCTCTGAGCTCGGGGCTATCTGGAACCTTCTACATGTGGAGAGGATTAGCATTTGATCGAATTCCTCCTTCTGCGGAGGAGACGGGCGTGGCTGCACGCGGGTGGGGGCGAGGCGGGGAGGCTCCGGATCGGGCACCCTCTGCGCGGGGCGGGCGGGCGGCTGCCTGGGCTCCCAGCACCCCGATGCGGACCCAACCCGGGAGGAGGGGAAGGGGGGCTAAGGATCCTCCCGATCAGTCATTTCTCGCTGCAGCAGCATTTCTAGGCAAGGTTTCCCTTCAAGGAATTGGTTTGCTCGCAAAACGTGCCTGCATGTGTCTGTTTCTGTGTGTCCCTGTGTGTCTGTGTGTGCATATGTGTGTGTGTCTGTGTGTGAGTGTATGTTTGTGTATGTGTGAGTATGTCTGTGAGTGTGTCTGTGAGTGAGTGTGTCTGTGAGTGTGTATCTGTGAGTGTGAGTGTGTGTGTGTGTCTGTGAGTGTGTCTGTGTGTCTGTGAGTGTGAGAGTGTGTCTGTGTGTCTGTGAGTGTGTCTGTGTGTCTGTGTATCTGTGAGTGTGTCTGTGTGTCTGTGTGTCTGTGTATCTGTGAGTGTGAGTGTGTCTGTGTGTCTGTGTATCTGTGAGTGTGAGTGTGAGTGTGTGTGTGTCTGTAAGTGTGAGTGTGTCTGTGTGTCTGTGAGTGTGTGAGTGTGTCTTTGAATAAGTGTCTGTGAGTGTGAGTGTGTGTGTGTGTGTCTGTGAGTGTGAGAGTGAGTGTGTGTGTGTCTGTGAGTGTGTCTGTGTGTCTGTGAGTGTGAGAGTGTGTCTGTGTGTCTGTGAGTGTGTCTGTGTGTCTGTGTATCTGTGAGTGTGTCTGTGTGTCTGTGTGTCTGTGTATCTGTGAGTGTGAGTGTGTCTGTGTGTCTGTGTATCTGTGAGTGTGAGTGTGAGTGTGTGTGTGTCTGTGAGTGTGAGTGTGTCTGTGTGTCTGTGAGTGTGTGAGTGTGTGTGTGTCTGTGAATAAGTGTGAGTGTGAGTGTGTGTGTGTGTGCCTGTGAGTGTGAGAGTGTGTCTGTGTGTCTGTGTGTCTGTGAGTGTGTGAGTGTGTCTTTGAATAAGTGTCTGTGAGTGTGAGTGTGTCTGTGTGTCTGTGTGTCTGTGAGTGTGTCTGTGTGTCTGTGTGTCTGTGTATCTGTGAGTGTGAGTGTGTCTGTGTGTCTGTGTATCTGTGAGTGTGAGTGTGAGTGTGTGTGTGTCTGTGAGTGTGAGTGTGTCTGTGTGTCTGTGAGTGTGTGAGTGTGTGTGTGTGTGTCTGTGAATAAGTGTGAGTGTGAGTGTGTGTGTGTGTGTCTGTGAGTGTGAGAGTGTGTCTGTGTGTCTGTGTGTCTGTGAGTGTGTGAGTGTGTCTTTGAATAAGTGTCTGTGAGTGTGAGTGTGTCTGTGTGTCTGTGTGTCTGTGAGTGTGTCTGTGTGTCTGTGTGTCTGTGTATCTGTGAGTGTGAGTGTGTCTGTGTGTCTGTGTATCTGTGAGTGTGAGTGTGAGTGTGTCTGTGTGTCTGTGAGTGTGAGAGTGTGTCTGTGTGTCTGTGTGTCTGTGTATCTGTGAGTGTGTGTGTCTGTTGTGTGCATGTGTGTGTGTGCTCTCAAAGCCCCTGAGAGGCCCTCGGGCTCCCCCATTCTAGAGCCTCGTGAAGGGGGTTCTGTGCAGATGTCCTGCGCTCTGGCCAAGAAGTGAGTTCATCTACAAGCCGGCCTCTGAGCTGCCTTCTCCTACCCCGGGGAGATGAGGGGTGCTGTGGGAGGGGGAGATGAGGGGTGCTGTGGGGAGGGGGAGGGGGAGATGAGAGGTGCTGTGGGGAGGGGGAGATGAGGGGTGCTGTGGGGAGGGGGGAGATGAGCGGTGCTGTGGGGAGGGGGGGAGATGAAGGGTGCTGTGGGAGGGGGAGATGAGGGGTGCTGTGGGGAGGGGGAGGGGAGATGAGGGGTGCTGTAGGGAGGGGGAGGGGGAGATGAGGGGTGCTATGGGGAGGGGGAGATGAGAGGTGCTGTGGGGAGGGGGAGATGAGGGGTGCTGTGGGGAAGGGGAGATGAGGGGTGCTGTGGGGAGAGGGGGGGCCCCCCGGCTCAGGTCAGACCAGCTTGAGTAACATCTCCATCCCTGGATGAGACCCTACCTGTCCCATTAGTGCTGGCCCCCCACAGCCTAAGTGGGTCCTGGCCCCGGGAGCCCACGCTGCCCTCTGCCTCCTCCTCTGGGCTGGGGCCCGGAGCCTCAGCAGGTGGCCCCCTGCCCGGCTGGCGGGGCTGGAAGGGCAGCCGCTGGGGAGCCATGTGGAGGCCCCTAAGCACCAAGCGTAGAACCGCCACATGCCCGGCGACGCCACGTCTGGGTTTCACACCAAAGAACCGAGGAGGGCCCAGTTCACGCGTCGCTCACAACAGCTGGGGGCGGGGGGGACAGCCCGGGCCGGGCGGGGGGGTGGGCCAAGGGAGGTGGCACGTCCGGGTGAGGGGGCATGGCTCCCCCTGAGCAAGGAGGCCTGGCCTCTGGGACCTGGAGGGACCGAGGACCCTGCGCTCGGTGGCCCTCGCGGTCACAGCGGGACACGCACTGACTCCCGCACACGAGGGCCGGACGGTCAGGCTCGGGAAGCAGGTGGCAGAGCGGCGGCGGTGTGGGGCAGGCACTGGCGCGGTCACTCCGTGGGCACCGAGGGGCGCGAGCGGCGGGGACCTCTGAGCAGTGTCAGGGCCGAGAGCCCGCGCTGGGCCTCAAACACTCGCCAGGAGGGCAGGGCTCTCACCCCAACGCGATGACTGGAGCCCGAGGAAGCACCTGGAGGTGACGGATACATCCGTGGCCCGATGGTGATGCGGTGGCACGCGTGTGGTGCGTGTGGTGCGTGTGGCCGCGTGCCCCCTGCACAGCAATTCCCACCATGGAGCAGGGGGGGGGGCACAGAGGGGGAGGCCGGGGCTCACAGACCCGCGGAGGCTCAGGGCGCTCCGGCCACGGCTGGGGTCCAGGCCACTGTGGCCAGACTCAGCGCAGCGGGCCGGGGAGGGGCGGGTCTCGGTCCCTCCCGGAGGGCCTGCTCCGGGGCCTGGCCGGGGGAGCGTTGCTGTTTGTCCGCTTTGTCCCCGTTGGTCACTTGTTTGGTCATCGTCCGGGTGAGCGTGAAGGTCAAGTCGCGGAGGGACTCCTCGCCGCCACAGGAGCCGTGAAGTCCC